>JARQOC010000002.1:79555980-79822236 GCA_033576535.1 Allobates femoralis
GTCAGTGCCCCCCACAGGGTGAATTTCCCACTATCTGCGCAGCACAGCCCTGGAGCAGGAGATCGCCGCTGGGAAGATGGCGGCCGGAGCTACAGGGAGGGCGGCAGATGAAAGGCAGCTCCACGTTGCTGAAAGCAGCGGCGACATAGAGGAGAAAGTCACACACCGGGAGGGACCGCAGGCGCCGGACAGGTAGCTTCAGCAGCAGCCGGTAATGTATGTCCCTCTCCCTCCTCCTCTGTTATGCACCACGCAGGCTGGCAGCGCCATCCACACTATACCACTGACCCCTGGGCTCGTTCATCCACCTTCTCAGGCCAGTGAGGGGACAGATACCCAGGAGACCCTGGCACATAACATCCACCTGGCCCCCCAAGATGGCGGAGACCCCACTCTGATAAACACAGAGGTCACCACAGAGACCCAAGTGCAGCTCCAAGCTGATGCACAAAATACCCCATTCTTAAAGGACTATAGGCAGCAAACACTGACCAGTACATTGAGGGAGAGTGGTCAGACTGCTACTAAAGCATCACAGGGACGTACAGAGGGAGAAAAATCCATACAAACCCCATTACCAAAGGGGCTTTTTGTAGATAATATGAAGGGACCCCCCTGTGCTCTGGCGAACTCACCACTGGGGAATTCTACATACACCAGTCCCCCTTTATTACATGGACAGACAATGAAGACCAACACCCCAGGAGATCAGGGGATTTGGGATGACCTTAGGTCACGTATCCAGACTATTCCTACCAGAGAGGAAATGGAAGGGTTTATTATCCGGATGGAAGCATCCTTCAAAGCCGAGGCGACCGAACTTCGGGGTGAAGTTCATAAACTCAATATGAGAGTATCCTCGACTGAATCATCCTCCCAGATCGTAGACGAGAGGCTACGGATACTTGAAGACAAAGTCACCTCACAAGCCTCTCAGCTGGAAAGAATGTTAGATTCCATGGAAGACATGGAGAACCGGGAGAGGAGGAATAATATCCAGATTAGGGGTCTCCCCGAAAGTATTGGCCCTAAAGACCTGGATTTTGCCCTTAAAAGCATATTCAATTCGATCAGGGAGGTGTCCGTGGATTCTGTATTGGAATTTGATAGGGCCCATAGATCTCTGGGACCCCACCTATGGAAGGAGATAGACCCCGAGATGTAGTGTGTAGGATCCACAAGTATAAGATCAAGGAGTCAATCTTTACTAAAGCCCGTGCTAAAGGACAGATTAAATACCAAGATTGCCCTCTTCAGCTACTGGCGGACTTATCAAGGCGCACCCTGCAAAAAAGGAGAGCGTTCCGCCCTCTACTGGAGATACTAAGACGACAGGACATTCCCTACACTTGGGGTTTCCCGTTTCGCCTCCAAGTGCGGAGAGACGGAGTGCTGCACTATGTCACCCATCCTAGAGGTGTACCCGAGTTCACACTCTGGGGCTCCCTCCGGTGAATATTTCTCTGGAGGAATGGCCGGGACAGTTTGGATACCTGGACTGGATGCAGATAAACCCGGAGTCATTGAGGGGAAGCAGGAGGAGGGGGAGGGGGGCTTCACGGAGAGGAAGGAACAGGGGATGGAGAAGGGGTGCATTTAGCAATGGATGAGGATGTAAACCCCCCTTATTTTTTTTTTTAGCCTTGAAAGTTATGTCAACTGTTCCCCTGCGTTTTAATGTTTTTTTCTTTCAGAGGAAATGACGGAAGTGGCGGTTCGTGACGACTCCTCATTCTATCAAAATTACATGTATATTAAGGTTTCACGTGTTTCTTCTGTTATACATAACATGTTTTAAGTTTATCAATATAACACAGGGTATATGGAATGCATACCGGCTCAGACATCTTAAAACATACCTGACTATAACTCTAAATAATTTACTTAGGTCCAGGTTCTGTTGTTTAGTTATAGTATTTCTATTCGTTCCTATTTTATAAGAATACAAATATAGCCCGGGGTGTGGGGGACAGCTCCTCGGTGGACAGGCTACACCTCACCGGGAAATAGTCACCTGTTTTTAGGAAGACTGGTCGAATAGACCTCCCCAAATAGTTATCCCAGGTTATTCTGGGAATTTTCTCTGTTCGTAATTCTTCTCTTTTTTTTTCTCTATTTTCCTCTTGCTTCCCTTTTACTCTATTCTACTAAATAACCACTTTTAGACCTTTGGTCCACTTCTTCTATATTTCTTCCTTTCTAAGCATTTCCCCTTTTCTAGTCTCCTAGTTTCTTTTCTACCTTTCTTTACCTCGATCCCAGTGCCGACCATGTCAACTTTAAAAATTTGCTCCCTCAACGTAAAGGGATTTAATACCCCCCAAAAGAGGTCTCAGATCTTATACTCTGCTCATAAGCAGAAGTGTCAGATCCTGATGTTACAAGAGACTCACTTTAAATCGGGGCATGTACCGAGTCTCCATAACAGATACTTCTCTGTTTGGTATCATGGCACAAATCCTCCAGAAGCGAGAACGAAAGGTGTTTCCATTGCGGTTCACAGGTCACTGACACACGAGATTCTTGATACCTGTATTGACCCACAAGGCCGATACATTTTTCTTAAGATGAGGATTGCTGGATCTTTACTAACTATCGTTAATTGGTACCTGCCTAATAGGTTTCAAACGAAGACGTGCAGGGCGTATCTATTGCGGCTGACAGCCTTTGCGGGGGGGATCAACCATTATCGGAGGGGACCTCAATTTCACCCTGGACCCGGTGGCAGACTCATCCTCTGGTAAGAGGTCTATACCAAATAAACGGCTTATCTCTATTAAAAAACTCTTTCACACTCTGAGGCTCATAGATATCTGGAGGACTTTAAATCCACAAGGGAGAGATTTCACGTACTTTTCCCCAGTACATGACTCATACAGTAGAATAGACCTATTTTCACTAGCCATAACTTACTTTCCTGGAATCCTGAGGCTACCATAGGGGATATTTTATTGTCAGATCATGCTCCCACTTACCTGACTCTTAGGGTACCTTTACACGCCGCTACGGCAGGATGGATGCATCCCTCTACAGGCTACAAATGTAGCTTGTAGCGCCAATATAGCCCGTCGTAGCGGCGTCTGAAGACGTGACGATACAGCCGGCAACAGATACATCTGTTTACGACCTCTGCTCGAAAACAGAGAGCTACAAAGCCGATGGTAGCAAGATGCATCGGCGTGTAAAGACGTCACGGAAGGGAACTCTGGACACCCTGCGATGTAGCTGCAATGTAGCTAAGGCGTGACCCTGGCTCCGTGTTACCGCGCCCCATGTGCGATCATTGGTGGAAGCTGCTGCATGACGATTGGTAGTCGCTGCATAGGGAGGCATATTTAAGGAGCTGACGAGTCACACTACACAATCGCTCGAGCGTGCTGTATTACTCAGCCTCCTGCGTTGCCTGCCCAATCAGGATGTTATTGCTTTGTCCTATCAGCGTACGGACGGCTCGTAATCCACAATTGTGGCACGCCTATGTGCTGTCCCTGCTGCACCAGGTACGCCCATAGTAGCTGGTTATAGCAGTGTGTAAATGAGCTACAGATGGCTACTTGAGACACCCGGCGATGTATCTAGCTATAGATGTCACGTAGCGTAGCGCACCTTATGGCGGCGTGTAAAGGTGATGCGTTGAGCGTTTGTAACCGTTTGAGCGTGCTCGTGCACGTGAAGTAGCGGGATGCATCCATCCTGCCGTAGCGGCGTGTAAAGGTACCATTACTTTGCCAAACACTGGTAGTAGACCCTGGACCTGGAGACTTAACGAACACCTATTGAAAGACGAAGTGTGTTTGAAGGAGGTAAAGGAGACTAAAAAGTCCTTTGGGCAAGACCACGCTACTGACCCCACACCTCATCCCACAAAATGGGAGACCCTGAAATGTGTATTGAGAGGAGTGTTTATAAAGCATGGTACTCGATTGAAAAAAAATAATGCAAAATTAATAGAAGACCTACTTTCTCAGATTCATGTACTGGAAACTGCACATAAACAGACCTTGGCTAAAGAGACTCTTACAGACCTGACTTTAAGGAAGAAAGAGCTTAAAGATATACTGGACCAAAAATACCGTAGATATTCTGAAAAATCTAGGAGTTATTTCTATTCTAATTCTGATAAATGCGGTCGTCCCTTGACCAGACTACTCCACCCTTGGTTAAACCCGACATTTATCCCTACCATCTCCACTAAAACAGGAGGCCGTACATCTTTACCGAAGGAAATACTGGAGGAATTTAGACAGTATTACCTTGATCTCTATAATATCAAGGGTCATTTGTCAGATATGTCCCCATTGGAGCTGTCGGACAAGATTAGGGGATACATAGATAAAACAGCGATCCCGACACTAGCTAAAGAGGCGGGTGAGAGGTTGGAGGAGGAGATCTCGGAAGAGGAATTGACACAGGCTATCCAGTCTACTTCGTCTGGGAAAAGTCCAGGTCCTGACAGATTCTTACCTAACTTTTATAAACTACTTCGGGCCCAGCTGACCCCCGCAATGTTGGAGGCCTTTAATTCTGTGTTGAGGGGCTCCGATTTCGTGCCTCAATCTTTAGAAGCCCATATCAGCGTCATACCTAAACCAGGGAAAGACCCATCTTCAGTATCAAATTACAGGCCGATTTCGCTGCTGAACGTGGACGTCAAACTATTCTCTAAAATACTTGCGGATCGCTTAGCCCCGCTTCTCCCTTCCGTGATTGATTCGGACCAGGTGGGCTTTGTCAGAGGCCGGGAGGCTAGGGATAACACTATTAGGACCCTCCTCCTTATAGCCAAGGCCAAACGCTCTTCAGCTTCACTTGGTCTGATTTCTGTGGATGCTGAAAAGGCCTTTGACAGAGTCCACTGGGGGTTTATGAAGAAGGCGCTGATTCAACTTGGCCTGGGACCTCGATTTTTGCATGGAATCATGGCCCTATACTCCTCCCCGTCTGCTAAGGTGAGGATAGGGGGGATCCTGTCTTCCTCGTTTAGTATCTCAAACGGGACCAGGAGGGATGTCCATTATCACCCCTACTATACATTATTGTTATGGAACATTTAGCCACAGCAATCAGAGCCAATACGGACATTCACGGGATTGAGCTGGGTCCTAACCATCATAAGACAGCGTTATTTGCCGATGATCTCCTCCTTTATGTCTCACAGCCTCTGATCTCTATCCCTTCCATTTTGAGGGAATTTGAACAATTTGGACGGTTGAGTAACTTTAAGGTCAACTGTTCCAAAACGGAAGCTCTTAACATCTCTCTATCCAGAGAGTTAGTATCTCACTTGTCCAAACAGTTTCCATTCAAATGGAGAGAGGAAGCTATCAAATACTTGGGAATTTATATAACAAAAGATCTTAGACAATTGTTTAAATTGAACTATCTTCCCCTCCTATCTGACATAGAGAAGGCTTTTTCTTCATATCGTCAATTGAGGCTATCCTAGTCCGGGAGAATGAAGGTTATTAAAATGGATGTTCTACCTCGAATCTTGTATATCTTCCAAACAGTGCCTATTCCCACGGACAGATTGTTTTCTGCTAAATTACAATCCCTCATTATTAAATTTACCTGGAACGGGAAGAAATCGAGGTTAGGGATTCATATACTTTCCTTACCTAGAAATAGAGGAGGGGTCGGGTTGCCCAATATCCATAGATACTTTTTAGCCTCTTCTCTTGCCAGGGCAATGGACTGGCACTATTATGCATCCAACAAGAAATGGGTGCAGGTGGAGCAGGATGGTCTGGAGATTCCGCTAAGACATCTACTCTGGATTCCCCCCAGGGATGTAAAAGGACTACCGTCCCTACCTGACATGACCAAGACCACTATACAAATATGGCACTCAGTGACCAAATCACTGTTTACAGATGGCAAACTTAGTCCTCTCGCCCCCCTTTTTTATAGTCTGGCTTTTTTGTCTGGGTTTGGTAGACAAAGATTTCTATGCTGGCAGAGTGTGAACGACACCCGAATGGGACAGACCCTTTCCAATGGGGATCTACCCTCAATGAGGGAGATGCAATCTATTGAGCCTACCAGACCTCTTAGATGGTTTGAATTCCTCCAATACAGATCATTCCTATTCCTGTCCGGACATGAGTGCAGGGTGAGATTGACGCCAAATTTGCTGGAAAGATTATTTCAACAGGACATCCCCCCAAAGCGCAAAATTTCGACCTTATACCTGGCTTTAGGTTCCCTACGTTATCAGGACTCCTTACACTTCCAGCGGTCTTGGGAGAAGGAATTAAACAGGTTCATCGCTGTCAACGAGTGGCAGAAATGCTTCTTATTTACACATAAATTAGCCAGTGCCTGCATCGCTCAAGAGAAGAGCTACAAACTGCTGACCAGGTGGTACCGGTGCCCTGTAGATTTACATCGTGTGTTCCCTGAAATTTAAGACAGATGTTGGCGTTGTGGGAAAGCATAAGGGTCGATGCTCCACATTTGGTGGAGTTGTGATGAGATCCAGCGGTTCTGGTCTGAAGTGTTCGGCACTTATACACGAATAACGGGTAAAGAGGTTAAATGTTGCCCTGAAGTAGCTCTATTATCCATCTTTCCGGGTCCCATTGGGCTTAACAAAAAGGATATACTTCGCTTCTGCGTCTCAGCCGCCCGTACACTAATTCCGAGATTCTGGAAAACTCTGCAGGTGCCTTCCTTACTTGACTGGTTCAAGGAGATGTTTGACCTATTTAGAATGGAGGAATTGGCGGCTGATGGTTCAGGTTCCCGTGACAAATTCTCAGTGACCTGGACTGAATGGATCCTTTACCAAGACTCGATTGACTTGGGGAGAACCCCCTCTGAGGTTGATTAGACGGTTAGATAAATGGTCGGCATGGGATCGAGGTCTCCTTTATCCCTTTTTCCCTCCCCTCTTTAGACCTATTCCCTTCATACCCAGACCCGATTGAATTAACCCAGTTTATATTTTCCCTCCTAATATCTCTTTTTTCTTTTCTTCTTTTAATTCTCTTTTTACCCACTCAGGGTTATTTATTAGTCTTAAGTTTTAGAGATTACCTAAAGATTTATCCTTTTATGAAAGTTCAAACAATATTGATAGGAGCTCCATACCTGTCACTATGGGGAACTCCGTTAGAGGCAACTCTATTAAAGAGGGACTGAACTTCCTGATGACGCCGCTGAGCCTAACCTTTACTGATGCTATGTTGTCAGTTCGGAGATAACAAGCGTTACACCAATAGTGGCCTGTTTATTACTGCTTAATTTGACAAAATGGAGTCAGATACCATTATATTTTTCGAGAGATCACCAACTCCCTTTAGTTCAGAGGTCCCATGATCAAGAATGGGGTCTCAGGTTCCCCTAAAAAACGTTTTTTGAATAAGATACAGATTACCCTACAATTGAGGAGGGTATTTCACTCCGTGACTGTACATCGATTGTCTCTCTGTTCTGTGACTTAACTGTGTATTCCTCATTTGATGTTTTGATTTTTACCTATTTGTATGGAATGTACTGTTAACTTAATCCTTTATAATTAATAAAAAGAGATTAACCATAAAAAATATGAAAAAAATAAAAAAAACACAAGTTCAAATTACACCCTTTTGCTCTATTTAAAAAAACATATTTAGTATTGCAATATTCAGAAATGCCCGATCTATCAAAATATAAAATCAATTAATCAGATTTGTAAACTGCGAAAATAAAAGTCCAAATGCCAAAATTACATTTTTTTTTGTCGCCATAACATTGCAAAAATCTATAATAACAGGCGAAGAAAACATCACATCTATCCAAAAATGTTATCATTAGAAACGTCAGCTCAAGCCACAAAAAATAAGCCCCAGATCCCGAAAAATGAGAACAGAAAATGGCACTAACAGTGCAATTCTTTTTCTTTAAAAATGTCTGAATTTTTTCCCTACATAAAAGTATAGTTTGGTATCTACAAACTTGTACTGACCAAAAGCATCATACCGACATTTCAGTGTTACCATATAGTGAAAATGGTGAATTAAAAAAAAAATCGTGTAATTGCACTTTTTTTTGCAATTTTACCAAGCTTGTGATTTTTTTCTCCATTTTCCAGTACACTATATGGTAAAATAAATGGTTTCATTCAAAAGTACAATTCGTTCCACAAAAGACATGCCCTCATATGTCTATATTGAAAAATAAAACAGTCATGGCTCTAGGAAGAAGGGGAGGAAAAAATAAAAAAACGAAATTTGCCCGGAGGTGAAGGGGTACAGTTCTAACCAGATGGGATGGGAACAGGGGCACACCTACCATGAGGCGACTTGAACTGTCTGCCTCAGGCGTTGCTCCCTGCTAGTAGATGGAGGGGTGGCATCGACAGAGGTGCCCTTTGGTAGTGCGGAGCCCCCCGAAGATGCTGCTCCCACTCCTATAGTCCCGGACGCCTGGTAGTCGCATTCGCCTGGGTCCCGCCGCCGCTGTCTTCCACTCAGTAGTGTCTGCACGGTTCAGCACGGTGGGGAGCGATGACATCATCACTGAGCTCCCCTCTGTGTTGAACAGTGTAAAGAAGCCCGGAGATACAATGAAGGAGACCTGAGCAGCCAGTGAGAATTAGAGAGGTGAGTATTTACTTTTTTTAATAAGGGCAGGGCATGGCGTACCCAGGACTCAGGTTGCTAGACCCGGATCCGTGCCCGGTAAGAGAGCAGTTCCTGAATGCAAGGGTGAACTGAGTTCCATGTGTGAGATGTGTTGGCTCATGTAAAAATGCCATGGAAGTATATGGGTTGGCTTAAGTAAAAAGGCCATGTATGGTGTGGGGCCATTGGACCTGTGAGTGAATGAAAACAGAGCAGAAGCCTCTGTGGGGAGGGAAGACCAAGTCCCGTGAGAATGGAGCCGTGAGGCCAGACAACAGGGGTTAATAGAGTACTGGGAGTTGGGAAGTCCGGGTGACCCTTGAGGGGCTCGCGAGGGCGTGTTTGGTGGAACCGCTTGCCTGGAGGTCTGGCTTGTGCGTTTGGCAGACTTGGAAGCGATTGGTGACCTGGAGACACGTGCTGAGGAGTCCTTGGGGGCCTGTCTTGCCCTGGAGCTCTGGTGACTAACCCGGGTCGGGGCCTGGCTCAGAGCAGCCGGAGTGCTGTATAGGGGCTGTAGGTTGTTAGCAGCCTGTGGGATGGGACTGGACTCTCCAAGGGGGAATTAGGCCAAGGACGAGCCTGGCCGTAGGGTAGATATTGTCAGGTGTGAATAGGGGTGAGCCGACCAGGCCCGGATCCCTAGGGGACGGTGTATTACCCGTGTACTCTGTGTGTGTTCCGGTGCCGTAAGATAACCAGGTGTAGAAGGAAATGTGCAATATAATTTACGTACTGTAGTGGGCTATGTATTCATGAGATTATATGATACTGTTCCTACGGGAGTGTGAGAGTATAAGGTATTTATTATAAAGGTATGTGTAGAGTATAGATAGGCCGGAGGCCATGATCACCACGGGAGCTGTCGGTAGTGCTCCCAGGGTTTGAGGGAGTCATTGTGACAGGTCCCGGTGATCGTAAGATCGTTCTAGTTGACCCAGGGATTTGAGGTGACCAGACCTGTTCGAGCTCTGCTGCAGTGGGAGAGGAGCTTGCTTTAGATCTTGTGGGGTCTGCTGGACCTGGGCTTTTCAAACACATTTCCAGTCTCTTCAAATATTTTTTTAATTCTTTGTACTTGACGCTGAGACACAAATAAGGTGCCAGCCACCTCTGCAGTGGATCTAGTCTTCAGCCACTTGATAATCAAGGTTTTAGTCATAGGGTGGATTTTTGTCATGTTGTCAGAGCTCAAGTTGCAGTTCAAGTGAAGGTCTGGGGTTCTGGGTTTCTTTTTATACACACCCACTAAATAACCAATCATTTACTGGACACAGGTGAGGATGTAAACTAGGATTGGGTGCATTATATGACCAGGCGAAAAAAACATTTGTATTTACCAAAATCTGACCATTCTGTGTTCAATACATGATCATTATTTCAGCATTGATGCCAATTTATTTTCTTAACCTAAACCACATTTCGGAGGGTTTCAGCTTTCAAAAGAGTAATTTATACAACCAATGAATGAATTTAACGTCAGGTTATAAGCTTTTATATACATAACATGGATAAGTGACATAACTTCTGTCAGGGAGTGTATATGGGGAGTGCTGTATATATATATATGGAGGATTAATTAATCTATAGGGAGCACTAAGGGGGTGCATTATAATAAATGGAGGGCTGTGGGGTGCTGTATAGTATATGAAGGACAATGGGGGTACATTATAGTATATGGGGTGCTTTATAATATATGGAGGACTATGGGGTGCATTATAATATATGGAGAACTAAGAGGGTGCATTATAGTATATAGGAAGTGCTTTATAGTATATGGAGGACTATGGGGTGCATTATTTTATTTGGAGTACTATGAGGGTACATTATTATTATTATTTATTTATATAGCGTCATTAGGTTCCATGTCGCTTTACATGAGGATAAGGGAGACAAGCACAAGTTCACTAACTCTAGACAATCAGGACATACAGGTACAGGAGGGGAGGGGACCCTGTCCACAAGGGCTTGCAGTCTACGAGGGGTGGGTGGGGATACAGTAGGATGGGGGTATGTCAGTCATGGGGCAGTCACCTGGGTTTCATGGCAGGTTGTAGGCTTGACGGAATAGGTGAGTCTTCAGGTGACACTTGAAGGTTCTCAGGGTCGGAGAGTTTCTGACGTGTTGGGGCAGGGAGTTCCAGAGTATGGCAGATGCCCGGAAGAAGTCCTGAACGCGGTTGCACGAAGAGGAAATGAGGGGGGAGCAGAGGAGGAGTTCTTGGGAGGATCGGAGATTGCGTGAGGTTAGGTATCGGGAGACCAGGTTGGAGATGTATGGTGGGGACAGGTTGTGTATGGCTTTGTATGTTTTGAACTGAGATCTCTTGGAGGTGGGGAGCCAATGAAGGGCTTGGCAGAGAGGGAAGACAGGGGAGTAGCGGGAGGACAGATGGATTAGTCGGGCAGCGGAGTTGAGGATAGATTGGAGAGGTGTAAGGGAGTTTGCCGGGAGGCCAGTGAGGAGGAGGTTGCAGTAGTCAAGGTGGGAGATGATAAGAGCATGAATAAGTGTTTTAGCGGTGTCGTGGCTAAGGAATGAGCGGATCCGTGAGATGTTTCTAAGCTGGAGCCGGAGGGATGTGGTGAGGACCTCGATGTGGGGCTTGAAGGATAGGGAGGAGTCAAGGATTACCCCTAGGTACTTGGCTTGGGGGACTGGGGAGAGAGTGCAGTCATTGACGCAAATGGATAGGTTGGGAAGTGGGGGAGAATTTCTTGGGGGGGGGGGAAGACGATGAATTCAGTTTTGTCCATGTTGAGTTTGAGGAAGCAAGCAGAGAAAAAGGAAGAGATGACGGATAGG
The DNA here is from genome assembly GCA_033576535.1 of Allobates femoralis. Lineage (NCBI taxonomy): Eukaryota > Metazoa > Chordata > Amphibia > Anura > Aromobatidae > Allobates > Allobates femoralis. The sequence goes on from JARQOC010000002.1 coordinate 79,567,393, forward strand.
CATTGTGGGATTTTGGAGAGTAGGGAGGTGATGTTGGGGCCGGACAGGTAGATTTGGGTGTCGTTGGTGGTATTGAAAGCCGTGGGACTCAATGAGTTGCCCTAGGCCGAGACTGTATATGGAGAAAAGTAGCGGTCCCAGGACTGAACCTTGGGGGACTCCGACAGAGAGGGGGTAGGGCGAGGAAGAGGTGTAGGAGTGGGAGACGCTGAAGGTCCGGTCCGCTAGGTATGAGGAGATCTAAGAGAGGGCAAGGTGGGTGATGCCGAAGGGTTCCAGGATCCGGAGAAGAAGGGAGTGGTCAACCGTGTCAAAAGTGGCAGATAGGTCGAGGAGGAGGATGGAGAAGTGGCGTTTGTTCTTGGCGGTCAGTAGGTCGTTGGTGACTTTGGTCAGGGCTGTTTCGGTGGAGTGTAGGGGTCGGAAGCCGGATTGTAGGCGGTCAAAGTGGGAGCAGGAGGAGAGGTGAGAGGACAGTTTGGAGTGGACGTGCTGTTCAAGTAGCTTAGATGCGAATGGGAGAAGAGATATGGGGCGATAGTTAGAGACAGAGGTAGGGTTGAGGGAGGGTTTTTTAAGGATGGGCATGGTTAGGGCGTGTTTGAAGGCCGAGGGGAAGGCGCCAGTGGTAAGTGATAGGTTGAAGATGTGGGTGAGGGCTGGGATGAAAATGGAGGTGTGGTTGGGAATGACGTGGGATGGGAGCGGGTCATGGGCGCTGGTGGTGAGGTGTGATTTCGACAGGAGGGAGGAGAGTTGGTCTTCAGTTATGGAGGGGAAGTGGCTAATGGAGGAGGAGGGCAGTGTAGCTGAGAGGGGGAGTTGTGGGGATAGTGGGCTGAAGCTGTTTCTGATCTTGTCGATCTTCTCCACGAAAAAGTTCACAAAGTCTTCAGCAGAGATGAGGGGAGAAGGGGGAGGAGCGGGCAGGTGGAGTAAGGAGTTGAAAGTTTTGAAGAGCTGTTTGGGGTTGCGGGACAGAGAGGTTATTAGTAATGAGAAGAAGGCTTGCTTGGCAGTAGCCAGTGCCGTCTTGAAGTCAGTGAGCAATTGTTTGAAAAAAGCAAAGTGCTCAGAGGTGCGGGACTTTTTCCATCTCCTCTCGGCGACCCTGGATGCCCGTCTTAGGTTTTTGGTGAGGGTGGTGTGCCAGGGTTGCCTGTTAATGCGTGGAGTGTGGAGTGTGAGGGGGCGCTAGGTGGAGGGCGTTCGTTATTGTGATGTTGTATAGGGTGGTGGCAGTGTCTATGTCACCAGCGGAGGGTATGTCGGTGAGAGGGAGGAGGGATTCAGAGAATAAGGAAAGATCAAGATCTTTTAGGTTTTGGCGAGGGTGATCAAGTTTTCAGAGAGGGGGTAGCGTGGCAGGGAGGAGAGGGAAGAGAAGGTCAAGAGATGGTGGTCAGACAGGGGGAGTTCCGAGGTTGTGAGGTTAGAGAGGGAGCAAAGGCGGGTAAAGATGAGGTCAAGCGTGTGGCCTTGTTCGTGGGTGGGAGAGGAGGACCATTGGGAGAGCCCTAGGGAAGTGGTCAGGGAAAGAAGGTTGGAGGCGGGTGGGGGGGGAGTGTCAATGGGGATATTGAAGTCCCCCATGATGATGGTGGTGATGTCAGCGGAAAGGAAGTGAAGTAGCCAGGTGGTGAAGTTGTCAAGGAAGGAGGCGATGGGTCCAGGGGTCGGTAGATGATGGCCAGCTGGAGGTTGCAGGGGGAAAAGATTCAGACCGGTCGGGCTTCGAAGGAGGGGAAAGTGACAGAGGGGGACGGGGGAATAGGGCTGAAGGCGCAGGAGTTGGACTAGAGTGTGCCGACACCATCGCTGTGTTTGCCAGAGGGACGGTGTCACATCGCCATTGGACTCGGTGGCCGGTGTTCCTGCCTCGGCCGCTGGGAGGAGCCGGATTCCTTCGGCTGGTGGCGCCGGTGATAGGAGGGCCTTGTCCTCATATGGAACTGCTCCCGCAACGTCTGCCTCTGTCGCTGAGCGCCGCTGTGTTTCCCCTCTGGGTGGTGTTGGTTGCAGAAGAGCGGGCCCTGCAGAGGTGTCCGTTAGGCGCAGCCTGCGTTCTTCTGTCAGAGGTGGGGTGGGTGGAGCCGGTCGTGAATCTCCATCTGGCCTGGTTCTAGGGGCAGTCCGGATGAGGTCATCAGGCTGTGAGCTCCAGCCTATGGGAGGTAACCGCGCCCTTCAAATACATTAGAGCCTGTCTTGCAGGCCGCCAGATATAGTTTTGGTTCCTCAGTGATAGTGTGTGTGTTTTTAGTTTTGACTCTGACCTTTGCCTGGATTTTTGACTCTGCTTCAGCCTATCGATTTTGTACCTCAGCTGCCCTCTTGGTTTTTGCCCGTGACCCTTGCCTTAATTTTTGTCTCTGCTACTGCCTGATGATTTTGTACCTTTGCTGCCCTCTCGATTTTGACTCGGACTTCTGACTTCGTTTTTCGGGTCTTGATTTTTTCCCCTGGCGACCTTCCCTGCTCTGTTGCTCATAATAGGCAGCTACCCCTGGCCTCCGCTATAATTCCAGATCCCTGTATAGGGGTAAAGGGTCTCGGGGTTTCTCGGGGTGCTGCCTTACCAGCAGCTCAGCCTCACAGCGGATGGTCATCACAGATGGGGGGTGTGGGACAGACTGAAGCTGCCATAAGATAGTGCAGCGGGTAGGCTGTGTCAGAGGGGGTGAACCAGGTCTCGGTGATGCCAAGGAATTATATTTTCTTGGAGATAAAGAGTTTGTGGATGTCTGGGAGTTTATTGCACACTGAGCGGGCATTCCAGAGTGTGCCGGGTAGAACGGTAGGGGGGGCAGGGGTTGGGGGAATGGGTCTAAGGATGGTGGGGTTGCGAGGGTTAGTGGTGGTGAGGTTGCAAGGGTTGGCGATGAACCGTGGGTGTGGGATGACGATGGTTGTGGGTATGTGGTGGGGGGGCCAGGATTGGGGGAGATGTCACCAGCAAGGAGGAGGAGTAGGCAGAGGGTTAGCAGGTTGGAGCCGGAGAGCTTACGTGGCGGGCATGCTTGTTTGGAGATTGAGGATTGAAAGTGAATGAATAGGTCGGAGAAGTGGGTGAGGTGGTTAGGCAAGATGGAGGGTGAGAGCAGTATTTCGTTGCTGGGAGGAGGGATAAGTGGGGGTAGTAGGAAGTGGAGAAGGATGGGAGTGAGAGTGTGGAGTAGTGGAAACATTATGTATGGTGAGTAGGGGTTGAGTGAGGCAGCAGGGGTCAGAAGCAGAGGGGGAAAGGTTGTGGTGGTGGATGAATGGTCGTCAGTGGGGAGCGGTCCCAGGATGAGGTGATGTCCGGGAATGAGATGCAGTACAGGGGGTCGGATGGAGGGGCCGGATGGGGCAGTTGGGGGATCAGCCGGGCCAGTCGGGGTTGACTGTGGCAGTCGAGGGGTCGGGTGAAGCAGTCGGGGACAGGTGGAGCAGCCGGGGGTCAGATTGGGCAGCCAGGGGTCAGGTGAGACAGCCAGGGGTCGGGTAAGGCAGCCGGGGTCAGGTGAAGCAGCCAGGGGCCGGGTGAAGCAGCCGAGGGTCGGGTGAAGCAGCCGGGGGTCGGGTGAAGCAGCCGGGGTCGAGTGAAGGAGCCGGGGGTCGGATGAAGTGGCCAGAGGTCGGATGAAGCGGCCAGAGGTCGGATGAAGCAGCCGTGGGTCAGATGGTGCAGCTGTGGGGTCAGATGAAGCAGCAGCGGGGGATCCCGTGGTGCAGCAACCGGGGGTCCGATGGTGTAGCAGCTGGAGGTAGGATGCAGCTGAGAGACGCAGGCACCTGAGTGGTTGAGGTGGCAGTGGCACTTGCCGCGTCTCCAGGGCACCGCCGTTGGAGCGGTCAGTGATGGAGGTCACAGGTTGTCTCCAGTAGGAGGCGGAGCCTCGCCTGAGCTTGGGCCGTGGCCTCAGCCCGAGCGAAGGGACCTGCAGTGGTAGAGGCCACAGATAGTCTCCGGTAGGGGCGGAGCCTTGTCTCCAGTAGGGGCGGAGCCTAGCCTCCGAGCCCCGGCACAAGCGATGGGACCCGCAGCGTCGGCAAGCACACCCGCTCACCGGGCTGGGCTGTCGCCTGGAGGGGGCTCGGCGCTCAGTCAAAAGGAGCAGAGCAGTGAGACCAGCAAGTGCGGGAGCCGATCCTCGTGCTCAGGCAGCGGGAAATGGTGAGGAGGGCAGGACTCACCTCACAAGGTGGGGTGGGAGCCAAGCAGGCCAGCGCCGTGGCCGAGCCGGAGGCCGGGGGCCGATGCCATGGCCGAGCCAGGGGTGTCCCACGTGTGTGGGCGAGGTCGCACCTGGAAGGCCCCATGGACGGGCAGGTGCGAAAGAGCTGCGGCTGGCAGAATGGTGGTGTGTGCCGCAGCTCCGAGGGCCAGCCAGTGCTCCAGATGGTGGTGGATGGTGAGGAGTGGACAGCAGCGCGTCCTCACTGCATGGCGGCCATCTTGTCATTATATTATATGGAGTACTATGGGGGTACATTATACTATATGGAGGACTACAGGGGTGCATTATACTATAAGGAGAACTTTGGGTGTGCATTATAGTATATGAAGGACATTGGGGGCCATTATACAGTGTGAAGAGATGTATATACTGAGGGGCCATTATACTGTATGTGGGTCAATTATACTAGATGGAAGGCTGGTTGGGTGGTTTCAGTTGCGGATCATACTGTGCCAGGGTAGTTGAGGGGGGTATAGTAGTGTTGTGGAGGGTCTTGTGCTGGAATTTATTGTGGGGGGATCATACAGTGTTTGGGGAGGGTCCTGTGGAGGAATTCACTGAGGGAAAATCATACAGTGTTTGGGGGGCACGTTTGTTGGAATCATACTTTATGGGGCAATGAAAGAGGAATCTGGTGGCCTTATAAGAAGGAAAATTCATTTGTAATACAAAAAGTTGAGATATATACCCATGTGACCCAGACAGTTTTTTTTGGGGGGGGAGGAGCCAATTAGAACTTCTGCTTTGGTGCCGCATGATTTCTATGTACGCCCCTGGTGCAGGATGCATTGTCCCTCTGCAGCAGGTCTGATTGGCCATAACTTACACACCACATCCAATGCCACCCCTCAGTGCATACAGGCATCCAGCCATGTTTCACCCGAGAGGTGGTTGGTCAGTGGTACTCGTCCCCTTCCTGCTCCCACATCCCTTGCTCAACCTAATTAGATGTCCCCTGCTATTAGCTCTGGATAGCCCTGTGTGCGGCACTTGTGATTGGCTAAGCCTTTTGGGAGGGGGCGTGTTGTAGGAGACACGCCATTTTACCAGCTTAGAGCAGTGGCTGCTTGTTGATGCTGAGACTGCAGGTCATTGCATGTGGTGTGTGGATGGTGCTGCATGGTGGACATGTCTGACCAGTTAGTGCCAGGCAGCCACCACATTGGAGCTGCCAAGAGTTTTTTAGACGTATGCCAGAAGGTGGCAATCAGTGCTGACTCCTGTGTGTATGCTGTAATGATGCAGGACTGTGTCTGTAAATAGGATCACAGCTCTGCAGCCATGATTGTGGTGTCTGTATGCTTGTGAGAAACCTGCCATTGCCATTAATGATCCTTGTTCTAGATTCTTTTGCTGTGGTCCTTGTAAATTCATGAGATGGCGATGACCTCCTTGTATTTTTGGGGAGCTGTTTTGAAGTTTGCCTCAGGCAGCAGAGAGTCTGGGTCATGGGTAAAACCAGTGAGCTGTCTCAAGACCTTCACTACCTTTCGTTGCATCAATCATGAAGGTTCTAGTGAGCACTGTTGGAGCCATAATCCAGTAGTGAAAAGAACATGATTTCACCATAAACAAGCCACAACCAGGTGTGCCCTGCAATTATTCAGGTTGAGGATTGAAAAGAATTATCAGAAGAGTTTTCAAGGCCTGTCTATGGAGAGCTAGAGGAGGACCTGGAATCAGCAGGTACAATTACAATAAAAATGTACTCAACCTCCATGGCCTGTGTGCGCATTTAAAGTTTGCTCACCAACATTTACACAACTCTGTGAAATACTGGAGAATATAGTCTGGTCAGATGAGATCAAAATTGAACTCTTTGGATGCCATAAATCACACTTTGTTTGGAGGCCAAAAGGCAGAGCATATTACCCTCCCAAAACACCAAGTGGCAGGATTGCTTTCTAATTATTGACAGATTTCCATGGCTTTTAGCACGTCGCGTTCTAATGTGTTCAATACTTTTTCCTTTCTCCCTGAGTCATTTCTCATTATTACCCATCACTAAATGTATGGATTTGTATGGTTTGATTTATTTGACTGTGGAGTCTCACCAACATCTGGTGAGAAATTCATGTTAATAGCACCCTTTAGTATTCCCTTGGAAATTTGGTGATACCCACTGTATACATTTAAACATTTGTTGTTTGTTTTTCTGTAATTCTGGGGCTGTTTTAATTTTTACAGTATAATCTACGCAGATTAAATAATATTAAATTACGGTATTATGGATAAGGCAATACTATGTATGTATGATGCTTTTTTAGGTCTAATCATTTTTATTGCTAAATTTCATAATGAGATACAATTAACAAAAATGTTCAATCCCCCAAGCCCGCTAACCTTCAACATTTATAAAAACAATATTAACCTTATGATATAAAGGAATAACTCTTATCATGTTTGCACATTTATGGCCTTTTAATGTTCATAAAGTCAGTAACAGGTAAAAACTATACACAAGTATAACTACAAACAATATATACACAAAGTTTACATTGAAGGCAGTTGTAAAGACTTTTCAAAGGAGATAAAATTACATCATAATGGTCTGTCTCTAAAGAGTGACGCAGACCTGTCTCGCCATGGAGCCCACATTTTACATATGAGGACATAACTCTCCTTTATGGTGCACATGCACCTACAACATTTAAGTGCACCTTCCCCCCCTGCTTCTTTTCCATGTATATCCACTGTCCCCTTCTTTGATTGACAGCTGTGACTTCATACAGCCAGAGAAGGGCAGAGATAGATGGAAAACCAGCAGGTGGGAAACTACATTTAAGGCCATCTTATACCGAACTTGGTTTGAACTGTCATTTTGGTCTGACAGTCCCTTTAAAAGGAGCACTTTAAAGAAGTTGAAACTATTGGTTTTACTGTAATGTAAATATATACTTATTATTTATCGGCCTTCAGGTTGATCTCCAACCATCGCTCCAGGACCAAGTGACTCCTGGATTTGTGCTCTGAAACGCGTCGGAAATAAAGCAGAAAAGATTTTATACAAAGCATCCCGGTGTCTTTGGTACTTCTTCGAGGCAGCAGCGCGGACCTGGAGGCACTTGGTCCTGGAGCAAGTTCACATTCCCACATCGTGGAAGTGTGGTCCCTGCGGCAGCTGCTAAGTTTGAGCGATCAAGCTGGTTGTGAGCATCACAACCCCACCAGGTGAGCAGATTTTGAGCTACACTTTACCAATCTCCTAAGTGGGATAAGACCCTATGCGCATTCTCATTCTTATAGATCTCCAACCATGGCGGCTTGATGGATAAATGCTCTTTAGGAAGATTGTGCATCCTAGCTAAGTCCACCAGAGTGTTCTCCGCCGATATCTTGGCAGCTGTTATTATTAAATTTACCAATGTCTGCTTTCTCCTGTTTCTTGTACCATCCCCTTTGTTCCAAGTGACACTTACTGCGGCTGGTCAGATCACATGGACATTTTAACCTGCATTTTATAACACATTAAGTCGAAAGGGTTAAGAACTCCCAGGCCTCGAAAGCCGCACACAGTGTAGATTTTCAGGATTTCCCTAGTATTGATCAGGGGTTGGAATCATCACCTGCACAGGAGATTAAATTACCAACTGTCAAATACTAAGGAAATCCTGAATACCTGCCCTGTGTGTGGCTCTTTAGGGTGTTGTTCTCTACCCGCATTAATATGTGAATTAAATCCTGAGAAGAGGTTGCACTCTGGAGCTGAGCTCTCTCTACAGTCATGACCAAAAGTTTTGAGAATGACACCAAAATTATATTTTCACATGATCTGCTGCCCTCTGGTTTTTATTTGTGCTTGTCTGATGTTTATATCACATATACAGAAATATAATTGCAATCATATTATGAGTACCAAAAGGTTATATTGACAGTTAGAATGAGTTAATGCTAATATTTGCAGTGTTGACCCTTCTTCTTCAGGACCTCTGCAATTCTCCCTGGCTGCTCTCAATCAACTTCTGGACCAAATCCTGACTGATAGCAGTCCATTCTTGCATAATCAATGCTTGCAGTTTGCCAGAATTTGTTGGTGTTTGTTTGTCCACCCGTCTCTTGATGATTGACCACAAGTTCTCAATGGGATTAAGATCTGGGGAGTTTCCAGGCCATGGACCCAAAATCTCTATGTTTTGTTCCCTGAGCCATTTAGTTATCACCTTTGCTTTATGGCAAGGTGCTCCATCATGCTGGAAAAGGCATTCTTGGGCACTAAACTGCTCTTGGACAGTTGGGAGAAGTTGCTTTTGAAGGACATTCTGGTACCATTCTTTATTCATGGCTGTGTTTTTAGGCAAGATGTGAGCAAGCCGATTCCCTTGGCTGAGAAGCAACCCCACACATGAATGGTTTCAGGATGCTTTACAGTTGGCATGAGACAAGACTGGTGGTAGCGCTCACCTCTTCTTCTCCGAATAAGCTGTTTTCCATATGACCCAAACAATCGAAAAGGGGATTCATCAGAGAAAATGACTTTACCCCAGTCCTCAGCAGTCCACTCCCTGTACCTTTTGCAGAATATCAGTCGGTCCCTGATGTTTTTTCTGGAGAGAAGTGGCTTCTTTGCTGCCCTCCTTGAAACCAGGCCTTGCTCAAAGAGTCTCTACCTCACAGTGCGTGCAGAAGCACTCACACCAGCCTGCTACCATTCCTGAGCAAGCTCGGCACTGCTGGTAGTCCGATCCTGCAGCTGAAACAGTTTTAAGATACGGTCCTGGTGCTTGCTGGTCTTTCTTGGGCGCCCTGGAGCCTTTTTGACAACAATGGAAGCTCTCTCCTTGAAGTTCTTGATGATGCGATAGATTGTTGACAGTGGTACAATCTTTCTAGCTGTGTGTGTTTCTTTAGAGATAACCATGGTTAACTGAAGAGAAACAATGATACCAAGCACCAGCCTCCTTTTAAAGTGTCCAGTGGTGTCATTCTTACTTAATCATGACTGATTGTTCGCCAGCCCTGTCCTCATCAACACCCACACCTGTGTTAATGGAACAATCACTAAAACGATGTTAGCTGCTTCTTTTAAGGCAGGACTGCAATGATGTTGAAATGTGTTTTGGGGGTTAAAGTTCATTTTCTAGGCAAATATTGACTTAGCAAGTAATTGCTGTTAAGCTGATCACTCTTTATGACATTCTGGAGTATATGCAAATTGCCATTAGAAAAACTGAAGCAGTACACTTTGTTAAAATTAATATTTGTATAATTCTCAAAACTTTTGGCCATGACTGTACATATGGATGATTCCAGGTATATTACATAGCTGGTGTCTGTGTCCATTAGCCGCGGTGAGAGACTTAAAAAATATTTAAAATGCTGCTGTCAATCTTTGATGTCAGCTTTTAACCACTTAATGCCTACAGTTGCACATATGCTTCATACCAGTTCAATTCCTTTGTATGCATATTTGTGTGTGTATGTATGTTTTTAATTCAAGCAATAATGAGTTAAATGTGCGGATGGTGGATAAAGAACCTCGACTAACATCCAAACAAGTTCAAGCTGCCCTGCAGTCCGAGGGTACAACAGTGTCAACCCGTACTATCCATCAGCGTCTGAATGAAAAGGGACTGTATGGTAGGATACCCAGGAAGACCCCACTTCTTACCCCAAGACATAAAAAAGCCAGGCTGGAGTTTGCCAAAACTTACCTGAGAAAGCCGAAAACGTTTTGCAAGAATGTTCTCTGGCCCGATGAGACAAAAGTAGAGCTTTTTGGGCGAAGGCATTAACATAGAGTTTACAGGAGAAAAAGAGACATTCAAAGAAAAGAACACGGTCCCTACAGTCAAACATGGCGGAGGTTCCCTGATGTTTTGGGGTTGCTTTGCTGCCTCTGGCACTGGACAGCTTGACCGTGTGCATGGCATTATGAAGTCTGGAGACTACCAACAAATCTTGCAGCATAATGTAGGGCACAGTGTGAGAAAGCTGGGTCTCCCTCAGAGGTCAAGGGTCTTCCAGTAGGACAATGACCCAAAACACATTACAAAAAGCACTAGAAAATGGTTTGAGAGAAAGCAATGAAGACTTCTAAGGTGGCCAGCAATGAGTCCAGACCTGAATCCCATAGAACACCTGTGGAGAGATCTAAAAATGGCAGTTTGGAGAATGCACTCTTCAAATATCAGGGACCTGGAGCAGTTTGCCAAAGAAGAATGGTCTAAAATTCCAGCAGAGCATTGTAAGAAACTCATTGATGGTTACCGGAAGTGGTTGATCGCAGTTATTTTGGCTAAAGGTTGTGCAACCAAGTATTAGGCTGAGGGTGCCAATACTTTTGTCTGACCCATTTTTGGAGTTTTGTGTGAAATGATCAATGTTTTGCTTTTTGCTTCATTCTCTTTTGTGTTTTTTCATTTAAGACAAATTAAATGAAGATAATAATACCAAAGAATTTGTGATTGCAATCATTTTCAGGAAGAAACTGAGTATTATCTGACAGAATTGCAGGGGTGTCAATACTTTTGGCCACAACTGTATGACAATAGCAGGGTACTGCAGTGTATAGTATAAATAATCAAGGGTTCAAGTGCCCTAAAGAGACTAAAAAAATAATAATAAAGTTTAAATATACATATAAATTCAAATTACCCATGTATGTTTTAAAAAGAAAGGAAAAATTATATATTTGGTATCACTGCATTTTTAAAAGTCCATTCTATTAAAATATAAAATGGATTACACTGATTAAATAAATGAAAAGAGCAAAAAAAACAATAGTGGATAGTGGAATTGTGTTTTTTTTTCTCCATGATTTCATCCCACTTGATTTTTTTTTTTCCTAGTGCCATATGTTCACAGAAAAATAAAAAGGTTTTGGCTCTTGGAAGAAGAGAACAAAAGTGCAAAAATGTAAAATTCCCTGATCCTTAATGGCTAAAGTTCCCATACACATTATACAAACATTGTCGAAACCCACCAATATCAGCTAGCACAGCTAATGTGTATGTGGGTCTCCTGCCCCTCCACTGAGGGGACAACTGCTGACCCTTGTATTCTCTAGCAAGATAAGACACCTTCATAGTAATCTGGCAGCTGCTCTCTTATAGAGAACACAGGAGCACTTGGCAGAGCTAGTGTCTCTGTGTATGGAGGAGTCAGAGAAAAAGCTTCAGCTGTCCATTGGGCGATGAACAGAAATCACTTTCTCTATACTTGCCTATCACAGCCTTTCAAACTTTCACTATGCATAAGCAGTGGGGTTTTATATACCCTATAAATTAACTGGCACCTCAAAGCAATTAGAAGCATTGTGCTGATAGTCAAGATACAAGGAGATCTAGCCAACGTTTTTTTAACTGATTAGACAACAACAATCCTATATGATAAAAGCAATCTTAGAGCCTCCAAATGGAGGCCTTGACCTGCAGTTCTTCTTAGCCTTACTTCTAAGTATGTTCAGATGAGAGAGGTAAGTTGTGAATAGACATAAAGGCACCAAATTAGGCGACATGGTTCATCTTCCTTCTGGGAAACCCTTAGATGCTGTAATCAGTAGAGACCATGGCATCTAAGCAGTCAAAAGGCAAGGGTCCCTCAAACCTCGCCAGTAATCTTGAAGTCTGGCTGTCATAAGACAATCTTCACGTGTTATCACTGGCATGAGACTCCCGCATCGAGCTGCGCTGTAACAAGTAAAAAGGCGTATGCATCAGACTTAAGGTCCTTACTGATCGGCATGAAGTACATCTTGTCTTTTTATTTCTTGTTCTTCTTTCTTTTTTATTTTAGTTTTTTTTTACTTCTGAACCACCCCTTTAAATTTGAGGTATTTGAAATTCAAGTTCATTACATAAAGGGTTGCAGGAAAGGATTGTAAACATTTTAGGTTTAGTTGTCCACAAAAAAATTAGAGCTGCAGATTGTCAAAATTAGGCATCTGTTTCATTTTTTGTTAGTAACGGATCTTCAGATTGGGTTTGCGTCTTTCCAACGTCTTTAATTTATCCTTCTCCTCTTCAGACAATCCATTGTCCCAAATCCTAGAACAAAAGAACACCCAGAATTAGTGACTTTATATTGAGATGATGTTCTCATATATTTCAGATTTGTCAGTGATTGGCCTGAAGATGGAGTCTGTACAGCGTTGCATTTTGGTTTCTTGACAAGACAACAGAGACTGATTACCGATAATATAATTACACCAGTTTCCTGACACTTCTGTGATCACTCCCCACAGTCGCCTCTGGTGTCTGTAATCAGTGCTGAGACTTTCAATTATTCCTGACTGGAGATAAATACTGAAGACCACAACTGTTGCTTAATCTGCCCAACTCACCCTTGACATTGCATGGAGTGAACGCCATCATGAACCTCCGCTTATATGGATATGCTGTGGATTTTACATCTACAGTCTGTCAAATTGCGCTGTGGACATTCTCAAAAGTAATATAACCCTTTTAAAAAAGCAACCTTGTAAACTGGTGATTTGCTATTTGAAGAAGGCATCCATATTCTTCTAATCCTGGACCACCTCTTTAAAGGGTACCTGACCAGAGGTTTACACTGTCTAAACTGTGGCCGACATGAATCAGACATGCGTTATGGTTTTACAGCCGTATATATTTTACTCTGAAACTTTGAAGTAATTTCAAAGAAAACATACTATGACAACTTGGCCAGCGATCATGTGTCTTGACTGACTAGTCTAACAGGCTGATCCCTGGCAGCCTCCCTACCTCCATCCCCTAAAATGTCAAGTATCTGCTTTTGTGTATGTATGAGGACAAGAGGAGAGGTTGGAAGATTCTGCTATGGACCGGCCTACAGGATTAGTCACCAATCTAAGGTCTCTTCCACACACCCGTGGCTCCGGCACGTGTGCGGTCCATGCCGACACATGCCAGAGGCACGGACGTACAGAAGCATATCATATTTTATGCCATTTCTTCAGAAGTCTATAAATCAGCACGGACCATGCCTCCCATGTGGAGCAGACGTGTGTCTCCACGCAGAGACATGTCTATTTTTGGCCGGCAGCACGGACCAGTTTTGGACAACAACATCCTGTCCTCTGTGTGACATTTGTGTGCACGGACCAAAGCCAGGAGTTTTAAGCTTAATAATAAAGAATTGTATACTCACCAGCCTCCAGCGCTCCCTGTTCCTCTTACTTCTGGGGCTGTTCATTACTCTCATCTAATATTCACTGCTCTGAGTGCAGCAGCAGTCCTGGAAGTGAAAGAAACAGGCAGCGCTGGAGGCTGGTTACTGTGCAATGACAGGCCGTTTGTGTACTATCTGGATGTCAGCCGGGTAGCACACGGACAGGACACGTATCTGTCACGTGTGACACACGGATACACCCCCCCCCCCATCCAAAACGAACTGTCTCACATGTCCATGTTTTGCAAGGATGTGTTAAACAAACCTAAGATTGCTGTGAAACGATGCAGTGTTCAGGATAAAACACAAACCGCTTCAATGATGCAGTGCCTGCTGCCCACGGTTCGAGCTGCTTGGGTCTGCTGTCAGGTTCCCTTAAATCCTGTCAAGTTATTGTCATTTATTATACCAGAGTCATGGAGTGGGATCTATTATCAACAGATTCCATCCTTCCTCATGTAAAATTTTGGCTATATTCACTTTTTAAGTAATTGGTGAATTTTTGTTGCAATCTTTGACGATTTCTTGCCTATGGTTGAAGTTTTATAGAATACATTGTGCAGTGGTGCCTAAGGATTTTCTGTGTCTCTGATTGCAGTCACTGAATAGAAACCCTAAGGCCACGGTCACATGTTGAGTTTTTGGTGATTTTTTTTACCTCAGTCTTTGTAGCCAAAACCAGGAGTGGGTGATAAATACAGAAGTGGTGACGTGTTTCTATTATACTTTTCCTCTGATTGTTCCACTCCTGGTTTTGGCTACAAATACTGAGGTAAAAAAACTGACCAAATACTCAACGTGTGACTGTAGCGTTAGGTGGTAATTATTCAAAGCTTCTTAAAACAGAACACTGGCGCATATGACTCCTGACATAGGAGTATGACATAGCGATACTGCAGCCTCAGCACATCCTCGTACCTGCTGCAACAATAACAATTAGCATCTAGATGTCTAACAAAAAGAAGGATCCACCTCGGCCTCCCATCAGCAACAGCACGCTAGGGATGAAATTACCGGGTTATGTTTCTTATAGCTACCAGAGGCCATAACAACTCCTCTGCTGCAATAACAATATTCAACAGTATGTTCATCCTGGGGATACAACAAAAAACCGTGTCTATCCACAGAACTGGGGGTGACCTTTTTCTTTTTTGACAGTTTCAGTCCTCAGCAACCAAAATTTCTACACCACTGCTCAGGGGCTCTACAGACAAAAACCAGAATGGCTACATTTGCTCCAAAAGTCAAATGCTCTTTCCACTCTGAGTCCATACAGTGTGCCCAGATGGTAGAAAATAGCCACATATACAATATTGCTAATAGTGGAAGAAATTACATACCAAATCATGGTAATTTCACATATAAAAAATATATATTTTGAAGAACATAATTTTACATTTTTACAGCCCAATCCCATAAAAATGTATGCAAAATCTGTGCAAAATACTACTGTACACCCAGAATTGAATTCCTTGAGAGGTATAGTTTTCTGTATGGGGTAACTTTTTTGTATTTTTGATTGCACCTCAAGCAATCTGCAAATGCCACATGGCACCTGTTCCAGCAAATGCTGTGCTCCAAAAGCCAAAGGCACACCTACCTTTCTGAGGCTTGATGTGTCCAAACAGTAATATATGACCACATATAGACATCATGTCTACAATTATTTTGGCACATCCTGGCATGGCCAACAATCAGATGGCTCTCTGACAGACCTGCAGACCAAAGTCAGACCCCAGCTGCTACAGCAACATATGAGCCCCCATAATTGTATTGCATGTTGCCAATTGACAAACATACATCTCTTTCCTTTTATCTTAAGGTACAGTCACACGCAGCAATTTTGCTAGGCAATGTCACTGGCAATTTGCTGGTTGCAGTGAAATCATGGACACATTGTTCTATTTTGTTGCCGTGTACAAATGTAACAATGTATCCATGATTTCACTGCAACGAGCAAATTGCCAGTGAAATTGCCTAGCAAAATTGCCGCGTGTGACGGTATCTTTACTCCTTAGATGTTGAGGTCAAGTTAACCGAGACGATGCTGACCGACTGCCCTGCTCAATCCAAACGTCTGGGTCTGGACCTGAGCTGGATAAGAGAAGGGGATCCATAACAGAGTATGACCTAAGGGTGAAAGCAGACGATAACTTTTCACAGTAAGGGATGTCAGCCCATTCTATTAAGATGGAAATGTGTTGATAAATGAATGGAAGTTTTTTTGCAAAGTAGTAAAAAATAAAAGAACCCATAAATTGTGTCATTGTGGAATAATATTAAAGGGGCTGTTCTCTTTCAGTCTTCTGCCCATTTATGTGCAGAAAGAAAGTATTTGTAGTTTAACACTTGTGACAACCCATAGAGGTGATATGTTATCTTTTTATAACCTTTAAATGTGTTTAGCACAAACTAGTTGCATTCCTACAGACACAGGTGTCTTGCCGTTTAAAATTAGGTGTACTCTGTGGGACCGCCCCCTGCTTCCCCGGGAGGAGTTATATCTCCTGGTAAAGTGGCTCGGAAGGGAGTCGATTGAGCATGTCAAAAGAGTAAGAGACATTAATGTAAAGCATCCACACACAGGTCTGCAGAAGGTGTGGGGAAGACTTGATGAATGTTATGGGTCAATAGAAGCCATAGAAAATGCTCTATATAAAAGAATTGATGCTTTCCCTAAAATAGGGCCAGAGGGTTACCAAAAGCTCAGAGAATTAAGTGATTTGTTAGTAGAGCTAAAGGTTGCTCAAGTGGAAGGAGATTTGCCCGGATTGCCACTCTTGGACACCGCCAGCGGTGTCAATCCAATAAAGCAAACACTTTCTTACAACCTACAAGAAAAGTGGCTCACATATGGTTCACAGTATAAACAGACTCATAACGTACCGTTTCCTCCTTTTACTGTGTTCATATATTTTATCACCCAACAAGCTAAAATCAGAAATGACCCTAGCTTTGACTTCACTCTGTCATATCCCACTGCCCCTGGTGTCAAACCTAGTAGGACACCAGTGGCAGTCCACAAAACTAACATTGTTTCCACAGGTCCTCCTCACAATGCAAGTAAGCTCCCTCCAGAAGAGAGCAAACCTCAAGATGTCAGTAAGCAGTGTCCTCTACATCAGAAACCACATCCCCTACTAAAACGCAGAGTCTTCACAGAGGAGTCTTAGGGCCACGTCACACACATAGATATCTGTGCAGAGATTGTTTGCAGATCTCTGGTTGCAGTGAAATCATGGACACATTGTTCCATTTTGTGGCCGTATACAAATGGAGCAATGTGTCCATGATTTCACTGCAACCAGAGATCTGCGAACAATCTCTACACAGATATCTATGTGTGTGACATGGCCCTAATACTTATTTTTTCCTTACAATTTAGGTGCAGATTGTGGTCATGAAAAAAGAATGAGCTATCAAGTATTTCCTGCGTTCTCCTTCCCAGTCGTTGACTATAGTAGACAAATGCATGACCACAATCTGCACCTAAAACACTACTAAAACACTGTAAAAAGGCACCCAAAATGTCCCCAAAAAGCATGTGTTTTGTGGGTCGCTTTCCTGCCATAGGGTGCAGTTGGAAAAAAAGCAGCGTTAGCACATAGCCTTACAGGAGAATGTGCAATGTGTGAATGTGTGCGTCTCCCTTCACTCCCTCCTTTTCGCCTCCTTCTTCATAGAGGTTTATAAGCACCAACTGTCATTTTTCTCTCTTTCAGTAAAGGGAAAATGTGTATTCAATTAAGGGCCCTTTCACATCAGCGTTTTTTTAAATTCGCGGCAGATGCGGTGAAAAAAACGGGAGGCACCAAAAATGTAAATGCGAACAATAAACCATCCGGAGACCATACATGTGTGAGTGGGGGGGTCTCATCCATGGAGGGGGCTCACTCACAAATGTATCTAATAACACTTCCATGATTAAAGAATTGTATCGAAACATCCTCCAAGACTACTTTCTCCCAAAGATCCAGGAGCAAATTGGTGATAAACAATGTTTTTTCCATAATGCAAACACCATGTTACAAAACAAAAGTGACAGCTAAGTTGCTTCATGAACAAAACACTTGAAATTTGGGGTTAATGGCCAGAAAACTCCCTAAATCTAAATTCTAGTATGAATCTGTAGTCAATCTTCAAAAAGCAGTTGGACAAACAAAAACACAGGTTAAAAATTACCAGGCTGGGAAGGTCCATGGTTATTTTCCCTTCCAAGTCTAAATCTACAAGCTCACAGCTATCCGAGAATTGGCACATCACATTAGATGTACCAATTCTCAAGCTTTGCGCCAACTCTGCCCTGGTGAGGTGGCAAAAGGGTAATGTTTTATGGGGTTTATGTCAGCTGTGAATTGTCAACTGACATCAAGCTCAGAGGTTAGTATTAGAGAGGTCTATCAGACAATAACAAACAATGGAGATCTGACATAATCCATTGTATAGTAGTCTCACAACATCCCTCAAATTTGTCTTCCAACCTATAGAGCCTTGTTCATAGGTTGCTCCCGTTCAATGCTAGGTCTGGAATTTCTCACGCCAGGTGATGTCATTCAAGGGAGAGTCAGTAAATCCCCAAAAGCATTAGACAAAATATAATCAACATAATGTTGATTAGACAAAAATGTGTTGTGCTCAGTCAGGATTTGGCCCAGAAGCTGATATCCAGCCGCTAGGAGGAAGGGCAGACGTCTTGCAAAATAAGGGGCAATACTATAAATATTGACTCTGCATAAACTTCATGTATCTATCAATTAAAATTTAGAAACTTATGAAATGCTGATAATTGTACGTCAATAATCATCTGACTAAAAGATCTAAAAACACTGAAGCAGCAAAGTTAATGAAAACCAAAATTTGTGTCAGTCTCAAAACCAGAAGTTGTAGAGATCACGGTGGAGAGCAGGGCTGTGCATCACTACAGCCTGTTCTGGGGCATGTTCATTTTTTGTCCTACATGACGCTTCCTGCATATGATTGGGCTATGTTTTGCAAAAAAATGTACATATCTCAAGAGATGTATTGTATCTGCTAATGTCCCCATGGTAGAAGGGTAAATTAGAATCTAAACTTTACAAGCTTTACTCCGCATTCACTTTTTCCATGATGTGGAAATTGGTGATATTTCCACTTTAATTAAAATAGAACAAATTTTATGTCTAACTTGTCCCCTCCTCACATTGTCTCAATCCACAATCACCCATCTTTTATACTCACTGTAATTTCTCTATCCTGCAGTCTGCACTGGACAGAGCCTCTATCAGGTCACCAAATCTAGCACCGGACAGACGGTTACCAGACAGACCAATCATCTTCAGGGACTTGTTGTTCCTTATTAAAGATGCCAACTGGATGCAGAAAATTTCTGGTAGATCATTACCATTCACACTGTGAGAACAAAAAAAGATGAGAGGTGACGACCACCGAAGCTTACCATAAAATTTGTAGATGATAATGTGATGTAAAAGTAAAAGAAAATGTCCCAGATGTTAATAAAATCCAAAAATACCATCATTAGAAGCCAGCCCCTTTTGAGTGATGGATCCAGAGCTGTCAACTTCCTCTCCAATGATCTGCCATACAGTGCACAATTACCGTGACCCCAGTGCCTACAACAAAAGGACACTTGATCCCTTGTTGCAGTCTCTGGATGTACCAGAGATGATCGAACGTCGTGGGACCATCGTTTTGGACTACGTCGGAGGGTATGTGGGAGTAATAAAGTCTGAATTTGTATTTGTGTATTTTTCTAATAAAAAGATTTTTCTCTGAGTGGTGTATTTTTTTTACTATTTATTAGAGATTCCTAATGGCCGGGTCTAACATTAGCCCAACATTATGAATCTCGAGCTTAGTGCCAGCTGCCAAATAAAAAAGCTTGTATTAACGCCTTTATTACCCAGTTTGCCACCGGCACCAGGGCAACGGGAGGAGTCTGGGTATAGCGCCAGAAAATGGCGCCAATGAATGCGCCATTTTCTGGGTCGACTGTGGGCTGCAATTTGCAGCATGGGGGGGCCAGAATGCTTGGGCCTCTCCATGCTGAGGATTCCAGCCCCCAGCTGCCTAGTTGTACCTGTCTGGACCAAAAATATGGCGGAGCCGCACGTCATTTTTTTTTCTGAAATTAGTTCTGTATATAAAAAAAGGGCTTCGATGTATTTTTGGTTGCCAGCCAGGTACAACGAGGCAGCTGGGGGTGTGTGGCAGTCCATAGCTGCCACGTTGTACCTGGCTGGACCAAAAATATGGCGGAGCCGCACGTCATTTTTTTTTCTGAAATTAGGTCTATAAATTAAAAAAATGGGTTTCGCTGTATTTTTGGTTGCCAGCCAGGTACAATTTGGCAGTTGGGGGGCTGGAATCCTCAGCGTGTAGAAACCCAAACGTTGTGGTCCACCACGCTGCGAATTGTAACCCATAGCCACCCCAGAAAATAGCGCATTCATTAGAGGCGCCATTTTCTGGTGCTGTACCCCAACTCTTCCAGTTGCCCTTGTGCTTCTGGCAATGCTGGTGGCACACAAGGGCTCTCCATACACGACATGGTGTCCGCTAACAATTTTAATGGAAAATTAGCTCCAATTGGTAGCGGACACCATGTTGCATATGGAGAGCCTCTGTGTGCCTCAACATTGGAGGTCCCCCACAAGTGACCCCATTTAGGAAACTAGACCCCCCAAGGAACTTATCTAGATGCATAGTGAGCACATTGAACCCACAGGTGCTTCACAAATTAGTCCGTAAAAAGGAAAAAAGAAGATTCTTCTGAAAAAAGTAATTTTTCATTTTTACAGATAAATTTGTGAAGCACCTGTGGGTTCAAAGTGCTCACTATGCATCTAGATAAGTTCCTTGGGGGGTATAGTTTCCTAAATGGTGTCACTTGTGGGGGAGCTAAAATGACCTTTATGTGGGGATCCCTATTCTCTTCTTGCCCCTGGTCCTATGCTTGGTCAGGTCTGGTGTCTTGCTTTCTTTAACTTCAGGGGGACTAGATCCTCCTGGTCGATCCGGGCTTTCTCTGCTACCACTAGATGAATAGCAGTTTCGGACTCTGGTGTCCGGGTGGGCTAAAGGGATCTCCAATATGTTCCCTTCTTCTGTCTTCCTACGGCTTCCTCTGGCCTCCATCCCTCTCTCTAGGGCGATGCACAGCTGGGTCAGTCTTTCCTGGTTCTGGGCCTGGCTTGCTCCCAGCAACGAGCTCTTTCCAGTCCTTTTTCTGCACTGTCTAGATGGAACAAACTGTTCTCTTCACTGCAAACTAACTGACTCCTCCCCTCAGGCCTGGATCCTTATAGGTGATCTTGCTTAAGGCAGCAAGTAGGGCTCCCCCTCCAGGTCTGGGGTGGAAGGTGTTGTGTGCTGTGTGTGCCAAGGTGTACATCCCTCCCTGCATCAGTGGGACCTGTGGCAATCCCCCGCAGGGCTGCCACATTTATACATAGAAATATAGCAGGCAAGGAAATAAAGTGAGGTGTAAACATAAATAATCCAACACAGCATGTAATGGGGCAAACAATAATGGGAAAATGAGAAACACATGGAAAAGAGCAAATCAGAAAGGAAAACAAGGACCATAGGAACCATCATTTGCTCAGGGAAGAAAGCACAATAGCCCAATTGGCAGAGAAACTGACCATGAAACTACAGGTCACAGGATCGAATACCCAAACTGAGCCACGACAATACAACCCTTCAACAAGGCGCCACCAGAACCTGAGAACCCCCTACTGTCTGACATCACTGATGAAACACCTTCACTTTATGAAGATTGTCAGAATTATCTTCAGGATCATAACCCTTTGACTTAATGAGGTTCTGTAGATGGTGCCTGACAAGCCTGGAACCAAGAATTCCCAATACCTCATAATTTCCTTCCAAATCCACCTCAATTTAAGTTTTAGGGAACAGATTTCCCATGAAACTTTTTTAAAACAGAAGAGTGGAAAGAATTATTGAATCTCCTGGCAATAAGAAGTTGCAATTTAATAGTCTCAGGATTAAGTAATAATTATATAGGGACCTAGAAAATTCAGTGAAAAACTTCTTAGACATGATCATTAAGTGTAGATTTTTAGACGACAACCACAGAAAATCCTCAAGCTTTAACAGGAGACTTCCTATCTCTACTTTTAGCACCTCTTTTGGACCTTTCACCAGCTACCAAGAGTCCCATTTCAACCTTCTTCCATATACCTTCTTAGACATGATCATTAAGCGTAGATTTATAGAAGACAACCACAGAAAATCCTCAAGCTTTAACAGCAGACTTCCTATCTCTGCATTTAGCACCTCTTTTGGACCCTTCACCAGCTACCCAGAGTCCCATTTCAACCTTCTTCCATATACCAATTAATCGAGAAGAAAAATTTCTCTTCCTCTAGGACCAAGTACTGTAATCCTGAAACATTCCCAAAACCTAGATAAAAACCCCTGCAGCAAAAAAGGTGAGGTCCCAGTAATCGTAGAGATACATTTATTTAGAGCAAATTCTGCAAGAGGCAGAAACCCCACCCAGTTTTCCTGATTCGAGGAAAAAAAACAACTGATAAACTGATCTACCACTTGATTTATCATTACTGTTTGCCCATTAGTATTGGAATGATAACCCAAGGAAGAAGACAGCTTTATACCCAATTTGGAGCAAAAACAACACATAAAGCTAACAAGAAATTGAGCCCTTCTATCAGCAATAAAGTTTTTGGGAATGCTATGCAATTTAACGATATGAGAAATTAACTAAATTGCTAAGCTCTTAGCAGTTGGCAAGTTTTGAAGTAGGACCAAATGAACCATTTTGCTAAAATGGTCCCCCACAACCCACACAACCTTATTGCCGCCAGAGCAAGGCAACTTGGTGATAAAGCCCATGGACAAAGGGGTCCTTTGCTCCTTTGCTGCAATGGAACGTCATTAGGGAAGAGGTAACCTACTGAAGCTTGATGGCAGGCTTTAGACCTGCCACAGACTCTACATTTACAGACATTCTCTTAAATGTTCCTACCAGCATCCTGCCATCGAAAGACCCAGAAAGAGATCTCCAAGTGGAATAACCCGGATGACCATCTAAAACATAATCATGGACTTCAATGAGCAGATATACGCATAATGAGGGAAGTACATAAAGTTTGTTTATAGGAAGACGATCTGGCACATCCTGAGCATCTCAAATACCGACCCATGATGCTTATTTTGAAAAGCTGCTTGAAAGTATAGTTATCCTTTAACAGTAGCAGACAGTGGAAGCTATCTGTAGTTTAAGGGAAGTGTGGCACCCCAGAGTCCGGATGCCACAATGTCATTGCCTCCCTTGGGGGTGGTGTCATACCTGAGAGCAACAGAGTGTATTCATACCAGGCAAAAGCAAAGCACACAACACCTTTCTGCCTCCAGGCCTGAAGGGGGAGCTCAAAGCCTGGGTTCAGGTAGCTCCCCTATAAATTCTGGTCTGGGGCAGAGTTGGGCAGTTCAGTTCTGTTCCTAGGAGGACTAAGGAAGACATCCTGTGGACTGGAGCAGTGCTAAGGTCGTCCCAGGATTGCTAGAACTAGCTTGAGTGACCTGTAGGCAAAGGTCTGAGGAAGTCGATGAGAGCCTGGGGACTAGAGCAGTGTCAAGCTCATCCCAGAGAATTAAGCGCCAAGAAACGGACATCGTAGTCCGAGGCTGTTAAGGGTCTAACGTTCCAGCAGCCAATACCAGATGGTTAGGGAATCCAAATACCCCATCCACACCAAAGTGCCTGGAGGCAAAGCAGCATGAAGAGCCTAGGAGCAGCCACCAGAGAAGTGGGGCAGGAGAAGGACTCGAGTTGCCTGTCATATGACACACTGCAGGAGAAAGAGAGAGAGAGGGCCGCAGCTCAGCTAAATCAGCTGCAGGGACCCGCTAAGAAAGCGCAGCAGGGAGGCCTCAGAACTTGCCAAGTGAAGGGAACCCTGAGTTGCTCCCAGGTTGCCAGATTCTAGCAATATCATCTGTCCTTGTGCCAGTATCATCAGTAAAGGACTTGGGGAACCAACAAACCGTGAGTCTGTATTTGTCTCAACTTTGTCATGGTCTTTGCAGAGAATGAACTCTATCAGCGACACCAGCTGATGGGTCATGGGACTATTTAAAGGCTGGGGGAGTGGTCAACCGCATCACTTGGTACACTCAGCAACAGCAACTGGTACAGCCTCAGAAGTTAACCCTTAATAGACTTAAGGAAATTAACTGTATTTAACAACTGCAGAACATTTCACAGAGACTACAGAGCAGTCTATACATGACAAACTTAACGAACAAGAGGAATTTTATCCCTGATTCATCAAGACTGGCAAATTTTGTCGGCGGTCTTGATGAAGGGGAATAGTGAAGTCAGTTGCATGACTCTCACTAGACTAAGATATCTGGAATAGGGAATGACAATGTAATAAATTAGGCAAGCTGTAGCATCATGCAACAACCTCCATCCCACTCCAGCTCTGCCCTTTTTCGAGTAGCTGAGAGAAACTGTCATGAAAATGCCAAAAGTCACAACATTTTAGCGTGAATTGCACCAAATTTTTGTGACCTTTCAAAGCAATTTCAAAAGGTTAAATTGCTTTGATGACAACTGCTAAAGGCCCCATGCTTCTCATTACAATTCTCCTTTGAAAGTCAGAATTTATCTGGTGTTTATAGGAGACCATGATTATAAGCGATTGTACCCCAAAAGCACTAATAAATACAGTGGAAAGTGAAAATTAAAAAAATAAATATATCTATAGATAAATTGATAGAAATATTTAAATCATCCCCCTTTGCCCCATTACAAATAAAGCAATTAAAAAATACACGTTTAATATCGCTATAAAAAGTCTGATCAGTCAAAATAAAAAATAGATTAATCTTATCAGTAAATGACGTAAAAAGAATAAAATGTAAACACCAGACTTTTTTGACCAGACACAACATTGCAAATAAATGCAATAAAAAGCTATTAATAACATTACATGTACCCCAAAATGGTAAAAACATCCCAGCCCCATACCCCAAAAATGTAAATTGTTAAGGGTCTAGAAAAATGGCAACACAAGATAAATTATTTTTTCACTAATTATTTTTCCCCACTGCGAAATTGCATTGACTTGGCTAATCCTGCTGCCAGGTGAGTTTTACCATAGAGAGAACATGGTAAATTAAATACCCCAAAATCTTGTGGAATCACACTTTTTCTTCTATTTCAACATACTTGGAACTTGTTTCCCACTTTCCAGTGTGCCGCATTATAAAATGAATAGTGTCATCCAAACATACAACTCATCCCAAAAACAGAAGGCAAAAAAGAAGGTGATCCTGATGAAGCGGTGACCCGCTGAAACATGTTGTGACAGTCACACTCTATTAAATAAAGAGGATCAACTAATAGATGAACCTGTGTTTTGAACGCTTTAGTTGTGCTCTCCCAACCAAACCGTAAATCCTACCAAGTATATCAATGAGTGGAACAGGCGGCCACGAGAGGCGGTGAGTTCCCCTTCAATGGAAGTCTTCACATAGAGGCTGGACAGACTTCTGTCTGGGATGATTTAGTGAATTTTGTGTTGAGTAGAGGGTTGGAGCAGATGACCCAGGAGGTCCCTTCCTACACTACCATTCTATGATTCTAGTGATATTTTCTCATAAGCTCCATTACAAGATATGGGGGAGGAAAGCGAATATGAGGAGACGAAACAGTCAGACATTAGTAGACGACAAATATCATGGTGCCGTCAGCAGTTTCTACCATAGACATAAACAATAGTGTGAGCATAAAATAATAATACAATGCCTTTACAGCTTGTCCCCACATGTACACATCTGTTATACTCACTGCAATTTCTCTATCCTGCAGGTCGGACTAGACAGAGCTGTTATCAAGTCATTGAATTGAGGACCAGACAGTTTGTTATTGCTGAGGTTAAGTATCTTCAGGGACTGGTTACGGCTTAATCCAGATGCCAGCTGGGTGCAGGAAGGGCCTATTAAGTGATTATCATCCAATCTGTAACAATAAGAAGATGAGAGTGCTAGTATGAAATCGGTAGATTGTGAATGTGAAGAGAAAACGATCCCTATCTAGGTTATCACTAGAATTTGTCTCTGGTGTGTGGTGGATTTTAGGAATGCCAGCAGCTATATAACTATATGAAACCTATGGGTCTACCTATGGAGATTAATTTTTTGAAACTACAATATGATACAGTGACTTCATACCTGATTAGAGGGTCCACCTTTTCCTGGTAGGGTGATTTAACGCCTTTAGAAGGGTAGGTCTACCTTCAATTTTGTAATATGTTACTTCACCACATCCATCCTAGCTAGATGAGTTAGTAAAATCAAGTCACAAATAACACAAATGATATGGCATAGTAAACGTTCCAGGATCTTTAAACAAAGCTTGTTTTATCACAGGATATATGGAGGGATGTCACTCATTTTTTTTCTACAACGGTATATTCTTAAGCTGCCCACTGATCTACTGTTACTGATTTTTCAAGGGCACCTAAATAGTAACATTATGGCTATGTGTCCACACAAAAAAGTGATCAGTTTGTAGTCAGGAAAATTCTGCATGAAAACCTTGTGAAGTTTAAAAAAAAAAAAAAAAAAAAAAGCAGGACAAACATATCATTTTTATGTTGCATTTGTGCACGTTAGAAATGCAGCACAAATAAGGGGACACAGACAGACAGACACACACACACACTTTATTACCCTCCTCGGCAATCCCACTGTGTGTTCTGGTGATTTCTTCCTTCCAGCATGGGTACGGTTCTTCCAGGAACTGCACCCCATGTGACTCAGGTTATGCTGGTCTTGTGGTCTTGATGGTGCACTGAAGGAAGAAATCACCGGAGCGCACCATGTAAACAACAGGAAGGGTGAGTATTGGAGCGTATGTGGTCCGGATCAATTATAGGACATGCTACTTTTTTTCCTGATCAGGTTTTTGCAACAAAACCTGATCAAGAAAAAACGCAGCTGTTGGCACAGCATTTCTGAAATATCAGTGACTTTGCTGGCATGACAAAAATGTATCAGTTTTTTTGTGCAAAATTGCAGCACAATAAACGTATCGCAAATGCAGCGTGGTCACCTAGCCAAGCACATAGTCAAGCTAAGCAACTTTTTGAAGGCCTTATGTGGCTACCAGAACTTTTATGAGGAATCTTCTCACATACTTTTCACTCCTTTCAGATCTGGAAGTTCAATTGCTTTCAATAAAAAAAAATCCAATCACATTTGTGAGAAAACAAACTGTTATGAATGTCAACACTCACAAACGGGTAACAGAAAAAGGGAAGACCTACTGCAGAGACTTGCCACATCCACATCCAACTGGTCCCTGTACAGACTTGGAAGACCCTAGCCGCAAAAAACTCAAAACATCACCTCTGACCTGACTCTCTAAAAGGCAATTGAGGTGTTTCTCATATGTCCTGAGGACAAGTGGGAGGCCACAACACACTAACAACAGGGGAAGAGGAAGGTGTGCAGAAAGATACAAAAACCCACCGTGATAAAAGAAAAACACATTCATATATGGCGGCCGTCACACGGTGCAATATCTTGAACGATATTGTAAGCGATCACGTGCACGCGCGATCGCTAACAATATCGTTCACATCGCTGGTGAGATGTCACACAGACAGACTCACCAGCGATGTGGGCCAGCGAGATCGCTGGTAACTATGGTACACATCGGGTTACTAGGCGCCGCGCGGCGCTTAGTAACCTGACGTTTACCATAGATACCATCTCCCAGCATAGGCTCTGCCGCTGGGAGATCGTTCATCGTGGTGTCATACACCACGATGAAGCAGATTGTTCAAGCGTTCATCGCTTGATATGAGCTCTGGCTCTCATATCTGCGATGTCACGATCAAGCGATTTTACATTGTAAAATCGCTTGATCGCACGTAGCGATGCACAAACGATATCGCTTAAGTGATCAAAAAGCAGATCGCTTAAACAATATCGTTCAAGATATTGCACCGTGTGACGGCCGCCTAAGATATACATAAGAGGGAAAGCTGAAAAGAGCTACAAATAAGCGGATCAAGTAAACCACCCAGAAAACTAAAAGATATGAAACGAACAGGTGTTGGGAAGGAAAACAAACCGACTCCCTGCAGGAACTAAAATGCTGTTTACCCAATAAGGTAAACCACTATGCTGAAGGGCTGGAACTCCTCAACACAAGTCCACTTAGAGGTATAGCCAGTAAGGAAGTGCAGTGAAAAGGGAACATGTAAAAACCAAACCCAGAATGTGATAAGGCATATCAAAATAGTAAAATGAGAAACACCTGGAGAGGAGTGAACCAAGAAGAGAGAACAAAGACATTTCGAACTATCAGCTTTTAGAAAGGGAAGAAAATGCAATAGCCCATCAGACAAAGGTACCGACCAGCAACAACAAGTCACTGGATCAGATCCCCAAACCAAGCCATGACACAAACTCCATTTTGTGTCTATGGTATCTATCTTGTCTTATAAGTCCTGGTGATCAAACAACACTGATGGGCGGAGACGTTTCACATTGTTAATAATGCCCCTAAAGTTCATATTGGTTACATATTTTGGAAGGAACTTTATTTTGTCTATAACACTATTAAGTGCTTGCATATGCCAATAAAGCAGAAATCTTGTTTGGTGCAACATACAAGGCTGTGCTGTATTGACCTCCTTGAGATCTTGATAGATACTTTAATATTTGGAGTTCAAAGGGCATAGAAGAATGACTTTTGCTCACAGAGTCTTCTCCCCTTCTTGCTCTGTTGTCTAACCTGAAGTCTACTCCAGGTCTAGACACTGGAACTTTTCACTTGAGGCTACAAAGTGAATTTATATAACTATATTTTTAACACACACTAATCACTTATAGTAAGGTACTAGAAAAATATATCACCTTTTGTAAAATACCTAGGCTACAAATGTTTTATTTTCTTAAAATGCTACCAACAGGCAACTCTGTGATGTGTCACAGATTTGTGTGCATCTATTTTGGTATGTTACTTATGTGGCGCCCCTGCAACTAGGGTGGCCAAAGGTAAGAACTGCAGCCAGGGAGATGGAGACAGTTTTATATAAACACCTTCACAAACACACCCACAGACACAAGACCCAACCCAGAGCCCGGGACTCTAGGCGGGCAAGGGGTGGTAGGGTCAGTCACAGTGGGTGGGACGCAGGCAAGGTGACGGACCGGGTACATAAGGGGAAGACCAGGAAGTGTTAAGTAGTAGGCCAGAGGGTGCCGAGCAGTAAAGACCAAGAGGAGCTGAGCACCAGATCAGTGCAGCTGGATGCGGGGAAAATGGCAGCGGTGCCAGAGAACGACTGAAGGAAGGGATCCCCTATGTACGCCATAGTCACACGGGTAGGAAGGAGCCTGGTGATCCCCTGAAATATAGGGACATTGGAAGGCTTGACCAGAGAGTCGGCTCTGAGGTGACCGCAGCTACAAGCAGGATCACAGACATTCCGGTGGGGAACTCTGACTCCGTGTCAGTGATCCTAACACAAGTGCAGGAAGTATGTAGCACCCCATGGGTTAATGTGCCACAGTAAAATCACACGGGTTCCCTCCCCACAACACACTGACTTACACTAGCACCTCTGGGCCAGGAGGGGGAGCACAACCTGCTCTCTTAAATACTCCAGGTCCACAGGAAGTAGCTCAGTGCAGCACGGAGCAGTGCTGTGAAGAGCACAGTTTAGTGCAAAGTTTCAGTTCCTGGGAGAACTGAGTGAGTCTGCAGTGTCAAAGAAGCTGTGCTAGGCTTCTCTGCAGTCTGCTCTACCTAGCCCGGGTTAGCCCCCCTTATAAAGAATTTGGGTATAAAATGTTTCCATTCGTTAGATCTTTGTTAGATCCGGTTTGATCAACCAAAACTAACGTTAGATCTCCTCTACAAAATGAGATATTTAGGATCTTTTTCAGGGGGGGGCTAACCCGTAGCCAGCCCCCCCTCTTTTGAAATTGCCTGTTTTTTCGATGGATTCTGATAGATATTCGTTAGATCCGGTTTGATCAGCAAAAATTAACGTTAGATCTCCTTTCGTTCCCGAGATATTGGGGGTCTCAGGTGGGGGGTTGGGTACGGGTTAGCCCCCCTCTTTTGAAATTGCCCGTTTTTTTTGATGGATTCTGATAGATATTCGTTAGATCTGGTTTGATCAGCAAAAATTAACGTTAGATCTCCTTTCGTTCCCGAGATATTGGGGGTCTCAGGTGGGGGGTTGGGTACGGGTTAGCCCCCCCTCTTTTGAAATTGCCCGTTTTTTTCGATGGATTCTGATAGATATTCGTTAGATCCGGTTTGATCAGCAAAAATTAACGTTAGATCTCCTTTCGTTCCCGAGATATTGGGGGGGCTAACCCGTAGCTAGCCCCCCCTCTTTTGAAATTGTCCGTTTTTTCGATGGATTCTGATAGATATTTGTTAGATCCGGTTTGATCAGCAAAAATTAACGTTAGATCTCCTTTTGTTCCCGAGATATTGGGGGTCTCAGGTGGGGGGTTGGGTACGGGTTAGCCCCCCCCTCTTTTGAAATTGCCCGTTTTTTCGATGGATTCTGATAGATATTCGTTAGATCTGGTTTGATCAGCAAAAATTAACGTTAGATCTCCTTTCGTTACCGAGATATTGGGGGTCTCAGGTGGGGGGTTGGGTACGGGTTAGCCCCCCCTCTTTTGAAATTGCCCGTTTTTTCGATGCATTCTGATAGATATTTGTTAGATCCGGTTTGATCAGAAAAAATTAACGTTAGATCTCCTTTCGTTCCCGAGATATTGGGGTCTCAGGTGGGGGTTGGGTACGGGTTAGCCCCACCTCTTTTGAAATTGCCCGTTTTTTCGATGGATTCTGATAGATATTTGTTAGATCCGGTTTGATCAGCAAAAATTAACGTTAGATCTCCTTTCGTTCCCGAGATATTGGGGGGTCTCAGGTGGGGGGTTGGGTACGGGTTAGCCGCCCCTCTTTTGAAATTGCCCGTTTTTTCGATGGACTCTGATAGATATCCGTTAGATCCGGTTTGAATTGCAAAAATTAATGGTAGAACTCCTTTCGTTCCCGAGATACTTACGCTTTTTTTCTGGGGGGGTCTAACCCGTAGCTGTCTCAATGCAAAATACTACAGAGACCTGGAAAAATCATTGTGGTGGTCTGCACTAGCAATAGGAAAAGCAAATGACCCCAGTAACAGCAAACGTTGCATGTGTCCATTGGATGGATAGAAGGCCTCTTTCACATGATCTTATTTTTGTCGTGTAATACGCTGTGCTTTTCACACATGTGTATTTCACGATGAAATGTACCCATTGAAACCGATGGGTTTATTCACATATGCGTTAAATGCGTGAAAAAAAAATACGGCATGTTCTATTTTGTAGCATATTTTGTAGCCTATTTATACAAATCACTAGGCTGCGTGAAATGCGATGGTAAATACGCAGTGACATCGATGCATTTTTAATGCGCGCAATACACATATGATCATGTGAAAGAGGACTAAAGGTAACATAATCACTACTGCGGTCTGCAGAGCGCCATGTAGCTAGTTTCTGCTTATCTATGGGCACTGTATAGGGGTAATATTGGTCTTTGCATGGTGTTTATTTAGTCACAGTATGGCAGTATTATTTCATTACGATGTTAGTGTAACTCTGATCAGAGTGGGGGCAAGTAGGAAATCTTGGGTGAGTTCCCACATTTTTTTCCCACAACTTGACCCCTGGTAGTACCTGTTCTGTAATCCAATGTCAGCATGTGATGTATGGTGCTGAAGGGTTTCCCTGGGATTTCCCCAGGCTGCAGAACGCTGGTGGGGTGATGTCAAAGCTCAGGGAATCCTTAGGGTATGTGCCCACAGGAAGGTTTTGCTGCGTTTGAGATCAGGTTTTGCCTTGGTTTTATGTAAATCTATGCTAATCTAATCCTGAGTTTTTGGTTTCCAGCAAAACCTATGTGTGCAGGGAAAAGCTTTCACACACACACTTTTTTTTTTTCTCTGCAGAAAATGGAAATACCACAGGTGTTTCCACTTTAGCAAAAGTTCAGCAAAGAATTGACATGCTCATTCTTTCCAAAACGCAGCAAAACCTGAGGTGTTTCCATTTTCTTCACCAAACAAAAACCAATGTGTTGGGACAGCTAATCCTAGAATCATAGGTTTTGCTGGAAACCAAAAACTCAGGAGTAGATTAGCATAAATTTACATAAAACCAAGGCAAAACCTGATCTCAAACGCAGCAAAACCTTCCTGTGGGCACATACCCTTACAGCACCACAACAGAGGGATGCCGGTGAGCAGTGCTCCCCTGCACATCGTCCTCCCGCTTCGCTGCAGCAGCACGGGTACTCATGGCCTCCCTTGCTGTCGGCTACCTGTGGGTCTTGTACTGCAGGGTTTGTCTGTGGTTCCCTGGCATTTCCCCGGCATAGGACACTGGAGGGGAGACCCCGCCAGCAGGAGACACAAGGAACCCCTGCAGTACCACATTCAGAGTTTAATTCCGGTTCAGACAAGACAGGTGTCATATTTAAGCAGTGTGAACTTAGCCTAAGTCAGCAGATAAACTTTCATATGCCTCTAAGGCTGGGGTCACACACACAGATATCTGGGCAGATATTGTTCACAGATCTCTGGTTGCAGTGAAATCATGGACACATGGTTCCATTTTGTGGCTGTGTACAAATGGAGCAATGTGTCCATGATTTTACTGCAACCAGAGATCTGTGAACAATATCTGCCCAGATATCTGTGTGTGTGTGACCCCAGCCTAAGACATATCAAAAGTTACCTGAAAGTTAAATACAGGGCAGCAAAAGCAACAGGAGGGATAGCGGCGGAACAGAGGAGCACAGCATGATGGAGCCTATCACATGCTCATCAGCTCCCTAAGGCCATGTTCACACTGGGCGGAATAGAGACGGATTTGTCCGCTTGAATTCTCTGCAAAATTCCGCTGGTAAATCTGATGCAATGCTTTTGGCATCGGATTTACCGGCGGAATTTCAGAGTGGCAGTTTGACCTAACATTGACCCCAATGGAGTTCCGCGACGGATATGAAAAAATCAAGATCATGCAGCGGAATGAAAAATCCGTCCAAGCGGCCAAATCCGGACGGAAAATTCTGCTTGCAAGTGTGCACAGGGATTTTACAATTTAACACTGCTTTAACCCCTTCTTGACCGAGCCTATTTTGACCCTAAAGACCGAGGCATTTTTGTCAATTCTGACCAGTGTCCCTGTATGAGATAATATCTCTGGAACGCTTCATTGGATCTGAGCGATTCTGACATTGTTTTTTCGTGACATATTGGGCTTCATGTTAGTATTACATTTAGGTCGATAATGTTTGCGTTTATTTGTGAAGAAAAAAAATTTGGCAAAAATTTTGAGAATTTAGCAATTTTCAAAATTTTTTTTTTATTCTGCTAAAGTTATGTGCCACAAAATAGTTAATAAATAACATTTCCCACATGTCTACTTTACATCAGCACAATTTTGGAAGAAAAAAAAAATTTGGTAGGACGTTATAAGGGGTCAAAGTTCATCAGCAATTACCGTATATACTCGCATATAAGCCGAGTTTTTTAGCCCAAAAGCGAAGCGGGAGGACGATGTGCAGGGGAGCACTGCTCACCGGCATCTCTCTGTTGTGGTGCTGTAACGATTCCCTGAGCTTTGACATCACCCCACCAGCGTTCTGTAGCCTGGGGAAATCCCAGGGAAACCCCTTCAGCACCATACATCACATGCTCACATTGGATTACAGAACAGGTACTACCAGGGGTCAAGTTCTGGGAAAAAAATGTGGGAACTGACCCAAGATTTCCTACTTGCCCCCACTCTGATCAGAGTTACACTAACATCGTAATGAAATAATACTGCCATACTGTGACTAAATACACACCATGCAAAGACCAATATTACCCCTATACAGTGCCCATAGATAAGCAGAAACTAGCTACACGGCGCTCTGCAGACCGCAGTAGTGATTATGTTACCTTTAGTTCTCTTTCACATGATCATATGTGTATTGCGCGCATTAAAAATGCAGCGATGTCACTGCGTATTTACCATCGCATTTCACGCAGCCTAGTGATTTGTATTAATGGGCTACAAAATATGCTACAAAATAGAACATGCCGTATTTTTTTTTCACGCATTTAACGCATATGTGAATAAACCCATCGGTTTCAATGGGTACATTTCATCGTGAAATACACATGTGTGAAAAGCACAGCGTATTACACGACAAAAATAAGATCATGTGAAAGAGGCCTTCTATCCATCCAATGGACACATGCAACGTTTGCTGTTACTGGGGTCATTTGCTTTTCCTATTGCTAGTGCAGACCACCACAATGATTTTTCCAGGTCTCTGTAGTATTTTGCATTCAGACAGCTATGGGTTAGCCCCCCCAATATCTCGGGAACGAAAGGAGATCTAACGTTAATTTTTGCTATTCAAACCGGATCTAATGAATATCTATCAGAATCCATCGAAAAAACGGGCAATTTCAAAAGAGGGGGGGCTAACCCATACCCAACCCCCCACCTGAGACCCCCAATATCTCGGGAACGAAAGGAGATCTAACGTTAATTTTTGCTATTCAAACCGGATCTAATGAATATCTATCAGAATCCATCGAAAAAACGGGCAATTTCAAAAGAGGGGGGCTAACCCATACCCAACCCCCCACCTGAGACCCCCAATATCTCGGGAACAAAAGGAGATCTAACGTTAATTTTTGCTGATGAAACTGGATCTAATGAATATGTATCAGAATCCATCGAAAAAACGGGCAATTTCAAAAGAGGGGGGGCTAATCCGTACCCAGCCCCCCCACCTGAGACCCCCAATATCTCGGGAACGAAAGGAGATCTAACGTTAATTTTTGCTATTCAAACCGGATCTAATGAATATCTATCAGAATCCATCGAAAAAACGGGCAATTTCAAAAGAGGGGGGGCTAACCCGTACCCAACCCCCCACCTGAGACCCCCAATATCTCGGGAACGAAAGGAGATCTAACGTTAATTTTTGCTGATCAAACCGGATCTAACGAATATCTATCAGAATCCTTCGAAAAAACGGGCAATTTCAAAAGAGGGGGGGCTAGCTACGGGTTAGCCCCCCCAATATCTTGGGAACGAAAGGAGATCTAACGTTAATTTTTGCTGATCAAACCGGATCTAACGAATATCTATCAGAATCCATCGAAAAAATGGGCAATTTCAAAAGAGGGGGGGCTAGCTACGGGTTAGCCCCCCCTGAAAAAGATCCTAAATATCTCATTTTGTAGAGGAGATCTAACGTTAGTTTTGGTTGATCAAACCGGATCTAACAAAGATCTAACGAATGGAAACATTTTATACCTAAATTCTTTATAAGGGGGGGCTAACCCGGGCTGGGTGGTGCGAGACCAATGGACTACGTCATGCTTACTGAGTGTTTCAACGGGTCCAATCATGGATTTATTTAGATAAATATACAGTATGTTTTCAGTTTATTGCTTTTAGTCAATTTCTTAAAATGTTTTTATCTGGGGACTCTATATTTTTTAAATCAATTATTGCATAGGCTGCAATGCTATTCTTGCTGTAGAAAAGCCTAATGACAGAAGAAAATCCAGTGGGCCTCATTGTAAGTGATTTGGATTTTTTTCGGATCTGTTTTTACTGCGTTTCAGAGACATCACATCAGAACAAAGACATAGTGTTTTCTTATTTATATGTGTATACCTTTTTAAATTATTTTATACATTGTATAAGGCCCTCTTGGGTCTTACAAAACTAGTTACAAACTGCTCCAAAAGTTCACAATGCTCATTTATTTAGTGACACCAATTTGTGTATCACTATGGGAAAATTAGGTACTAATACCTGTGGAGCATAGGTGGACTTATCATTGCTGCAACCTGTGCATCCGCACAGGGGCCCAAGGGGTAAGGGGGCCCATTTCAACCTCATGAACAGATGGAATTGTGCATTTTCATGAGTCATTTTACTGAAAATTACCCATATATTGTTCTTGCAAAGGGTCCTCCTCTGAGTCTGCCATTGCTGTGGGGCTACCATAATGGCAACAATCACCTTTGTCTTCAGAAATAGATGTGAACATGTAATATCTTAAATTTAACCCTCAACAGTTAAAGGGAACCTATCACCTCTATCTACCCCTCTGGCCTATCACTATCTGTACCTGCACCTTCCTAGCAGATCCCCAACCATCCCATAAAGATTAAGAAAAAGAGTTATCTGCATCCATAGTCTGTGGTGGGTGGGCTCGGGGGCACCATTCCTCTTCCTTTTTTGTTTCCCGGTGGGCGTCATCATTCCATCCCTTGATCTCCTGCTCATTTGAAAATTCCTGACTCTTCTGATGCATTCTGCTCCGGCCGTAACGTCGCCATATCCGGCCCGGTGCATTGTGGGGGCTGATCACGTAGTACGGCTTGGCTTCAATATGCGCACTGCGCATGCGCCAGACCCGGGCAGTACCACATGACCAGCCCCCACAATGCACCGGGCCGAATATGACATTACGGTCAGAGCAGAATGCATCAGAAGAGGCGGGAATTTTTAAATGTGCAGGAGATCAAGGGATGAAATGATGACGCCCACCGGGGAACAAATGAAGAGGAGGAATGGAGCCCCGGGGCCTGCCCACCGCAGACTATGTATACAGACTACACGTAAGTATATAACTCTTTTTCTTAATCTTTTAGGTGAGACAGGGATGGTTAGGGATCAGCTAGGAAGCTGCAGGGATAAGTAGTGATAGCAGAGGGGGGTAGATCGGGGTGACAGGTTCCCTTTAAAACCTTTATTTTTAATTTCATAGTAATTTTTACTTCAGATTTTAGACACATTTACTCCTTACAACTACTGATAACTCTCCTCAGTGTTTACTACAGTTTAGCACAATATATATCACAAATTTCGTGACATACGGTAGTGACTGGATCCATGTCAGGGCTGTAAACTTCATTGTTCACTTTGAAAGCATGTAATTATTTTATGAGCCACTATTGTCAAGCGAACCATCCCACAGCCACATTAAAATAGATTCATCATCCAGAACTGCATTTCTCTTCCTTGAGGTAATCAGGTCTCAGAAGTACAGAGCATAGAATCTGCCCAAGGCAACATTGGAGGGAAGAGACTGAAGAATTGTATGTTGCCTTTGTTAAGTGTGGGGTATAAAGCTAATTTTGTAGCCTTTTATAGCAGCTTCTGTCTCTACTACTGGTGCATTTATCTATATAACAGCTGACAGCTATTTTCTAACATTTTTACTTGAGATCTATAAGGAATCCTTGGAGAGTCGAAGTGAAGAATATTTAATTACTAGACTTATTTTATTATAAGAGCAAGAGATAAACACTGATGAAGCCTGAAAAAGGATAAATTGGATGATATGACATCACAGTTTTAGTCATTATATAAAAGACAGAATATTTTTGACTAAAAGGTTATGTGCCAACTGGACATTTGTGCTGCATTTTAGTTTTATCATTAAAGGCTATGTGATTTTCAGAAAGCTGTGCCCACATGTTCCTTTGTGAGTGCTGTGTTTGTGCTGCCGAAAACACCTGCATTTATAGAAGTCCCTGCAATTAACATTCCTGTTTTTGGGCTGCGGTTTCCTCATTGACTCCATTATAAACCCTACAAAAAAGCATCACAAATTGATTGGTATTCACAAAGTTCATTTGTAAGGCTTTTTAACTGCAATTTTCATGGCAAAATGCTGGAATATTCACCCTCCTCGGTGATCCCACCATGATCCCCGGTGAATTCTTCTTCTCTGCACTGGCAGAAGCTGTGCTATTGACTTACAGGACCTGCACCATGTGACTGGTCATGTGACTCAAGCTGTCACATGGTTCAAGATCCTTGAAGCACAACACATACAGCTTGTTTTGATGCCTGGAAGGAAAAAATCACCGAGCTCACTGTGGAGTCACCAGGGAGCATGAGAAAGTGTGTCTGTGTGTCTATGTGGCTGAAAGTTTGTCCCTGTCTCTCTGTCTGTCTTTGTGTGTCCCCCTTATTTGTGTGGCATTTTTGTGCTGTGTTTGTAATATGGACAAAAGCAGCACAAACCCAATACATTTGGGCTGCCTTTTTTCCACACCTGATTTTTTTGCAGCTGACAAACACAGCACATAATAATGAAGGCAAATGATAGGCTCACTGTGTCCCGGGGTGCACCAGAAAAAACACAGGCACAGTAATATGGATAGTCAGAGCACACCAATATCTACAAAAATGTCAAACCACACGTTTGTTGGGTGAAAAAAATGCTTTTCTTTTTAATGTAGCCACACAGTGTCCAGACACCGTAACAAACCAACGCTTCGGCCAAACAAAGGCCTTTATCAAGGTTCTGGTCACAGCGAAATACAAACATGTATACATTGTATTAATACAACAATATTACAATATCAAACATGTTAAGACAGAAACACGACACAAACAGTGTTCATGTTATCCCCACTGTTCGTGTCGTGTTTCTGTCATATCATGGTTGGTACAATAAAAAGAAAAGCATTTTTCCACCCAATAAACGTGTGGTTTAACATTTTTGTAGATGTTGGTGTGCCCAAAGACAGCACATAGACTTTAGATACACTCTGATTTAGTAAAAAAAAAATGTATGAAAAAAAATCTTACTAATTACGGTAAAATTCTTTGAAAAAAGAGAGGGATAATGTTGCTAGAACACCGGACAAAAGCAAAGCACTGAAATATGCGTTGGGGCGAACTATGCACTGCTGGACACAGACAGAAAGGAGACCCAGTGCAAAAAATACATATTTGCCCTCTGGAGCCCAAGGTCTTATCAATATGCAAAAATGTGCCTGTTATGCAGGTGGAAATGGGCCCCCTTACTTATTGGGTCCCATCACCAATGGTATGTCTGCCCCAGGTGCTATGTATTGATCATTACCTCTTTTGTTTGCACTATGATTTTATCATCAATTACATTCTTTACTAGAGATCATCAGGTATGACATGATTCAATTTCACCAAATTGCACATATTTGACTGCAAAATTTGATCTACAGCTAAGTTTGTCTTCAAAAACAGATGTTCCCCATCAGGATGGGGTCCTTCAGATGCAGAGTATAATAAAGATAACATAAAAACACCTAATACACATCCCATCGCTCATTTCTCCTGTCAAGAATGCTGCCCCTGATGCTCGCCGTCTATTACTCAGGGCTTATAATCTCCATAATCAAAAGTCATTGTTTTCACTCTAGAACAGGACTTCTGAGTGTGACCAGGCCTCAGAGATCAGATCACACCATAACATCATGACCTTCCAAAATGTACCGATATATTATGACGTGCTGTAACTACTAAGGTCTGGACGTGGCCAAACCTTTTTTTTTTCTAGAGTAAAGATACCGTGCAAATGTAGAAAGAATAAGCCTTAAGAACCAGTGGAGAACACTTTACTGTGCCTTCCTTAAAGCAGTGGTGCCACTGGGTTGCCAAGGTGGTCAGAGGCCAAATAATGGACTTGGGGTCTGTTAAATATAGAAACCTATTAGGATCTAATAAGCTGACTGTCAATACAATACTGACAATCAGGTGGAATACCCTGTATAGACTTATCAATAGCGCACAGTGTATAACCTATTCAATCAAAGGATCACATGTTCAACTCTACTTGTGAGACTAATAAATGTTATATAATAAAAACAAAAGGTGTAAGGTTTCAGAATAAAGTGAAAAGTTAATACTAATTAAAAAAAGAAATACATTTAGTTATGTATGTGTTATTTGACTAACAGAATAAAAAATGACATGTCAATCATACATACCTTATGTTGAATTACTGCTAAAAAATGTTATGTATATTATCCAATAATTTTTCTTTTTCATGTTGCATCATCTCAGACCCATCCTGAAGTGGTTAACAGATTTATTTTGGAGAGTTGATTCTGTATATCGTTTCATCCTTAATTCCCTGCATTAAAGGATTATTTGCCATTCATTGAAATAAAGGGAGTCAATAGATGGAGTCAATGGATCCCTGTGGCCCTCTAAAGCCTTCATCTATGCTGCACATGGCTCTCAGTGTTAACTACAAGAGAGAACTCCATCAATTCAACCTGGAGAACAGACATGAGTTTGATTCTTTCAGGGCAGAAAGCTTAATTTTGTAAACAGTAAGATCTTATTGGATTGTTCGCTCACTGAAAATGATCTCTTCCCTTATCTTAGAGATACTTTGCTTCCATTTTCATTTAATTTCCAATGTAGGAAAGAATGCACAATGAGAGATGTCTTCCTCTGATTCTTTTTGTCTTAAAGGGAATGTGTCATCAGAAAACTGACCTACTGTTTAAATCATTGTATGCACCAGATGTATTGTTTTTAAATGTTGGTAATTCTTTTTTTTTTCCATAACATATTAGTTATTAAAAATGAAAAATCTTGCAAATATCAGACTGGGCACTGGGGCTGTTTTTGACTCCAACTTCCTCCTATTTCATGAAAATTACATGTTCATTAAGGCCGCTTTACACGTCGCAATATCGTTCCGATATTGCATACGATTTAACGGGAGCGCGCATGTTTTTGGCACTTGCTCAAGATCGCATTGGTGATGTTACACAGGGAGATATTGGCAGGCAACACAACTACG
This sequence comes from Allobates femoralis, assembly GCA_033576535.1. Lineage (NCBI taxonomy): Eukaryota > Metazoa > Chordata > Amphibia > Anura > Aromobatidae > Allobates > Allobates femoralis. Next base: position 79,607,422 of record JARQOC010000002.1, read on the forward strand.
ATGTTGTATGCCCCTCTTGCACACTGCATCTGAGCAACTCAGGGAACGACCAATTAACATTGGAGTGAATTGTGGAAGTTGCGATCCAAATCGTAGTTGCGCTGTCACACAGCACGATCCTGCCACATTGCCTGCCCTGGCCAATATTGCACGGTTGAAGAGCATGCACAATCCAAAAACTATATCATTTTTGCATTGTTCTTGCGTCGCATTGCTCATTTATTTGACACAACACACGAACGAAATCAACTGCAACGCCCCTACCACGTGACTTTTTATCGTAGTTGCATTGCGATATCGTGCCGTGTAAAGCAGCCTTTAGACACAATTAACAGACTCCACCTATCTTTTTTATTAGATCATCTGATGAGCATGTGCAAAGGTCATTTTAAAGGTAGGTGGAGTCAGGGGAGTTGAAACCAACTATTGTGATTGCTGGATCCTATCTTATTAGCTGAGTATAGAGGTATTGTCAGGCAATGTAATACTGCCTTTGATGATGAGAAGGCTTTTGAAAACTGTTTCTGAGATGATATGAAGTATGAGCCTAAGATAGCCCCAGTGACAAGTGTAAAGATTGCAAGATTATTAATCTTATTTTTTAATAACAGAAACAGTGCTAAAATAAAAAAAATCATGTGTGATGGTGTGATACGGTGTGTAGGGTTTCATCTTGTCTGTGTTTATATTTTTACTGATTTTGAGTATCTTCTGTGTATTCCCCTGTCCTGTCTAGAGTCATAATTACATCACAGAAGGTTTGATAAGTACCTGGGATTTATTCATGGGCCTTGATGAACCTTTCCTGACTTGTCCTTTCACGAGCCCTTTTCTCTACAAATGCTTCAAATTACCCCCTGTAGTGCCTTGATCAGAAGGTGTTATTCCAATGTCCGGGGCGCCTGACAGCCATCCGACCTGTCTCCCTGCACCTGGATATATGGAGGGGGTTGGAGGACAGATAAATTTGTGTTGAATGCTGAGGCTGAGGCCAGGTCACCAAAGAGATATGGATTAACCTCTTTTACCTTGGAATATACTGCTGGAGTAAAATGACACAACAATATACAGTGCAATTAGAGTGACGCCAAGTTTGTATGTTTTTTTTTTATTTGCATGGTGAAAAAAATGTTTTACTCGAATTACCATTTTCGGGGCCAGTAACATTTTCACTTTCCCAGCAATGTAGCTTGTTTTTGAGTGATGCCCTAATGTTCTGTAACACACCTTTAATACCCTGCTGTGGGTACGGTGTTTGGTAGTTCTCACCTTGATATGGCGCTGAGCCTCCACCTGAATCTTGCTAGGAGCTTTAAGGTGAAGCAAAGGGGTCTTCCTCTTCGGTCAGGGGTCGACTCAGGGATACCCCTGTCTACGCTCTGTACACACTCGCAAGAGATGAGGTTGAACCAATTAACAGGTTTATTTAAGGGAGGCTAAAAGGGGGACAATTGTAGAGGTAATACCAAGGAACAGCAAACAAACAATGCTATGCAATCTTGTATAAAGGTTCAAGATGTTCAATGAAAGAATCCCTGAATGTTGGGGGTGATGCTTGCACTTTAACAAACAGCAAACGCACTACTATCTAATCACCATAAAAATACAAATGGCTGCAGCTGTACAAATGATAATCCCAGGATGGGACCCAGTTGCCATGAATGTTGGTATGCTTGCTGGAACCATTGGTGAACATAATATTATGAAACATCAACTCCTAGTCACTGAAATCACAAGTCATTGTAGTTCTGCCTTGTATTTAGCTTCTGTATGCTTCTCAAACAGTAGAACTACAAGTCCCAGCAGCAACCGTAACTGCTCACAGCGTTTGCAGCAGGTCTGTATTCATCCAGCATTTCAGGTAGGAGTCTCAGGATTCAATTGGGAGGGAAGGCTGGGAAGTGCCGGCAGAATCCTTCTAAATATGAAACCAGGCAGGGGTGCAAAGCTCTTGATAACCTGGCTTTCTATGGTTGGGATATAGCATTAGGTTTCACAGTTTTATTACACGCAGCTTCAGATGTCTCAGCATGTGTCAACCATGGAGTCTCACTTCCACATTTCCATGATGGCTGTCCCTACCCTTCCTCCTAGCACAGTTCACTTGTCCTCTCTTCCCCTCCTGATTGTCCAGCCAATACATTTTGTCCTTTGCTCCTGCAGCCTCTCCCCTCCCAGTCTTTTGTAAGGAGCTAAGCCTCTTGGGAATTCAAGTTCATGGCATTCTGTAGATAGCTTCCCTACAGGTGCTACACTCCCTATTGTTATCATATTGGGATAGATACAATAATTTGATCACTTCTTATTAAATTTAGCTGTGTTTCTTTTGGCGAAAAAAATGCACAACTTTGCAGTTTTGATTTCCTTTCTCCCTAAATGATATACCAACCAGGTAATTAATTTTAGATTTTTATAAACTGAGCTTTTATGAATGCAAAGATATCAAAACTATTATTTGTAAATATTTTTAATTTCTTTATTTTTAATGGGAAAAAGTGGGTGTTTACTTTTTCATTCATATTTAAAACATTTTTTAGATTTTTATGTCCACATAGAGGATATGAACCTTGGTCATTCAGTTGCAACTGCACAGTGTTGTAGTGCATCGTGAAAAAAACTTTTTCTTATGAAGTTGCCTCACAGGCTGGGCTAAATCGGAGGACCAAGATGGAGGTCCCAGCCCTTTAACAGACCCCCGGCTGCCTTCGGTTCCCCGCAAGTGCATGGCAGGTAGCCAGTAAAAGCCGGGTGTAAAAATTGTTAAAATACAAGAATAGGAGTTGCAGTCAAATAGTAAAAAGTTCTTTCCAGCTCACCTGTTCCTTTGTAGTGCACGGAGGAATCCAAGCGCATAATCCAAGAACAATGGAGTTTCCAGCACAAATGCATAAAAAACTATTTGTTATTCCAAATTCTTCATTAAAAGTAAAAATGGCAAGAGTGTCTCTAAACCCAGTATGTCATACCGGCTGTATTGCCGCTTGCCATTTTTGCTTTAAATGAAGAATTTGGAATGAAAAGAGGCATGTCTGTGGAGCTGATAGGTCCCTTTAAAAATTGTACAGAGGAGGCACTGAATACATTTTATATAAAGTGAACAATTGATTATTGCTGCTGTCCTCTCACTAACCAGTAATCTAGTGGAGTCATATTTAATGAATACTCCCTCTAGGGGCTTATGCAGCTGACAGAATTTTTGATCTGAGTGCGATCCATCTAAATATCGGATGGCACTTTGGCCCAATGTTATTCAATGAGGCAGTGCCTATGTCTTATTCATTCCTTGGATTGAATGGTCTGAAGAAAAATATTGCAGCATGTACAATTTGCCTCTGTAAATCATGAGGCACTCAGCCATAAATGAAAAAAATGGAAAAAAATTGGAGCGCACTCCGCTGCCATGTGGTCAGGTGGGTGGGTTGGTATGTCAAACTTTACATATGGAGCATTACTTTGAAAATAATTCTCTATAATGATCTGCGTCTCTTCAAGAGCCATTATGGATGATGAGCCGTATTTAAAAATTTGAAACACAAAACACAGTTAAAAACACCATAAAACACTGCTGAAACCTTTGTGATTATCCCCTAATAACTTGTTTTAAAGGGAACCAACCTCCAGGATTTTAACATCGGTAAATTAGTGCAGCTGGTGTTTGACGTGTTCAACATGACATCACTGTTTGGGTTTGTTTCTTTTATTCCTCCCCTGTGGGCTTGTCCTTCTACTGTAAGTCGACCCCCTTCTTCTTATCCAGACTCATCCAGGAAGGGAAGGGGTGGTTGGTAGGGATGAGCGAATATACTCTCTACTATTCGGTATTCACTGAATAGTAGCGGTATTCGGGCTACTCGCTCCTCTCCGAGTACTTATGTGTACTCGGGTGTAGCGAGTAGTCCTAATACTTTCGCAGTGTATCTATAGATACACTGCGAAAGTAGCCTAAAAGTGAGGAAAAGTTGTTAAAAAATAATAAAATTACATACTCACCTTCTGACGCCTGCACCGGGACCGGCAGAGAAGACATCCGTTCGCTGGACAAGACCTGTCACTACCAGCCAATCAGATGGCCGGTAGCGATCTGGCCAATCAGATAGCGCCACGTCACAACCACGTGATCGCTAGCGGCCACCTGATTGGCCAATTTGCAAGGTCCTAGATGTACTGTCAGGACCTTACAAACTGGCCAATCAGGTGGCCGCTAGCGATGATGTAGTTGTGACGTGACGCCATCTGATTGGCCAGATCACTACCGGCCATCTGATTGACTGGTAGTGACAGGTCCTTGTCCAGCGATCGGATGTCTTATCTGCCAGTCCATGTTCAGGCGTTGGACAGGTGAGTATGTAAGTTTATTATTTTTGATCAACTTTTACTCACTTTTAGGCTACTTTCGCAGTATATCTATGGATACACTGCGAAAGTATTTGTATTCGCTATACTCGCAACAAGTAGCGAGTACCGCTACCTACTCGTTGCAAGTATAGCGAGTACGAATTTTAAGGTACTCGATCATCCCTAGTGGTTGGCTTTCAGCACAAAGACAGTCTTTGTGCTGAAAGCCAACCACCCCTTCCCTTCCTGGATGAATCTGGATGAGAAGAGGGGTTCGACTTACAGCAGAAGGACAAGCCCAAAGGGGAGAAATAAAAGAATCAAACCCAAATAGTGATGTCATGCTGCGCATTTCAATCACCCGCTGCACTGATTTACAGGTGCTTAAATCCTGGCGGTTGGTTCTCTTTAACATTTAGAGAGTATATATATAATTTAATTATATTTGCCATATGTGAGCATCCCCTAACCCTCTGCCCTAAGTTTTAAAAAAGGCCCAGTATTAAAGGTGTTTATATTCACACCTTAGGGCAGAGAGTCAGGGGATGCTCACATATGGCAAATTAATTCCTTACGATTGAAAAACCCAGCTCTTGCATCTAAATGATATTGATTCTGCAATGATTATCCCAATTTTGCCAAAACTATACAGCAAGACCTGGAGCGAACATCCAAAAATCACACCTTGATCTAATGCCGCCAGGCAAAACTGTACCAAGCTGAACATGAGGTTCGTAGATTAGCAGTCTAATCCGTGTCTCAGTTTTACTAACATGATTGGATCGATGACTTTCTTCTGTTATACAAGTGACAGTAACTAACTTGTCTTTTGTGAATATCCCATATCAGATGTCAATGGGCAAATAAGCAAATATTCCTATTTTCAGCAATGCCTATAGAGCCAGACGTGAGAGATATTTCATGTAATAAAAGCCATTTCTGCTCTATTCTGACACTAATGAAAAGTAAGGAAGTGTTTAAGAAATAATAAGTGAACTCCATAAGGCAGGAGAATGATGGACTGAGCGCGCCCTCTGCTGGACAGCACAGAGATCATTGGTGCAAAATAAACCGAGCAGATGTGTTCACCAATTACACACTAATTTGGGGGGAATCGTTACTTCCAGGCTTTGTGTTTGTGCTACAGATTTTCTAATAATGAAATATAGCCAGTACCTCATTTTTATTAATGCACTAATGCTAGCAGACTTTCCATTTACAAACCATATGCTGGTTCCTTACAAAATAAAGGAATAAAATGCCCTTATGAGAATATTATTATTTTAGCAATGCTTAGCTAAATATTTGGTTAATCTGGATGTTTTCTTCCAAAACTTTTAAACTGCACTTTACAACTCTTATTCTGTTTAGCACAATGTTTATTATTATGCATAAAAACCTTTCCAGTTTTGTTATTTTAATATTTAGGTGATGACTGTCGTAGAGTCGCTCTGCTGTATTGTGTCTAATGAATTCATATGATGTCACAATACGACCTTCAGCTGAAAGTGATGCAAAGTTGGCGTTAGGGAACTCACTAGGTCAGGTGGATCCTCCAAGCCCAAGCCGGGTGGGCACACTGGCCATGGGCGTTGGTGCAGCAGTTGGGTGAAGCCTGCAGGGTACAGACATCAGGCAAACAGTTGAGGTCCTGGAAACAGCAGGCAGGAAGGAGATACCTTGAAGTCCATAGACAGGTGAGTTTGAGACTGGAAATTACAGGCAGGTTGATAGATATGGAAGTGGAAGCCACAGATAGCTATGAAGATATACTGGAGACTGCACACATGTAGATAGCTATGGAACCAAAAGCCGCAGACCGCTAGGAAGATGTTCTGAAGACTGCAGGTAGATAGTAATTCTTCTGGAAGCCGCAGATAGCCAGGAACATGTCCTGGAAACCACAGGCTGGCGAGTAGCTGTGGAACTAAAATCTGCAGACAACTAGGAAGATGTCCTGGAGGTTGTGGAACTGAAAGCTTTAGACGAGTTGTAGAGGTGCTAAAAGCTGCAGGCAAACAGGAGATGTCCTGGAAGACCAGTTTATGTGCTCAACTAAACTAAAAGTCTTAATACCAAGACCCAGGTGTGTCATGGAAGCGTTTATATAGGCAAAGGAAGTTCATCACATGAGGGCTACTTGTAAAGCACAACATGAAGCATAAGAAAATCTAGAGCATTGGAATTGAAGGAGTAGAGCCCAGACCAAGGACAGGTGTGTAACAGACACAAATGTTTCCAAATGGCTTGAATTTTTTGTCACAGGTCATAAGTTGCACACAGCTCACTTGCCATAGCCTTCAATGGAAGTCTCATGCAAATATGACTTACATTGGACTTGCCTGTTTTTCACACCTCCTATATAGTCTCGGGAAAGGAAGTTTCATAAAAACAACTTCCATGACTTGTTGGGAAATTATTGTTTGCACAAAGCATTTCACCATATATTTAAAGAGGACCTGTCACCCCCCTGGTGCTATGGTAACTGAATGCAGCACTGAATGCAGCGTGTCTGCTGCGTTCATGGAAGGGGTTCTCCATGTCCCTAGTTCCCCTGTAAATTGATAAAAAGACTTCATAAAGTGTACAGATAAGGAGTCCAGAGGGAGTTACTCAGTAATGAGTCATCGCTGTTGTATGGTGTTCTTCCCACCTCCAGTCCTCTCTGTGCCACCTCCAGCCCTCTCTTGTTCAGCCTCCTGTATGAGTCATCGCTGTTGCTGGTGTCCTCCCTGCCTCAAGCCCTCTCTTGTTTAACTTCCTGTATGAGTCATCACTGTTGCTGGTGTCCTCCCTGCCTCCAGCCCTCTCTTGTTCAGCCTCCTGTATGAGTCATTGCTGTTGCTGGTGTCTTCCCCGCCTCCAGCCCTCTCTTGTTCAGCCTCCTGTATGTGTCATCGCTTTTGCTGGTGTCCTCCCGCGCTCCAACCCTCTCTGTGCCACCTCCAGCCCTCAGCGATGACACATACAGGAGGCTGAACAAGCGAGGGCTGGGGGCGGGGAGGACACCAGCAACAGCGATGACTCATACTGGAGGCTGAACAAGAGAGGGCTGGAGGCAAGGAGGACAAGGGATCACGTCACTTCCGGTCGCACACAGGCAGACTTCAGCATGCAATCTGCGTATGCGCGAAGTCTGCCTATGAGAGACCTGCGACCGGAAGTGACGCGATGGCGTCACATGACCGTGTCGCAGCGGTGACGATGCGGGTGCGATATTTAAATCTTGCCTGAGCTCTGCATTGTGTAATGACGCCCATTAGGGCGTATTAGAGCGGCGAGGCAGGGGTAGCGCGGCACAGGGGACCCGCCTACCGGTCAAAAACACTTGGAGGAGCCCCTCTGACAGAAATTTCGTAAGTTTGCTAACTACTTTATTGTACTCATAGATTAGTAAAAAAGGTCAGAAAGGGATGTGTTAGAAAGTATTGTAAGGCTGCAGGAACAGGTATTAATAGGTTAGGAAGGTGATTTGGGGTGACAGGTTCCCTTTAAGTCCTTTCACATAGGTATATAGCAGCCCCAGAGGGTATATAGCAGCCCCAGAGGGGTATACAGCAGCCCCAGAGGGGTATACAGCAGCCCCAGAGGGGTATACAACAGCCCCATAGGTATATAGCAGCCCCAGAGGGGTATACAGCAGCCCCAGAGCTGTATACAGCAGCCCCAGTGGTATACAGCAGCCCCAGAGGGGTATATAGCAGCCCCAGTGGGGTATACAGCAGCCCCAGAGGGGTATACAGCAGCCCCACAGGTATATACAGGCCCCAGCAGTGAGTTATATGTGCCCCCAAATGCTGGCACTCGTCCCCCTCCATTATAAGCATCCCCCCCCCCCGGCTGCTTAAGTTACCATTCTTGCTCTTCTGATCCGCGCCGGTCTTCCATGGTCCCGTCCTTTGCTGCATCCAGGGTCCCCGGCCAGTAGCGATGACGTCATGCGACCGGCCGGTCACATGACCCCAAATGCTGCCGAGGACGGAGCATGGAGCCCGGCGCGGAGCAGAAGAGCAAGGATGGTAACTTAAGCAGTCGGGTGGGGGCCTTACAAGGAGGGGGGCGAGTGCCAGCATTTGGGGGCCATATATGAACTGCTTCCCCCTGCCGCTGATTGACAGGGGGAAGCAGTGCATATATAATGAGCGGCCCCACGTGATGGGGCCGCTCATACAGCAGCCTCCCCCCGCCTCCTCCAGCCTGAGTTACTGTATTGACCCGTGTATAAGCCGAGGGGGGGACTTTTCAGCCCAATTTTTGGGCTGAAAAACTCGGCTTATACACGAGTATATACGGTATGTGTAGCACTTTATGTATTGAATTACTGAAATAAATTAACTTCTTGATAATATTCTAATTCATTGAGATGCACCTCTAGAAGATTTACAATGATGCATACATGGTGAGAAGGCCCTGTGTGCTTCAAGTGAAGTACCATCACCCTCTATCTGATGCCATCTTATTAACAAAACTGCTATGTGAGGAGGTAAGATTGAAAACACAACGTAAACCTGCACACACATACAAATTATATATATATATATATATATATATATATATATTCTTGCATTCAAAAATTATTATTATTTTTTTTCTATCAATTTATCTATATGAGAGCAAACAGTAATGAATGGATCTCTCTGTCATTCCCCAGTATGCCATGGTCGCTACTGAGGTTAACCCATTGGCATTGGGGTAACTGATATGATGGCAGCTACAGCTGGAGTCTGGCTGTGTATTGTGATAATGCATACCTGTTGATTAAAATAAATTGAAAATTGAACCACTCCTCTAAAAGAAACAATAGTGTATAATTTCCCTCCAGTGACACCACAAAGGAAAATAAGCATTAAATACAGTTTATCCATTAGAAATAGAAAAAATGAGTGGCACTCACCATCTTTAAAAGCAGTGTGCGTCCTGAACCTCTCCTGCATGGATCTTTTAATGTTAAAACAAAGAAGGACTGCTTTTAAGTAGAGATGAGCAAAATTTAGCCGAACAAGTTCGCCAATTTCAAATCAGGACCGAATTTGGCAAATGTTCATTCGGACCCTCGAACATGAACACTTTGCTGAAAAGTCGGAAATTCTGGATTTGTTCGGTAAATGTTCAGATAACAAAACTCATTAGTGACTTTGCTATAATGCTTCTGTTTTATGTTATCCGAGTGTCAGTGTCTAGGATAGCGGGCGGAGGGGAGGGGTGGGGAAGTGTCTCAGGTCAGATAAGCACAGGTCTCCATTTCTTTTCTTTCCTGCACTTACTGTGGGTGGTCTCATCTTGCAACCAGTCTGCACATAATGCAAATTGCACTTTTTACACACAATGGCTTGTGTCATTGGCTGGGTAGGTCACATGTCCTTCTTATATAAGAACCATCCATTTCCCAACTTCGCCATTTTCCCTATATTAGAGCTATGTGATAGTCTCGGTGCTGCCACTGCTTCTGCTACTCTGTGCGCCTATTTGAAACATAACTAACTAGACTTGTCTCCTTTTTAGATACAGAGATAGATAGTCCCTTTTTGGGGCTTAAAAGCAATGTTTGCCCAATTAGTTTTTTTGCTAGATCTGCCAAAGTCTAGCCCACAAATACTTTTTGGCTACCACCAGTGTTTGGCCCACCAGCTCTGGGGCAGTGGTCTGTTAAAATCTCCCCAAATCCAATGCTGAAAAGCTTTTTTTGGTAGATCTGCCAATATCTATTCCACAAATACTTTTTGGCTACTACTAGGGATCAGCGAATGCTGAAATTCTGGGATTCGCTAGAATCGTAACGAGAAGTTTGTAATACTCACGTATTTGTATCGAATAGCAAGTACAATGCAAGTCAATGGGAAACGTGAGTATTTTTCTGCCGGCCTTGACAATGTGGTCTGGGAGGGCTGTAAAATTGCAGAACTATATGGGAAAGTGCTAAAACATCGAGGGAACAGTATGCAGACAAAAAGTATGTGTGCATGCTGTTCTATCATACAGTGAACTTTCTCGCCTCACTAATTTTGGTTCTCGTTGTGAGATATTTGATGCAGGAAAGTTCACCGGAGTTCAGTGAGCTGTGTCGCTAGAGCTGACCTCAGGTTTTAGGATTTTGGATCTCTATTGACATTCTGTGCATTTTGTCCCTTTTCAAAACGGCATCCACTGCTTCAATCCTGATCATGTGATCCTCCAATCTGCCTTTATATACCTCTGCCTACCGTCCACCTGTGCTCAAGTATTCAGTTTGTATTCCAAGCTTTCAGTGCTTTCCAAATGTGCCCCACCTCCTGCTGATCCGCGCCAGATTTTCTAACTACTGCCTTGGTCTCTAGCAATCTTACCAGTCTTTAGCTACGCTCCTGCTTCCAGCTGTCTGTGTTTTGTTCCTGATTGTGGTCCAGCTTTACAAGCCCAGTGTCATGTAAGCCTTGTGTACCCTGATAGCACTAAATTAATTATAGTGCAGTTACAGCTCTATGGACATCGAGACTCTTTAAAAACTGTACTGCACCAATAAGCATTGCACTTATTTTTCTGGGATCCCCTTTTCAGGACTCTGGGGGTTTATTATTATTGGACTGTGTTTTCTCCATTGGTTTCTCCCAGTGAGAATTATCTCCAGAGACTTTTTTGTTATGTTATCTTGCTAAGAACATATTCCAGAGACTTTCTGAGTTTCCTGTTTGATGAACTTCCTAATTTACTGCAAATCACATTATATCTGCCATGTGTGATAAATCTAGACTTGTTTACCTTAAAACTTTGTTTTCTGTGTATAGTCTGTGCTCCCAATTGCAAATGGATCCCTGAGTAATCCTACAGCATATTACATCAGGTGACTGAGACCATGATGATTCCCCTCCCACTGAAGAATCTGAAAGTCATTCAGTTTCGGCTCTCCCAGTGAATGGCTGTTGCAGAGGATTGTGGATGGCTATGTGTGAGTAATAAAGATGGAGTCTAGATATCTGTTTGTGTTTTTTGTTGAAATATTTTTTTTTCTTACTAAGTGTGTTGTCTTATTTATTTACTTTTTACTTAGAGATTCCTAATGACTGGGTCTAACATTGGTCCGACATTATGAATCTTGGGCTTAGTGCCAGCTGGTAATATTCAGCTGGCATTAATCCCTTATTACCCAGTCTGCCATTGCCACAGGGCAGCTGGAATAGTCAGGTGCAACACCAGAAAATGGTGCTTCTGGTGAATGTGCCATTTTCTGGGGCAGCGGTGGGCTGAAATTCGCAGCATGAGGGGCTCAGAATGCTTGGGCCTCCCCATGCTGAGGATTCCAGCCCCCAGCTGCCTTTTTGTACCTGGCTGGAAACCAAAAATACAGCGAAGCTCCACATCTTTTTTTTTAATTATTTGAAGAAATAATTTTTTAAAAAAGGGCTCCACTCTATTTTGATTACCAGCCAGGTACAACTAGCCAGCTGGGAGTGGGTGGCAGCCTGTACTTGGTCCACTGCTCAATGTTCATTGCGTATCAAAAAGTTAGCCCTAGGAACTGTGTCATAGTTGATGCAGGAAGACCCCAACACAAGGGTCTCCAATGACAAATATTACTGATGTTACATTGTTAGGATGTTGTTGACCATGAAGTACATGAGTCAGAAGCAAGAGTAGGATAGAAACGCAAGAAGAAGGAATTTAGGTCAGCTTGCTGTCATCTGGAGGGATTACAAACATTGGAGAAATCCAATCCTTGTTAATTTAATCAAAATAAGCCAATCTGTATTTGACATAGAGGGGCGTGTACGTCTATCTGTGATGATTGCCATAGCAAAACTAAAAACAAGCCCTGACATCACAGAAGCAGCAGGGAAGGCCAGCACCTCCAAGGCAAATAAGGAGAGGTCGGGCCAAGTGTTCAGCTTCGACACCCAATAATTAAAGGGAACTGAAGCATTAGAAAGAACGCAGGTATATTCACTTAAGTACTCATTGATCATGTTGTTCAACTTCTCCCTCCTTGGCATTGTTAAAGGCACAGATGGCACTTGCTGATGTGCTGCTTTATTGAAAATGGACCAGTTTGTGCACATTTACCCCCACCTGTTGTGCCTGGTGTGCGTGTCTCTCCACAGTAATTCTTACTGTTGAAAAGAGCCAATAGTTCTGCTGCCAGCATTGTCTGAGAGTGATGCTTTCAGCAACTGATCTACAACGGCCCCCTTGAAGGATTCCATTGTGCATCTCTTTGGTTAATCCAAAAGGGGAGAAGGAAATTTCTCCTTGTACCGCAGGTCGAAAAAGGTGGCCAACTGGAATTGGTTAGTGGCAAAATGTGTATCACGCAAGTGTCTCGGGGCAGACATTTACACATGCACTGTGCCATGTGGGCCAAGCTGCAAACAAGCAAAGGTTCTGTGTCCTCACCAGGAGGAACAATAGCCATCTTCTCTTTACGCTGTCTCACCTCCTCCTCCACCTCCTCCTCTCCAGCCCATCCATGCTGGACAGACATTAAGCTGGGGTTGGGAGTCCCCTCTGTAGCATTTGGAGTCACCTTGGTAGAACAGAAAAGCAAGTCCCTCCTCATCCTCCTCTTAATCTTCCTCATTATCACTTAATGTTGCCTGAGATTATTGGCTGGGTAGTGTAAGTGACCCTCCCCATGGCCGAAGGGTACCCGGCCCCAGGCGTTGATTCACGGGGAAGTGTCACTGGGGCCTGTTCCTGGTCCCGTGGCCCTGGTGGTCTCTGAAAAGAGTCAATAAAAATAATAAAAATAGTTTGTGATGCCACCTACAGTTCCGGTAATATTACCGTTGCTGCGGGACAGTCCTCTGGGGTGGTGGTGGAGCAGCAAGATGGTTACGCTCCCCGTAGGTGAAGTGGGATCCCCGGGACAGTTGTAATAGTTTATGTACAGTATTTACACAGGGAGGCAGCTTACCACACAGCACAGTCACTTGTCCTTTTCACTGCAGCAAGTGTGTGGCTCATCAGGCGCAGGCAAATGAAGTATGTCACACAGTTTCTAACTCTGCATGGGTTTTACTGGCAGTACTTCAGACAGGTTACAGATGGTACAGTCTTTCAGGTCTTTCTGGCCTCGATAGTCACCAGGGAATTGGGATGACTCACTTAGGACACTCGGTGGTGTGCCTGCCGTTCCTTTCCAGTTCCTCACTCCGCTCTCTCCTGTCTCCCTTGAAGCACTCCCGGGCGCAGAGCCTCGAGCCGGCTTCCACGGGCCCTCTATGGAGGACTCATATCTGGGTCCCCCTGACCCTATACGATGCCTTTTCAAGGATGCGCCAGGCGTTCGGCCGCAACTTCCTCTGGAAGCTCGGGCCTCCAGTTCGACGGACTAGGGATATACTCCCACACTGTGCTCAAAGCTGGTCCACTGTTCTAGGACAGATCCCTCCGGTCGGTAGTCGTACAGGGTCCGGATTCGGGCGCACAGCACTTCCTAGTGCCCCTAGGATCTCCCTCCTGCCACAGTCTCTAGTTGACTGTCTCTCTCAGACTGAACTAACTCTCCTCCCACCTACACACTTTTCTACCCTCTCACTCCTCCCATGGGCACCATTGAGAAATCTTGCTCCATTGCTACCTGATGGGCACTCAAAGCTTCCTCTTTCAGATTAAGCAGTGATTGTTTCAACAGAGCACCAGGATGTTTACACTTATAATAGCCTCATCACTGCTCAGGATCTTGGTGCAGTACTCAAAGTTTTCAAGAAGTTCACAAATATAAGCGATCCATACCCACTCAACATTTGCTATGTGTGGTGACTGAGTCTTAGTCTCACGAGCGTGTTGAAGCTGGTATTCAGCTACTGCCCTCTGCTGTTCACTAATCCTTGACAACATATGATATGTTGAGTTCCAGGGCATGGGCAGGTTGCAAATGAATCAGTGACTAGGCAAATGCAAGTGCTTTTTCATCGTTGTAAGTCCAGCAAAAGCGGTAGAGGAATGTCGGAATTGGGTGCTAATATGGCTTCAGCAGAGCATGTTGCTGTTTTGCCGATGCACTGCTGCACAGCTTCCAGCTTGGCGGTGATGGAGAGGGTAATTCAGGAGCACGAGGAGGAGGAGAGACAGGAAGTGGCATATGAGGAGACGGACACCCTGATGGAAGTTGGGCCGGCTATTCTTGGCGTGGGTAGGGTGTGTGATGTTCCAGTTTGTGACTTTTTCCCACCCTCCACCAGATTAACCCAGTGTGCCGCGAGACAAATATATCGTCCTTGTCCACAACAACTTGCCCACGTGTCTGCTGTTCCTGGTTACAGCGTTGGTGAGAGCACGGTTGATATTGCTTAAGATGTGCTTGTGTAATGCGGGGACAGCACACCGGCCAAAATAGTGTAAGCTGGGAACAGAGTATCATGTGGCAGCCACAGCCAAGAGATCAGGGAAACACTCCATTCCCACAAGTTTAAATGGCAACATCTCTATGGCTAGTAATTTGGCAATGTGAGCATTTAGTATTTGTGCCTGTAGGTGTGTGGCTGGGTATTTACGCTTTCCAAGCTCTCAGGCAGGGACAATTGAGTGCTTTGCTGGGACAAGGAAGTGGTTGATGTTGATGAGTGTCTGTGCAACCGCAGCTTGTGGGCAGGAGGTATGAGCGCCTGCTTCCCGGACAGCAGATTGTGAATGATGTAGCACAGAAAACAAGGCAATGGTTTGACCTGCAGACACAGCTTTGGTACCCTGGTGTTCCACTCACCTACTGGGGTGCTTGGCTGCCATGTGGTTCTGCATACTGGTGGTGCTCAGGTTGCCTTTGCCCTAGCCTTTGCTCAGCTTGATATCGTAGATGCTATAGATTACAATGTTTTTCTCTGAAGGACTATCACAAAAAAAATTCCATACAGTGGCTGAACACCCCCTTGCCCTGACTTGCGCCACAGTGGAGGTGCTCTTAGGAACAGTAGACCCAGTTCTCACTCTGGTCAAACAATTACCCCTTTGTGCCAGTGTTACATATACATCTTCCTCTGTGCTGCTGTGCTGGTTTTGTGTGCCAATGGGATAGATCAGTAGACTCATCATCGATCACCTTCACCTTATCTTCCATCTCATCCTCCTTCCTAGTTGAGATTGTAGGCTGACCTGATGGCAATGGTTTCTCATCATCTTCCACCTCATGAGACAGTAAATCACATTGCTCAAAGTGGCTTTCTTATGGCTGTGGGTGTTCAAATATTTGCGCATCAACGTACGCCACCTCCTCATGTCCTTCTTGAATAATGCACAGTGAGAGGCCAGAGCTAACAAAAGGATACATACAAAACAGATCCTCGGAGTGGACAAGCTTGAAATTATATGTCTCCTGTGACTCATGATGGGGGCAGAAAGGAGGACCAGGTTGAGGATTGGGTGGCCCAGTCTTTTGGATATCGAGACTTGATTGTGTAGAAGATTTGATGCTGCTTGAGAAATGAGTAGAGGCCTTAGCTGCCAACTAGGGATGAGCGAGTCTACTCGCTAGGACTCGTTACTCGGCGATTCTTAAGGGACTCGCTGGACTCGGGAATCGGCGAGTCTTTTAGCGAATACTCGCTCAGTAACGAGTCCAATGCAAGTGAATGGCAATCTTAGTTTTGTCATAGTTTACTTTCTCTCACTCGCTAGACTCGCTAGACTCGCTCTATCACATCGCTATATAGCTTGAATCTCCCCAAACAGCAGCGAGTCTGAGCGAGTCTACGAGTCCGAATCCTAGCGAGTCTGCGATTCCGAGTCCTGTATTCTCTATTCGGGACTCGCGAATCCAGAATCTTTTATGTTACTAGTCAGCATTGCGTGTTAGGTCAGAAAACTTGTGAAGATAGCCAATCATAGTCAGTAATGGCATAGCAGCTTTGGTTGTGTCAGGACTATGATTGGCTGCTGTCCATCGTGATGCCTATGTCATCTATGACAGGCAAGGCAGTATATAAGGCTTGCCCCCGCCATTTTGGGCACATTGCTGAGAAGAGCTGACCTAGTGCAGGGAGACTTGGAGCAGATCTAGGGACAGTTAGGCAGTGTAGGAGTCACATATAACCCAAAAGTTCTTTTCAGAACTAACAGGACGCAGTGTAGGAGTCAAGATTCCTCACACATAACCCAAAAGTTCTTTTCAGAACTACCAGGACGGAGGATTGCTGTACAGGACTGTAAGGAAGGGAGATAGGAGCAGCCTTACAGTGAATCCAGCACCATCCTCATAGCTTAGTTCACCCAGCTTTCCGCAGAGCTGTAATCCTAAGCTTTTTCTTATTTTTGGCACTAGTCTACCAAATAATTTTGGTGCCATTTTTCCACAAAAAATTTCCTGTGCCAGTGCGTAGCTGTACGGTGTCCTGCCTGCAGCTCGCACGGTACTTGTAAACTTGCACGCAGCCAGCACCGCAGCCTAAGTGTGCCTGGTTGTGCGTACTAAACAATTTTTTCCTGTGCCAGTGCGTAGCTGTACGGTGTCCTGCCTGCAGCTCGCACGGTACTTGTAAACTTGCACGCAGCCAGCACCGCAGCCTAAGTGTGCCTGGTTCTGTGTACTAAACAATTTTTTCCTGTGCCAGTGCGTAGCTGTACGGTGTCCTGCCTGCAGCTCGCACGGTACTTGTAAACTTGCACGCAGCCAGCACCGCAGCCTAAGTGTGCCTGGTTCTGCGTACTAAACAATTTTTTCCTGTGCCAGTGCGTAGCTGTACGGTGTCCTGCCTGCAGCTCGCACGGTACTTGTAAACTTGCACGCAGCCAGCACCGCAGCCTAAGTGTGCCTGGTTGTGCGTACTAAACAATTTTTTCCTGTGCCAGTGCGTAGCTGTACGGTGTCCTGCCTGCAGCTCGCACGGTACTTGTAAACTTGCACGCAGCCAGCACCGCAGCCTAAGTGTGCCTGGTTGTGCGTACTAAACAATTTTTTCCTGTGCCAGTGCGTAGCTGTACGGTGTCCTGCCTGCAGCTCGCACGGTACTTGTAAACTTGCACGCAGCCAGCACCGCAGCCTAAGTGTGCCTGGTTGTGCGTACTAAACAATTTTTTCCTGTGCCAGTGCGTAGCTGTACGGTGTCCTGCCTGCAGCTCGCACGGTACTTGTAAACTTGCACGCAGCCAGCACCGCAGCCTAAGTGTGCCTGGTTGTGCGTACTAAACAATTTTTTCCTGTGCCAGTGCGTAGCTGTACGGTGTCCTGCCTGCAGCTCGCACGGTACTTGTAAACTTGCACGCAGCCAGCACCGCAGCCTAAGTGTGCCTGGTTGTGCGTACTAAACAATTTTTTCCTGTGCCAGTGCGTAGCTGTACGGTGTCCTGCCTGCAGCTCGCACGGTACTTGTAAACTTGCACGCAGCCAGCACCGCAGCCTAAGTGTGCCTGGTTGTGCGTACTAAACAATTTTTTCCTGTGCCAGTGCGTAGCTGTACGGTGTCCTGCCTGCAGCTCGCACGGTACTTGTAAACTTGCACGCAGCCAGCACCGCAGCCTAAGTGTGCCTGGTTCTGTGTACTAAACAATTTTTTCCTGTGCCAGTGCGTAGCTGTACGGTGTCCTGCCTGCAGCTCGCACGGTACTTGTAAACTTGCACGCAGCCAGCACCGCAGCCTAAGTGTGCCTGGTTCTGCGTACTAAACAATTTTTTCCTGTGCCAGTGCGTAGCTGTACGGTGTCCTGCCTGCAGCTCGCACGGTACTTGTAAACTTGCACGCAGCCAGCACCGCAGCCTAAGTGTGCCTGGTTGTGCGTACTAAACAATTTTTTCCTGTGCCAGTGCGTAGCTGTACGGTGTCCTGCCTGCAGCTCGCACGGTACTTGTAAACTTGCACGCAGCCAGCACCGCAGCCTAAGTGTGCCTGGTTGTGCGTACTAAACAATTTTTTCCTGTGCCAGTGCGTAGCTGTACGGTGTCCTGCCTGCAGCTCGCACGGTACTTGTAAACTTGCACGCAGCCAGCACCGCAGCCTAAGTGTGCCTGGTTGTGCGTACTAAACAATTTTTTCCTGTGCCAGTGCGTAGCTGTACGGTGTCCTGCCTGCAGCTCGCACGGTACCTTCCATCTCTCTAAAAATATCTTAGCCTCTAGTGTGTACCTTTCACGAAATAGTACCTGCTACTTGTTTTACAAGCCCCCAGAAAGCCACCAGAAATTACAAAATGTCACACAAAAAACCAAATCCCAAAAAAAGTCTTGCTAAGGGACAGGGACGAGGTACAGGCATTGGTAGTCGTGGCCAACTATCCACCAGTTCGGGCAGACAGACGAGGATTGATCGATCGTTCCTCCTGTCTAACTTTCCCCGTCAGGAAAGTAAACGAGTATTGAGGCCGGAAGACGAACAGCATCTAACGTCTTGGCTGGCAGACAAGACCTCAACAACAGGTTCTTGCAGCACTCAAGGTTCCTTGAGCACTGTATCTACTGTTGGTACATACCATGCTGGGTCATCTAATCCACAACCTCTTCACAGTTCCTCAGACCAACAGCAGCCCCATGAAAATGTTGACACAGACATGGGTCACTCAGATGACTTATTTGGTACATATAATCCTTTACATGAATCCGGTTTGCCAGACTCCGTAGTAGATGAGATACTTGATGAAGAATTGTCCATTCATGGACAAGTTTTAGAGACACCCCGGCCACATGAACGTGTCTTTCAGCAAAGTCTTAGACCGTCTCAGGAGTTGGAGGATGATGATGATGAGACAGTGACACACTTGTCATCTGGGGAGCAAAATCTATCTTGTTATCGGGAAGATTTAGAAGAGGAAGGGGTTGATGATGAGACAACTGATCCCACGTGGAATGTTGCGATGCAGAGCCAGCAGAGCAGCACGGAGGAAGAAAGTGTGTATGTCCCACCAACAAAGGCACCAAGGCCTACTCCTCCCACCAGAACTCAAAGAGTCACCACTGTTGCCCAAAATGTGTCCACTGTGGCTCAAAATTTGTCAACTGTTGGACAAAATGTCTCAAATGTGGGCCTCAGTAATCCCTCAGGGAGTACAGTCAAGCCTAGAGGTCGGTCAGCCACTGTGTGGAAATTTTTTAAAGATGGGCCTTCTCAAGAAAATGTGGTCATCTGTACCATCTGCCATGCAAGGCTCAGCAGAGGCCACGGGAAAGGAAACCAGAGCACCAGCAGTATGCGGAAGCACATGGCTGGTCAGCACCCTATTCAGTGGTCAAAAGTGCAGCCTTCCACAACAGTGTCATCTGACCCAAAGACTGCGACGGTAACTCAGATACGTCCGTCACAATCAAGTGTTGCTGAAGCTGGTCCAGCTCATATGTACTCATCAGAAGCAGCGGTTGCAGAGAGACTGAACACGAGTGCAGACAGTTGTCGGTCAGCAACATCGTTACAGTTATCAGTGACACAGCTGTACGAAAGGAAGCAGAAATACCACTCTTCCCACCCATTAGCCAAAAAAATAAATGCCCAGATAGCTAAGTTGTTAGCAGTCGAGATGCTGCCGTTTAGGCTTGTGGGTACAGACTCTTTCCGTGAGCTTTTGGCTGTGGCAGTACCACGCTACTCGGTTCCAAGCCGCCACTACTTTTCACGTTGTGCCGTCCCCGCGTTACATGAGCATGTCATTAACAACCTCAAGCGTGCCCTCACCAACGCTGTAACCGGGAAAGTACACCTTACTACGGACACGTGGACAAGCAGTTCAGGACAGGGCCGGTACATCTCGCTCACCGCGCATTGGATCAACGTTGTGGAGAGTGTGCCAAACGATGTTAGTGTTACATCAAACATCCTACCCACGCCACGGATAGCTGGCACAACCTCATTCAGGGTCTCTGCATCATCCTATATGTCCACTACCCCATCTTCCACTTCCTCGACCAATCCTCAATTGCCCTCAACATCACGGCCAAGTTGGGAGGTTTGCTGCAGTGCTTCAGCAAGACGCCAACAGGCTCTGCTGAAGCTGATCTGTTTAGGTCACACACCGCACACTGCAGTAGAGCTGTTGAAAGGTCTGAAGGAACAGACAGATGAGTGGCTATCCCCACTCCAACTGCAGACCGGTCTCGTGGTGAGCGACAATGGTCGTAACCTAGTGGCTGCACTAAAGCTCGGAAACCTTGTGCACGTGCCTTGCATGGCTCACGTGCTGAATCTGGTAGTGCAGAAATTCCTGCGTACATACCCAGAGCTATGTGACCTACTGGAGAAGGTGCGTCGACTTTGTGCACATTTTCGTCATTCGTCAACAGCGGTTGGAAAACTTTCATTGCTTCAAAAGCAATTGAATTTGCCCAACCACAGACTCATTTGTGACATGCCGACACGATGGAACTCTACATTCCATATGTTATCGAGGATCAATGAGCAGCAGAGGGCAATATCCGAGTATCAGTTGCAACACCTCCGTCAGACCGGCAGTCAGCCACGACATATTAGTACAATGGAGTGGGTGTGGATCGCTGACACATCTGAGGTTCTTGATAATTTTGACTACTGCACAAAACTGGTGAGCGGTGATCAGTCCATCATCAGTGTCACTATACCCATGCTGTGTCTGCTGAAAGAGTCCCTCATGAATCAGAAAAATGAAGCATTGAGAGCCCAGCAGATGGCTATGGAGCCATATTTAAACAGCGCAGTACCTAGCCAGCAAAGCCAGTATGACCAGGCAACAATGGCTCCTGAGGAGGAACAGGAGCAAGACGATGAAGAGGATTCATTTTTTGTTGGTGCCGATGTCAACCCAGATGGTACTCAGAACCCCAGCTTTGTGTCTGTCCACCATGGGTGGCCTGGAGAGGAGGAGGCGGAGACAGACTTTGCGGATACAATGGGTATTGAACATCGTTCTGAGGACACTGAAGACATGACTCTATGCAGCTTAGGACACATGGCTGACTTCATGTTGACTTGTCTGCTAGAAGACCCACGAGTTATTAACATATTGCACAACGACCTCTACTGGTTGGCCACCTTTCTGGACCCACGTTATAAAGATAAATTCACCTCACTGCTGTTTCAGTCACCACGTGGCTTGACAATTGACTATTTCAAGAGGGTTCTTGTGGATAATATGCTTCGAATATCACCGTCAGACAACACTCTGCCCATGGTTAGCAACTCTGTGCAACAGCAGCCTTTGGTCGGGGCACAATCATCCACGCTGTCCAGAAGAGATGCTGGAAAGATGTCCGCAAAGTGGGCTATGTTCAATAAGCCATCGAACCTGCAGCGCCATGTTGCTCCAGTAACCATCTCTCGGAGACAGAAACTTACCAACATGGTACAAGAATACTTAAGTGACAGTACCTGCTTCCTGACTGATGCCGCAGTCCCGTTTAATTACTGGGTCTCCAAGCTCCACACTTGGACAGAGCTCTCGTTGTATGCCTTGGAGGTGCTGGCATGCCCTGCAGCTAGTGTGACATCAGAGCGGGTTTTCAGTGCCGCTGGGGTATCATAACTGATACCAGGACACGTCTTACTCCCGAGAATGCAGACAGGCTTACTCTAATTAAGTTTAATAGGAACTGGATTTCACAAGACTTCTTGAGCCCTGAAGACGACAGTACTCAGAGCTGAAGTGCCACGTTCAACATCAATATGATATAATTAATCATTGTATTATATTGTGTCTTTTTGGTACAAGCAGTATGTACAAGACCAGTAACGATTAGTGTAACCATGTTCCTGCAACCTGTTAATGAGGCTGCTTCATCTTAAACCAACACTATACCTTAACTTCGGTTTCATTAACCATCACAACACCTTTTGACCAAGAATCAAACTTTATTTTCTGTTAGCAAACATTTAAAAGCCCCTTGGGCTAATTTTGGAGCCACCCAGGCTAACAAGTTTATCATGGCCCTTAGGCCTGCATTTATACCCAAAATGCAAAACAGCCCCTTGGGCTAATTTTTGGAGCCACCCAGGCTAACAAGTTTATCATGGCCCTTAGGCCTGCATTTACACTCAAAATGCCAAACAGCCCCTTGGGCTAATTTTTGGAGCCACCCAGGCTAACAAGTTTATCATGGCCCTTAGGCCTGCATTTACACTCAAAATGCCAAACAGCCCCTTGGGCTAATTTTTGGAGCCACCCAGGCTAACAAGTTTATCATGGCCCTTAGGCCTGCATTTACACTCAAAATGCCAAACAGCCCCTTGGGCTAATTTTTGGAGCCACCCAGGCTAACAAGTTTATCATGGCCCTTAGGCCTGCATTTATACCCAAAATGCAAAACAGCCCCTTGGGCTAATTTTTGGAGCCACCCAGGCTAACAAGTTTATCATGGCCCTTAGGCCTGCATTTACACTCAAAATGCCAAACAGCCCCTTGGGCTAATTTTTGGAGCCACCCAGGCTAACAAGTTTATCATGGCCCTTAGGCCTGCATTTACACTCAAAATGCAAAACAGCCCCTTGGGCTAATTTATGGAGCCACCCAGGCTAACAAGCTTATCATGGCCCTTAGGCCTGCATTTATACCCAAAATGCAAAACAGCCCCTTGGGCTAATTTTTGGAGCCACCCAGGCTAACAAGTTTATCATGGCCCTTAGGCCTGCATTTACACTCAAAATGCCAAACAGCCCCTTGGGCTTATTTATGGAGCCACCCAGGCTAAGAAGGTTATCATGGCCGGTAGGCATGCATTTATACCCAATTTTCCAAAGAGCCCCTTGGGTAAATTTTTTGAGGCAACAAGCCTATACCTGCATCGAATATGTTGCTTCTCCGATGCTCTCAAGACAAGCAAGACTATAGTATGGGCCACGCTCCCTCTTCTATATCTAAAAAGAGTTGATCAAGCCCATTGGGCTAATATTTTGAGGCACCCAGCCTAAGAAGCTTATCATGGCCATTTGGCCTGCATTTATACTCAAAATGCCAAACAGCCCCTTGGGCAAAATTTTGGAGCCACCCAGGCTAACAAGCTTATCATGGCCGGTAGGCCTGCATTTATACCCAATTTTCCAAACAACCCCTTGGGCTAATTGTTTGAGGCAACAAGCCTATGCCTGCATCGAAGACGTTGCTTGTACTATGATCCTGCTGTAGCCTGGCGAAGGGTCCCACTGTACGCTACGGAGATAACGCATAGACGTTGTGTGTTGCAAGTAGACGTCCCAGCCTCTCGCATCTGTGTTCCTAGTGTTGTTGACATACTGAGTCATTAAGTAACCCCCCCCAAACACAGGCACTATTTCTTTGTTAGCAACATTGGTATGTGCAGTAATGATTTTACACGTACTAACCAAGGTGCCCTCATGCGCCATGCAGGCCGTAAAGTACTTGCTAATGATGATGACTTTAAGGCCACCCACAAAACAACCTACACATCCATTCCCTGAAAAAAGACAGACACAAAGCATTTGTTTTGAAAACCTGTATTATTATGCCTTAATGGCAAAGATGTCATATTTTTTTTTTTTTTTTTTTTTTTTTTTTTTTTTTGCTTTCGAAAAGCAACGAAAAAAATGAGAAATAAACATATAAACAATAAACATGTCAAAAGTGCAAACATGCACTATTTACATTAAAAAAAAAACCTACATCTGGTGGTAGGTGGGAACATTGTGTGGGGTAGCCTCTACCCCGCCACCATCACCCTGGTCATGGAGGATGTCCAGGGCCCCATGGATAGCCTCCCCCACTGCTTCTAACCCTGTAGGTTGGGTCACCTGGGCCGGTCTCTCAAAATGGCGTTGGGTTGGAAGGTCCATGGGGGTTGGCCAGAAAGGTTGGTACGGCCTCTGGGTCGCCACATAGCTGTCCCGCCGTGGTGTGTGCCTGTCCAGAATGTTTGCACCAGATTGCTGCCACCCCTCCAAATATGAAAAGACCTGGGCAGGGTGGTTTGGAGGGCGACATGCATCGATGACAATATGTATTGCTGACCATGCCCGCAGTCGTCTCTCGAATGGGATGTCATCCAAGAACGGTAGGAGACTGCGGGCAAAGTCAGCATTACTTTGTGCTCGATTTTCTGGCCCTGCAACAACCTCCTCTGGCGGGCGGACATGCCCCAAAGCTGGGGTTGGTGCTGGTGGCGGCGGTGGTGGTGGTGTTGGTGCTGGTGGCGGCGGTGGTGGTGTTGGTTCTGGTGGCGGCGGTGGTGGTGTTGCTGCTGCTGGTGGCGGCGGTGGTGGTGGTGCTGGTGCTGCTGGCGGCGGTTGGTGGTGTTGCTGCTGCTGGTGGCGGCGGTGGTGGTGGTGCTGGTGCTGGTGGCGGCGGTGGTGGTGGTGTTGGTGGTGCTGGTGGCGGCGGCGGTGGTGGTGGCGCCGGCCGTGGTGGTGGTGGTGGGTGTTCTCCACGCCGCCTTCTGTTTGGCGGTGGAGGGTTCACAGCACGCCGCCCTCTGTAGTAAGCTTCTCTGTGGGTAAAGTAAAAAAAAATTTGGTGAATGCATTGCATTTGGAAACAAAAACATAGGTCAAACATTAAGTTGCACGCTTTTTAGACTCTGTGTATCTGTGTATTATTAATCAGATATTTGTTATTATTATGAAAGAATAACCAACTGTACATAACATAAAGGAATACGTGACTTTCTTTGCTAATTCCATACTAATACATAATTTTTCACCCCCCTGATTAACACCCACCCCCCCCCCATCCCATCTAATCTAGACGATCAATAACACCAATGGTTCACATGAAAAAAAAAAAAGTCCCCCTGACTTCACTTTTTACTTGACATACTTAATTCACAAAACTTGTAGCTTATATCATCTATATAAAGCAGGGAAGGGGTTGAAAGGTATACAATATATATATATATATAATCTATTTATATAATCGGGAGTTTGAAATTCCGGCACTGTAGCCTAATCCCAAACTCCTTAGCGTCACTGCGAGCGGAGACGCGTATGCGCCTTCGCGAGCCGCAGACGCTTAACTCACACAGCCGCTATAGCGTTTTCTCTAGCGGCCTCGCGCCCTCCGCTCACAGCAAGACCTGCGCCCCTCACAGCGCCCAATCCGCCCCGGCATGCTGGCATTTGTACTTCCCCCGTCTGTGCACCCACAGGTCTTAGCAGATCACTGATGCTGACAGCGGGGGGGGACAACACAGACAATCAAATCAGGAGGAGGTCAGTGTCAGGAGGAGATGACAGACGCCCGCCGGGGCCTGTGACACTGCAGAGGTCACAGCGGGGCTGTGTGTGCGGACAACGGGGAGGCCGGGGGCTACGGACGTACCGGACACGTCCTCTGCTCCTGGAGATGTGCCGCGGTTCCGCGCTCGCAGCGTATCTGACGCTGGAGCCGCGCTCACCACGCCCACACCACGCCCTCTGCCAAACAACCCACACCTCTCACTAACCTCCTGCAGCTAACCACACCCCATGTTTACCTTTGCCATGATGTCATTTAGCTGCGGCCGCTATCTTTAATAAGGTCAGAAATGATGGCAGTAATCGGATCTCTGCTCCCTCTAGCACGCCCCAACACTGTAGCACCATCTATTAACCCTATTCTCATCACCTATATACTCTGCTACCCACTGACCCGCCTGTATACTCTGCTACCCACAGACCCGCCTGTATACTCTGCTACCCACAGAGCCGTCTTTATACTCTGCTACCTCAGACCCGCCTGTATACTCTGCTACCCACAGACCCGCCTGTATACTCTGCTACCCACAGACCCGCCTGTATACTCTGCTACCCACAGAGCCGTCTTTATACTCTGCTACCTCAGACCCGCCTGTATACTCTGCTACCTCAGACCCGCCTGTATACTCTGCTACCCACAGACCCGCCTGTATACTCTGCTACCCACAGACCCGCCTGTATACTCTGCTACCCACAGACCCGCCTGTATACTCTGCTACCCACAGAGCCGTCTTTATACTCTGCTACCTCAGACCCGCCTGTATACTCTGCTACCTCAGACCCGCCTGTATACTCTGCTACCCACAGACCCGCCTGTATACTCTGCTACCCACAGACCCGCCTGTATACTCTGCTACCCACAGACCCGCCTGTATACTCTGCTACCCACAGACCCACCTGTATACTCTGCTACCCACAGACCCGCCTGTATACTCTGCTACCTCAGACCCGCCTGTATACTCTGCTACCCACAGACCCGCCTGTATACTCTGCTACCCACAGACCCGCCTGTATACTCTGCTACCCACAGACCCGCCTGTATACTCTGCTACCCACAGACCCGCCTGTATACTCTGCTACCCACAGAGCCGTCTTTATACTCTGCTACCTCAGACCCGCCTGTATACTCTGCTACCCACAGACCCGCCTGTATACTCTGCTACCTCAGACCCGCCTGTATACTCTGCTACCCACAGAGCCAAAATGGAAACTAATGTATATATTTATAAATAATACTAAATGTACACAACAGTGCTGCAGATACATACCTTGGCATAGCGGCCACCGGGTGAAGGAAGGACAGCCGGTCATAAAAGTGGTAGTGGTTGAGCAATGGAGCGG
The DNA here is from genome assembly GCA_033576535.1 of Allobates femoralis. NCBI lineage: Eukaryota > Metazoa > Chordata > Amphibia > Anura > Aromobatidae > Allobates > Allobates femoralis. The sequence goes on from JARQOC010000002.1 coordinate 79,634,133, forward strand.
CTCCCGGTTGTCTCTCTGAGTACTGCCGGTACTGCTTCTTATGCTGGTCCCGGCAGCTCCTCCACCGTTTTTTAAGATGGTCAACTGTGAAATGATTTGAAACCGGCTTTAGAGATGTGTAATATTTGAAAAAACAAAAGCATGTGTACAAATCAACAATAACATTTTATTCATTTTGTGTGTGTAATGTGTATACAAGGCACAGTGACACGACAGTGTGGAACATCATCAACAGCATTACGGACATTGAGCTCACGTGGCCACAATCACAAATGAGGCAGGACACATGTCAACGCATAGAGAATGTAATAGTGCGGGCACCAGACTCTGGTCATTAGTGGTATTTATATACACCCAACCCCTTGGCCGAAAGAGCCAGGAGGATAAGACATTAAACTCATTGTACTGTTGTGACCCCATCCAAATATAGGCAACTATGCGGTGGAGCATGATAACACATTCAGGGTCCTGTATACCCTGCTATGGGGGCCCTGTATTCCCACTGCTGGGGGCCCTGTAAACCCACTGGGCCACTGTCTACCCACTGCTGGGGGCCCTGTATACCCACTGCTGGGGGGGCCTGTACACACACTGAGGGCCCTGTATACAGGGACTGACTGGCACCCTACAGTTTGGGTCGCAACCCTCCCTCACTGGCCCGACACAGGTGAGGACGGGGGGTGGGGGGGGGTGATGACTGGCGGCCGCCTCACAGTCACCGCAGCTCCCGCATTATCCTATGGCTCGCTCCCAGCCGCAGCCTCGCGCTCCTCACAGCCGCTCGCTAACAGTCGCAGCCGCACGCCACTCACAGACGCTCACTCCCGGACGCAGCCGCGTGCTGATGACGTCATCGCGCGGCCAGGAGCTTCCGTTTCCGCCTGCTGCTTCAGGGACATGCGGATTATTCATGCTCCTGCAGCCGCATGACCCGTGGCACCTGGGCCAGTCCGCCCCTGCCTGTATACGACAATATGGGGGCATGTATACCCAGCTGGGGGCCTGTATACTCTGCAGGGGGAGGTGTATACTCTGCTGGGGGGCTGTCTACCAGTGATAGCCGCTGTATACCAGGATGGCGGTGAATATGTTTTCATAGTTTTTCGGGGCAAAAATAGGGGGGTCGGCTTATACACGGGTCGGCTTATACACGAGTATATATACAGTAAATGCAATATATAACGTGTGAACTCATTTAACTTACTTAGATTGCTCTGTTCCTCATGGTCACTCCGATGGAACGCAGGGAACATCTCTTGGGCGATCTCTCTCCAGGCTGTATTAATAAGGGTCGTATCCCCATACTCAGGATCTGTAGGGAGCCATAGAAATGGACGAGTCTCCACAAGTGCAATAAGACGCAGCGTGTTCACCATGCCACGTCCTGCTGCCATGATTGCACTGATGAACGGATCGCTCTGTGTGTGCCCCTGTCAGCGCGACTCGCTTCCTGTTTCCTTAAACCATGGTGTGTGCTGGAGAATCCCTTCCCTCGCAGCATCGGCTACAAGCCTCAAAATAAGAGAAAAACCAGCGAGTTTGGACTCGCACACTTTCAGAGACACATCAGCGAGTTGTAAATGTCATTATTCGCTATTACTCGGGTCCCTATTCATTAACATTGGACTCGCTGGACTCGCAACGAGTCCCGAGTCCTTGACTCGGACTCGTTGGGGTCTTGCGATTCCGAGTCTTTTCGGACTCGCTCATCCCTACTGCCAACCAAGATAGAATCTACTCACGTTCTTCTGGCTTCCAGACAAGTTTACGTTCCAGAGCAGGAAATTTTGCCAGTAACAAGGCCAGCATGTTTAGTGGCTGCCAATCAGCTGCAAAACATGCTGAGTGGGAGATTTGAATATTGCGAGGCAAGTATACAAATACTGACAATCTAACAAGTACCCTGAATACATTGATATTCGGGCAAGTATCGAATACTGAAAATTATAATCCCTCATCCTTCCCTGCTACCAGTGTATTCCCAATCAGCTTTGGTCCAGTGGTCTTTTAAAATATTCACAAATCCTGAGCTGAAAAGTCTATTTTGCTAGATTTGCAAAAATCTAAACCACAAATAATTTTTGACTACTACCAGTGTTTGCTCAATCAGCTCTGGTGCAGTAGTCTGTTAAAATCTCCTCTAATCCGGTGCTGAAAAGCCTTTCTTTCTAGATCTGCCAAAATCTAGCCCACAAATAATTTTTGACTACTACTAGCGTTTGCCCAATCTGGTCTGCTGGATTCACATCCCCAGATTTTTTGTGCCTACAAAAACAGAGTTGTAAATCTGTTACCATCAAATATGAGTGGTAAAACCTGTTGTCGTGGTGGAGAAGGGGAGCAAGCGTGTGGAAAACGCTTGGTCTCTGTGTGGTAGGATCTAAAGTAACAGAAAGTTCTTCTCAACAAACGGCTTCTAGCCAAATAAAAATGCCAACTTCTTTTAGTGGACGAGCTAATATCATCCTTTTTTTAGACAGCAGTATATCGCAGCACAACCTTTACATGAGGCCCAGAAAGAGCAGTCACTACAATGGATATCAAGCGCTGCATCAAGTGGTTTCTCCTCCAACTCAACTTCAACATCACACATAGTCCAGTCCTCAGAATTGTCCCCCCAATCACACTTGTTTCCTCACATGTCACAGGTCTCCAGCCGCCCTACTGACCATGAGTCAACACAGATGGCTGAGTCTACAGAGCTGTTCATTTATACTTTAGCCTGGGAATCAGATGTCTGCTCCAAGGCTTCACTGAGTCAAGAGGAGGAAATGATCTGCAACAATGCCCAAAATTTTTTTGAGTCTGATCTGGGCCTGGAGGAATTATGGTCCAAACCTAATCTAAATCCTCGTTACCAGACTTTAACCCCTGGTGGCGGAGATGATGATGATGATGATGAGACTCGGATATCTGAGTTAAACACCTACTTCACTTTGCGCTCAGGGCAGGAAGAGGGTGGCTCTGAGGGCAGAGGAGTGTAAGAACACAGAGGGTGATGATGAGGTTCTAGATCTCACTTACTGTCAACCCACAGGCATGTAATTGATGTGCTCAGCAGGAACAGGGGAGGAGGATGAAACTGATGAGGTTAGGTTGCGGCTTTCTGGAGAGAGACGGAGTTCTGCAACCACACCAAGCACTACTGTATTCTTAGCCACAACTCTGCCTCTATGCAGAAGCCATGGCAGCTCTGCAAGTTCCATTAGCACTAAGCCTTGCCTAGCCTGGGCCTTTTGGCAGACCGCGAAGGATGACCTTACTCATGTTATCTACCAAATGTGTAAACAAAATCTGAGTAGAGACAAAAAAAAATCAATAATTTGATATTCAGCATAAGTTACAGTGGGAAGCTCACTGTGCTAAAATGCGGTTTAGTGGGCCAGGCCAGCTAAACACCGTCCCATCAATTGCATGTGCAGCTTCTTCATCCTCCGTGACTGTGGGGACTGTTTTTACACAGGCCTTCAGCTGCAGAACTTCCACCGTTTTATCCCCAACAGCCAGTGTGATTGACAAGTCGTCAGCTGTTTTGGAAGTAGATATTCCTGCTGGTATTCAACGCTGTCAGACACCGAGAGTACTACCTCTTTATGAAAGCAACATCATATCTCGACCTGCACCTCCCGCAGAGTCCAGCAATTTGTCTGGTACATCCTACTCCACCCTGTGTCAGCAAGGCAGCCAGCCCTCTGTCTAGCAGATGTGGCCAAGTAAAAGACCATTTTCTCCTACCCATGCAAAACCTAATGGTACCTTTACACGCCGCTACAGAAGGCTGGAAACAACCGGGTGTCGGAGACAATTGTATCTTGCACCGTCAAAACACGCGCGCGGTAGCGGCGTGTAAATAAGGTTATTGCCATTGGCGCTGTTGGAGAAAAGAAATTTTTTTTTACATTTGCTGTCCCGTTTCCAAAAACACTACCGTTAGCGCATGTGCCTGCATTTACCCAGCGTTAACGCATGCGTTTCCCATACGGCCCAATGTTAAAAAAACGCATGCGTTTTTGGAAACAACCCCTGCGTTTTTTTACAGCACCCAAAAACGCTGCATGCAGCGTTTTGTGGACTGGGGGTTAAAAACGCAGGTAGAGGTGAAAAGCGCATGTACACTCAAATGTACCCTGCGTTAACGCACCTGCGTTTTTTTTTAAACACACCAAAAAATGCAGAGATGGTCAAAAAAACACATGTGTGTGAACGTGGCCATACACTTCACACTCTGTGGGGCATCACAACACACTTGTGATGAATGGCAATGCACACTAACGACATGATGTCCAAACATGCATCTAAGGCTGGGGTCACACTTGGCATGCGTTTTTTTAGTGGCTTTAAAAAACGCATGCGTTTTACATAGGAGACCATGTTAAAAAACGCATGCGTTTTCTAAAAATGCATGCGTTTTTTTAACATGGGTTCCTATGGAAAACGCATGCGTTTTGGAATGGCACTGTTTGTACATGCGTTTTTGCATGCGTTTTCCATAGGGCCCCATGCTAAAAAACGCATGCGTTTTTGGAAATGCACCAAAAACGCATGGTACTGTCACACATGCATTTTTGCTATTAGGGCATGCATTTTTTAACATGGGGGCCTATGGGTGCGTTTTTACATGCGTTTTTGAAAACGCAGGTCTCCAAAAACGCTTGTAAAAACCGCAAATGTGACCCTAGCCTAAGGCTGTGTTCACACGCTGCGTATTTGGCACGTTTTTTTTTACGTGCGTTTTTTTTAAGGGGAAAAATGTGCGTAAAAAAAACGCGACAGAACAACTTCAATTGCGCTTTTTTACGCGCGTTTCTTCCAGCACTTATAATGGGGCCTATGGAAGAAACGCGCGTAAAAAACTGGAAAGAATTGACATGTTCATTCTTTTTACGCACGCGTTTTTTGCTCCAATAACGCTGCGTAAAATTACGCGATGTCTGAATGGCACAAAGTAAATGTCCATTCACTTTGCAGGGAAATGCAGACGCACATGGATTTTTGGAGCAAATAGGCGCGTAAAAAAACGCGCCAAATACACAGTGTGTGAACGCAGCCTAAGCCTAAAAAGAGCAGGGGTGTAGGAAGAGAGCTGAGAACAGGAGCTACATTGTGAAGGACATGTCCATGGAATCAGAAGACCTCAAAGCATAAAAAATAGTTTTTTAAGGGAATCCAGGGCTCATTTAATTTGTCAGTTGCATATTGGTCCCTTCATATTATTTTCCCTTCTATTTTTTTTTTCACTAAATTGGTGGAAATACTTCTGTAGAGCCCCAGGCTTTGAGGTGCTCGGGTATCAGGCTCCAAGGGGTTAACGCTCCTGTGTCACAGGGGGACTGTGTCTCCTGGGGGACTTCTTTGAAAAGGGGGTTATATTTACAGGGGATTTTATATAAAGTTGTCGTGACGCCACCTGTAGTTTCTGGTGATGGGTCACCAGCACGGCCACAGTCCGCCGGAGGTGGATGGTATCGCGGCTAGTTGGCAAAGTCCTCTACAGGTAGGGCTGGACGTCTGGGGCAGCATTCCTGTATAGGGAACAAGTTCATGCAGAAGAAACACAAGCAGAAGCAATGTCACTTTTCTCCCAGGTAATTTACTGTTGGTTGTAGCAGCAGCGGTTACAGTTAACTGTTCAGCACTTGAGATGTTACAAGAACAGGCCGACCGCAAGCTGGACTTGGCTGGTTCCTAGGGCCAGGCGTTCCCCTTGTTGGACTGGAGTATCCCTTGGAGTATGGACGCTCCACGCTGAGGATCTCCCTTTCTCTCTAGGGCCCGTAATTCTCTTGTCATCCGCCCTCTTTCAAGACCTCCTCAAGGTCCCTTCTCTCCTTCGGTGCGGCTTGTAATCGACCCGGTGTGACCTTTCTCCTCGTTCCACTTAGCTGATGTTTCCTTCCTAATACCTTTCCTCTTCATCCATCTCCTCCTGGTCCCTCAGCTCAGAGACCTTAAGCTCAAGACTTAGAGGAAAAGACCTCCTTGTTTCCCCTAGAGGTGAATTTATTCCCTCCCGGGTAACCTCCCACCCTAAACTAATGTGGGAGTGCTGGGAATGGGTCCCACCCACCATCCTAGGGTCCACCTGCAGCTGAGGCATTTACACCTCTTTTACGGGTGTAATACTCCTCTGTGACACCTGCATTTGCGGGGCACCACACTTCCAAACCAATACAAAACCCTTGGAAGGACACGTTGTTATTCATGTTTACCATTAAGAAACAGATACATGAGATACAGATTTAAAATGGAACATATTGGAAGCCTTCCTATTTGCATCCATGCATCATTGATCCCCATAGACTTAAATGCCTTTGTCTAATCCAGTGATGGGCAACCTTTTGAGCTTGGTGTGTCAAAATTCGCCAAAAAAACCGAGCATAAATCGGGAGGTGTGTCACCTTGAGAAAAAAAAACCCCTAATTTTACGATATTTATAGTTTAAATAACAAATATGTTTAATATTTAACTTACCTGCTTAGTGACTTCTTTGTTAATCTGTCAGTTGGTTTCTTTTGTTGGTCTTGCTGTTATTTAACTTGTGTGGGGTGCCATGAAGTAAGTCAGATAAGTGAGGGGGAGGGGGAATTCTTCCAGTGATGGCGAACCTGTGGCAGTCCAGCAACAGCTGGATGCCACAGGTTCGCCATCACTGATTTAGTGACTTTTTTGTTGCTGAATTTCATTGGCTAAATCTTCAATTGAAGGTTGGTATTTTGTACACTTCAAGGCCAAGCAAGCGCTACTAAGGTTATCTGTCAATCTGTTTCTTTTGTTGGTTTTGATATTATTTAATGCTGAGAATAAGGTCTCACAAAAGTACGTAGAGGGAAAAATAGTAAGTAAAGCCATTGCTATATTTTTCAGGGTGCTAAAAGTGTCTGGTAACCGATTCCAGGCACTCCAAATTTCCTGTTCATAGTGGCACTCCTCTTGATTCTCCAAGCGGCACCTTTCTAGATTCTCAAGCTTTGACCTCAAATCAACAAACACCTGACCCCAGATGCTGTCCTGAAATTCTGCAAGTTGCATCTCCAAATCATCAATTTGTATCCATTGGAAACCATTTAATTCCAAACTACTGTAGACTACTACATCAGGATACTTAATTATTTTCATGGTCTGTTCTAGGCTTCTAAATTGATTAAATCTATCACTGAACTGGTAAAGTAAGGAGTCTAAAACATGCTGGTACTTTATATGCAAGCGCTCCATTTCATTTTGTACAGCTGCACTGGCCTTCTCAAAATACTTTGTTACTCGAGGAAAATACTTATAAGTTTTAGTTTCTACATCTCGCTTGAAAATTTTAAGTTTACTTTCAAAAGCCTTTATGTATCCAAACATAACGTCAATACTTTTGCCAAAACCTTGTAGCTTTAAGTTCAGTTCATTAATATGAACAGAGAGATCTGTAAAAAACATCAGGGTGTTGACCCACTGATAATCATAGAGCTGAGGAAAGTTTCCCAGATCCTTATCCTCAAGAAATACCTTAATTTCTTCAAAGCACTCCACAAAGCGCTCAAGAACTTTGCCTCGGCTCAGCCATCTTACATTATTGTACATCAGCAGTCCACTGTAGGTGGAATCAACCTCCAGTAAAAGTGCAGAAAATTCTCTCTTGTGAAGGGGGCGAGCAGCTATTAAATTAACTATTTTTGTAACAACTGACATTAAGTCGTTTAAGTCAGTGAATCCTGCCTTGGCACATAAAGCCTCCTGATGGATAATACAATGAAAAGGCACAATCGGGTGTCCAATAGCTTCTGTAAACAATGTAACAAATCCAACTTTTTTCCCCACCATGTTTGGTGCCCCATCTGTCGTCACTGACACAACTTTAGAGATATCAATGCTTAGGTCACAGAATGTTTGTTTAACAACCTTACATATTTCGCTTCCTGATGTACTTGTTGGCACTGATACTAACTTTATCAACTCTTCTCTCATTGTGAGACCATCAGAATATCGACCAATAATGGCCAACTGTGCATGTGATGTGACATCAGTAGTTTCATCAAGAGAGATCGAAAAATATTTACAATTACTTATGTCTTCCTTTAATTGATGTTGTACGTTTGTGTTCACTCTCATTATTCGGTCTTTTATGATATTTCTACTGAGTGGTAACTCAGATATTCTCTTACTAATTGCATCTTTATTCTGCATATCGTGAAATAGAACTGGTGCACATCTTAAGAGAGTTTCTTTAATAAATTCTCCCTCACTGAGGGCTTTTCCATGCTGAGCTATGGAGTGAGCAATGCTCAGACTTGCAGATGTTACATTTGTAGAGCTTTTTACAAATTTAAGGATGGAATTAGATTGGCTCTTATGAAGTTGTAGCTGCCTGGAAATGTATTCCTTCCTTTCATCCTCACTTTTTTTCAAGAGCTGGGAATGAGTAGTTTCTAAATGTCTATTTATATTCCACGTTCTGCTTACTACCGTTTCACTACATAGAACGCAAAATGATCTGCCATTTTTTTCTATAATGCCATACATCTCAGTCCATGTCTCTTGAAAGGGTCGGCTACTGCTACTACCACTTCCTTTACTTAACCTTGGTTTCTTTGGCTTCTCCATCAGAGGGGCAGTGACAGAATTAGGGGTTAACTGTCTTTTAGGAAAGGACAGAAATAGGGATTAATAGGGTGCGCAACAATAATATAGTGGTGAAATGGAGTCTGTACTATGCTGCAAGATGGCGTTCCTTATGTAAATTAATGGTGGGAAACGGCACCCATAGCACAGGCCTCTTCCAGCCTCCCCCTCACTTATCTCAGTAATGGCCAATCACACATTCATGACACCCCAGATTCTGCCCAGAACCTTTCACTGGAGGATGGTTGCTGTAGTAATCACTGGACCTCCAGACAGAGCTCCAGACAGCGATCACAGGGCCTCAGATATGCGTCCCCCACAGCGTTCCGCTGCTCCCTGCTGCGCCAGCCAACCAGCAAGTTCCGCCTGCCCTACCGGAAGTCCCAGGACTAGACGCTCTGTGCCGGAGCTCGCTGTTCTGGCCTACAGACCTCCAGCACATTTTTTTTTTCCTCAGCTACTGCACCTGGCCCTGTAGTTAGTGATGGGCGAGTCCTAAATTACTCGGAATCGCTCTAGTCTAGCGAGTCTGAGCCCGGGACTCGCTACGAGTCTAGCGAGTCCAATGTTAATGAATGGGGAAGCGAGTAATAGCAAGTAATGTGCGATTTACAAATCGCAGATGTCTCGGAAAGCGCTCGCATTGCCGTGTCGGAAGCCCCACTCGCAACAGTTTTTTGCTTCCGTGTCTGTGGTTTTTATCCAAATAGCGAGTCTAGCGAGTGAGAAAAAGTAAACTCTGACAAAACTAGGATCGCAGAGTACCGAATCCTACTTGTAGTTTCTCCGGCGGCCGCGTGTCACTGAAAATGGCTACGCGTGTCAGTGCTGACACGCGTGTCATAGGTTCGCCATCACTGGTCTAATCCATAAATTGGACAATAGAACATGTGCTGAGGTTCACGTATCTCACTCTCTGATCTATGATTTTAATACAGTAGATGTAAAAATACATATCTTTTTGGCTACACACATCATTGTGAGTTTTACCATCCAAGAGACTACATTTTTTTCTCAGTTTTCTTTGGACACTAATTGCTTCCTATTTGCATTAGTTTGCTCTTGATCCCATTTTATTTTCTTTGCTGAAGCAGAAGGACTATCTGAACTTTTTTACCCATTGACTCTTAACAATATATCTGTTAACGATGGATGAAACTAGAATGGAAAACTAAAGTACACAGTCTGTCTTATGTTTTGGGAATAGGACGTGCTCTGAATTCCTCAGACCGGATCCATTTTTAGAAGTGATGTTTGTATGGATCAATAGATCAATGAAACTCTAAATATTCGAGTGCTGTCCAAGAAAAAAAATCAGACAACACTCGTAGGAGTCAGATGTGATTGTAGAGTCAAGATGATGCTGCTGCAAGCCCACAGGCTAAAATTTACCAGTCAGCCTATTTAGGCCCCTTTCACATCAGCGTTTTTTTCAAATCGCGGCAGATGCGGTGAAAAAAACGCATCTGCCGCGATTACCGCATACCGGCTGCACTTGCGGCACGGTTGCGGCAAGCCCCATACAATGTATAGGCGGCCTGCGGCAGGTGCGGCAAGTGCGGTTTTGGCATTTGCGGCATGTGCGGCCGCGAAAAAAAACGCGGTCAGCTGCGGTTTTTTTCGCGGCCGCACCTGCCACAAGTGCCAAAACCGCACTTGCCGCACCTGCCGCAAGCCCGCCTATACATTGTATGGGGCTTGCCGCAACCGTGCCGCAAGTGCAGCCGGTATGCGGTAATCACGGCAGATGCGTTTTTTTCACCACATCTGCCGCGATTTGAAAAAAACGCTGATGTGAAACGGGCCTAAGATGTTTGTTTTAACAATATTAGGATCAAAAATTCCGAAAAAAGCAATATTGTTGAGTCCAGTTTGCTTAACTATTTTTATTTGCTGGTCTGGTGAATAGTACTTGTTAGTTACACATATTCTGGTAGAGAATGAGTAGAGGAGGGCTCATTCCACTCATCTCTGGAATTGATGTCTCGGAGGTTCTACATAGTCTCGGATGTTGGGAAGACGAGGAACCACACAACAACTTAAGGCTCTGCGGCGGATATTCATACAACGAACAATATACCACTCACGTGTTGTTTCATCATAACATTCAACACAGTCTATGGTGGTAAATCCATTGAATCCTCCCATAACAAACAGACGGTCATCAACTATTTCTATTCCAAAGTTGCTACGTGGTCTAAACATGCTTGGCACCACATGCCAAGTGTTGTCTGCAGGGTTGTAAGCCTCCGCACTTTTCAGGTGATTCACTCCATCAAAGCCTCCAACCTGAAAAATATAAAATAAAGAACATTTAAGTATTAAGAGACAAGGCTAGGACACATTTTTCATACATAGTCATGAGTGATGAGGAAATGGACTCCCACATTCAAACAGCTATTCTTTCTCTTCTCAAATATAACCCCATTGGCATAGTTTGACTGAGTCATGGGCCACAAAAGGGGGTGGAGCACACTGTGGCTTTTTAAGTCAGTATGAATGATTATAGCTAGCTAGAAAAAGAATATAACATGCCCAAATGACCCTATTTTATAATTTAAGTTCCTACAGAATTGTATCTGTGCATTTATTGTCTATTTGAAAAGCAATAGTGTACACTCAGGAAATTATACAGTATACAATGCTATTCTTACCACAGCAGATTCAGGTCTGGAGACCATTACACTCAGGTGCTGTGTGCAGCTTTGCCCAGGTTATAAATGAAGGCATCATGAATGCAGGACACCAGCCCCAATCACAAGCAACCTCCTTTCTCACAGAGGGAGTGACCACCGGTTGTCCTGCAAACACAATGGGATTCATATAGGGCGCTGTTCACACAGGTTTGCACAGTGTATGCCCAGCCTCTTACATTAACCCCTATCTCAGAAGGCGGGCTGTTATGGCATTCAACACTATTACCTGCTGGAACAACTGCACCCATATGGGAGCCATGTAGTGGCTCACAAGCTTAAGTGTTTTGGACCAAAAGACAAACCAATACCCCACAATTTGTTGTTAGAATACAATTCTAACAAAGCACAGTACTGCCATTTCATAAAAGCTGGAAAAAAATGCATTGAAATGAAAAGCAGCATGTTTCAAAATGGAGGAGACAAAGAACAATGTTCCAAAGCTGAACTTATTCAAAGGATAAAGGAACATCCAGGGCTGCTGATACTCTTTTTCTTTCTTCATTTTTTTTAAAGAACGGGTCTAGTTATACAAAGACTCGATAGCACAATCAATCCCTGTATGAATGACATATGTGCCATGTGACGCTGGTACACTATGCCAGGACCCTGTCTGACAAGGTATTAACTGAAAAGTGTGAAGAGCACTACGGTTAATAGGAAGGCGTGGTAGCGATGGAAACATTCCCCAATGCAGAGACCAAGTTTATCAGGACATACTAGTGCATCTCAATGAATTAGGATATCATCATAAATCAGTGTCTTATTGCCTCGCTTCTGGGAGCCTTGAAACGCATTGACTAATAAATCAATATTATATTCACCCTTTGATGCCTCATGGAATATGGCAGCGTGCTTTTTAATCCTTCATCCTCCCTGTTTTAATTTTCTGAAATAATGACTTTGTGTTTTCATTGGCTGTAAGCCATAATCATCAAGATTAACAGAAAAACCCCTTGAAATAGATCACTCTGTGTGTTATGACTCTATATAGTATATACATTTCACTTTATGTATTTACTGAAATAAATTAACTTTTCGATGATATTCTAATTCCTTGACATGCACCTGTATGTCATACTCATAACTAATTTCCCTCCTAATTCCATTTCTGCATGTCTTTTGGAGTTGGTCTTTTTGGGTTGCAGATGGCACTTGTGAGGGAAAACGCTGCCCGGGGACAATTCTGCTGCCCTCACTAGATAATTCTTCCCCAACCCTCCCCTGGTTGTTTTTATCATTTATTTCTATTCATGGTAAGATCTTTGGTTCTCTGTTTTTCCGGTATAACACTAAAGTGTTATATAGGCCCACTTGGAGTAAGTGTACGGCAAGTTTTTTGTACCATATAAGTGACTTGCAATCAGCATTGTAGGTTGTAGAATCTGGTCCGCAAAATAATTAATCTTTCCTGTTATCCAGTACACAGGCAGGCTTCTGGACACTAGAGCTTTCCCCTTGTACAGAAATCCGGCTGCTTCTATCAGTATGAATTGATGTTAAATTAAAGGCAACCTAACATTTGACAAGACTCATATTCTCATTACACAGCACCTTCATTTTGCCTGCCTTCTTGGTGGCAAGGGTCTTGGGCAAACGTTCTTTGATTCTAGCATATGGTGCCACTGGCAGAGAGACACCAGAAAAAGGAATATTTGTCGTAAAAATCATTTATGAGGGGTCTGATTCTGTAAAGATGGTCATGGCTGGGTTCATTGGAACGATGGCAATTGGCGTTTTCTACTAATTGTAGGAATCGCAGAATGCTTTTAAATTGTTGCCTGCCCATTACTCCTCTGTACATAGGGGTATCATACAGTACGTCAGATGACCAAGAAGATCAGAGGGTGGTTTTTTATTAGACCCATGTTGAGAGGCAGGCCAAAAACGCTTAAAATTTCCACCGCATCAACGAATCTCGAGTTACTAGTACTTTTGGAGTAGTAGAAAGTGGGATGAGCAGCAATGAATTGAGCAGCATATGAATTGGTCTGCATAACCATTAAATTGAAAATGTAAAAAAACAATCTCCCTAAACACAGTACCCTCCACATGGATGCTCGTAATAGAACTAAAGTCTAGCACGCATTGTATGATTCCATGGACGTTCAATCATTCTCAGTGGCACTAGTGCATTTTATGGACTGCAGCTGAGGACTCATCATCACTAGTGTTAGTGGAGGAGGATGAGCTTAGTAAGATCTTTTTGTCTTTCTTTGGAGCTTGATTGGGAATGCTTATCCACCATCTGCTTACAACCTTTCATCACTTCTCTGCCATCCACGTCCAAGGGGATTAACTACAGTACTATGAGTTGTAAACTATTTGACTATGTACAAAGGGACATCAAAATCTCTGGAGATGGACTTGTAACCTTGAGATTGTTGAACAATTTTGGTTCTCAAGATGGTTCTTTTGTCTTTCTGTTCTCCATGCTTAGTATAGCACACACAGACACACAAAGCGAACATTGAGTCAACTTCTCCCTTTTTTAATAAATGAAAATGAAGAAAGAAAAATCTCACCACACTACAGGTGATTTCAAAGCTTCAGGTCTAATATCATGGTAGGTGCCCGTCCTTGATGTCTTGCGAGCAGACCATCCAAATATGATTTGTAGGAAAAGACGGCACTTCATACCAATCGATATAAACCTCCAAAGTGCTTGATTATTAATCCATGATTAAATGATGGAATACAGCTACATTATGCAAAGACAACTGATGTTTCTGGCACTACTGCACCCTTATGGTACCTTTACACGCCGCTACCGAAAGGTAGAAACCGGCAGGTGTCAGAGACAATTGTACCTTTTACCTTCAAAACACCGCGAAGTGGCTGCGTGTAATTCAGGTTGTACCTTCTTGTCTCTTTGGATATCTGTGTTTCAGCCGTGCTGAAAAACAAGCAAGTATAATCCCTAGGGTAGTGGCGTGTAATCGGGGCACAGGTACGGTATTTGAGTTACCTGGGGCGTGCCACAGCATCATGTATACCACGTCCCATCAGCTATCATTGGTGGGGGCTACTGTGTACCCACTGGCTGTCCCTGCACAGGGCGGCATATTTAACGAGCTGACCAGTCACACTACACATTTGCTATAGCGTCATGTATTAGCCAGCCTCCCTGCACTGGCTGGCCAATCATGATGTTATTGCATCGTCCAATCACCGTATGAGCGTCTCGTAATCCACAACTCTGTCACGCCTATGTAGTTACGGCGCACAATATGTACGCCCAGATTCCCTTGTTGTAGCGGCGTGTAAAAAGACCATTATAGATGGTACCAAGATTTTGGTCCAGCTCATTTTGGGGGTTTTGTGTGAAATTATGTTCAATATGCCTCTTTTTCTCTGTTTTTTAGTTGTTCCAATACACACAAAGGAAATAAACATATTTATAACAAAACATTTCCAATTATTTTTATAGGAGGAATTCTTCATTTTCTGCAACAATTTGCAGGCTGCCAGCACTTTCGGTTAATGACTGTATACACCTGCTGTATGTACATTTCTAAAGTGTTTGTTCTGAATGTTGATCCAGTCAATCATTTGGATCAGGAGCGAAAAATATGCTCTTTTCAGGTAGTTTGGTTCAAGCATTTTGGTTGCACTTTATTCCCTTCCCTTTCCCATCCCTCAGCTGAATTTGAGGGATGTGTGTTTTTTTTTTCAACTGTACAAAGAATTTTAACTATGTAAGGCCAGGGTCACACGTAGCAATCCGTTTTTAGAAGTGTTGTCCATGACCAATCTGTTTTTTGGGGTGCTTTTTGAGCCTCCTGTGCCGCTGAAAGTTTTTGGATTTAGTTATTTTTTGCTAAAAAATGCTAGAAAAAACTGATCCGTTTTTTCCATAGGGCCCCATGTTAAAAAAATGGATCCGTTTTTAAACGGTACCCAAAAACGTTGGAAGCAACGATTTTGGGTAAAAAACATTCCTAGCAATGTTTTAAGGTGCAGAAAAAAACGGATAGGGTTTTTATTACATATAATCCGTTTTTCCATCAGTTTTTGGACTTAGAAAAAAAAAAAAAGCAAAAACTGGTGCCAAAAATGGACCAAGGGCTTATGTGTGACCCTAGCCTAAGGGTGCTTTCACATTGGCGTTTCCGGACAAAAAAACGCCTCTGCCGCAAGGGCCGCCTAACGGCCGCACTTGCGGCACACTTGTGGCAAGCCCCATGCATTGTGTATGGGGCTTGCGGTAAGTGTGCGGCAGGTGCGGCAAGTGCGGCTGCGGCAGATGCGGCCACGAAAAAGAACGCGGTCAGCGGCGTTTTTTTTCGCGACCGCACCTGCTGCAACTGCCGGAACCACACTTGCCGCACACTTACCGCAAGCCCCATACACAATGCATGGGGCTTGCCAAAATGTGCCACAAGTGCGGCCATTATGCGGCAGATGCAGCAGATGTGGTAAATCTGCCGCATCTGCCGCATTTTGGTGAAATCGCCAATGTGAAAGCACCCTAATGGTGTCATTCAAAATTGCAACTTGTCTCAAAAGTGCGCAAACAACTGCAGATAGTGTCTTCCATACCGCATATATTTTTTCTCCATAGGCAGCAACTCCCACTCCTCTACGTCGACGCCTCATTGGAGAAATTGTAGTCCACTGCATGGTATCAAGGCTGTACATCTCGGCAGTGGACAAGAACTCGTTCCCATTGAACCCACCGCATATATAGATCTGTGAATAAAATAATGATAGTCATAAATTTTATACATACAAAAACATACAAAGTTTTATACATAAAGAAGAAAGAGTTAGTATTAGAGCTTCAATAGAGTAGTAGAATTAGAGAACACAGAATAAGGAAGTGACCATCAAGTATGGTGCTTCTCCATGAGTTAAAGGGAACCTGTCCGTTGACTCATGCTCCCCAAACCAAGGGCAGCATAAATCATAGCCTGATTGCACAATTGTAACTAGGAGTGTTTTAATATCTTCCCTATTGCACCTGATGTACGTATATGGGAGAAAGCTATCAATTAACTACAGCAGTGCAGGGGAAGTGGCCATACTAGTCTTGACTCTGTCAAGAGGATTTTTAAACTATGGTTTCTCTGAAATACTGGAGTATATAAAATATATGGCTGCAATCACACAGCCAGACTATGATTTATGCTGCCTGTGGTTGTAGAGCATAGGTCAAATGACAGGTTCCCTTTAAGCTGTTGAATTGATATCTTTGTGCATCCATGAGTGTGTGGGAGACCATTCAACCTCCCAGAGCCACATCCTATATTGCACATAGATGGGGAAAAGAGCACCATCCACAGTGATCTCTTGGAAACTTATGTACTTTGAATAATACAGTTGTGGCCAAAAGTACTGACACCCCTGCAATTCTGTCAGATAATACTCGGTTTCTTCCTGAAAATGATTGCAATCACAAATTCTTTGGTATTATTATCTTCATTTAATTTGTCTTCAATGAAAAAAGACAAAAAGAATTGTCCTAAAGCCAAATTGGATATAATTCCACACCAAACATAAAAAAGGGGTGGACAAAAGTATTGGCACTGTTAGAAAAATCATGTGATGCTTCTCTAATTTGTGTAATTAACAGCACCTGTAACTTACCTGTGGCACCTAACAGGTGTTGGCAATAACTAAATCACACTTGCAGCCAGTTGATATGGATTAAAGTTGACTCAACATCTGTCCTGTGTCCTTGTGTGTACCACATTGAGCATGGAGAAAAGAAAGAAGACCAAAGAACTGTCTGAGGACTTGAGAAACCAAATTGTGAGGAAGCATGAGCAATCTCAAGGCTACAAGTCCATCTCCAAAGACCTGAATGTTCTTGTGTCTACCGTGCGCAGTGTCATCAAGAAGATTAAAGCCCATGGCACTGTGGCTAACCTCCCTAGATGTGGACGGAAAAGAAAAATTGACGAGAGATTTCAACGCAAGATTGTGCGGATGGTGGATAAAGAACCTCAACTAACATCCAAACAAGTTCAAGCTGCCCTGCAGTCCGAGGGTACAACAGTGTCAACCCGTACTATCTGTCGGCATCTGAATGAAAAGGGACTGTATGGTAGGATACCCACGAAGACCCCACTTCTTACCCCGAGACATGAAAAAGCCAGGCTGGAGTTTGCCAAAACTTACCCGAGAAAGCCTAAACGTTTTGGATGAATGTTCTCTGGTCAGACAAGACAAAAGTAGAGCTTTTTGGGGAAAGGCATCAACATAGAGTTTACAGGAGAAAAAAAGAGGCATTCAAAGAAAAGAACATGGTCCCTACAGTCAAACATGGCGGAGGTTCCCTGATGTTTTGGGGTTGCTTTCCTGCCTCTGGCACTTGACTGCTTGACCATGTGCATGGCATTATGAAGTCTGAAGACTACCAACAAATTTTGCAGCATAATGTAGGGCCCAGTGTGAGAAAGCTGGGTCTCCCTCAGAGGTCCAGCAGGACAATGACCCAAAACACACTTCAAAAAAGCACTAGAAAATGGTTTGAGAGAAAGCACTGGAGACTTCTAAGGTGGCCAGCAATGAGTCCAGACCTGAATCCCATAGAACACCTGTGGAGATCTAAAAATGGCAGTTTGGAGAAGGCACCCTTCCAATATCAGGGACCTGGAGCAGTTTGCCAAAGAAGAATGGTCTAAAATTCCAGCAGAGCATTGTAAGAAACTCATTGATGGTTACCGGAAGCGGTTGATCGCAGTTATTTTGGCTAAAGGTTGTGCAACCAAGTATTAGGCTGAGGGTGCCAATACTTTTGTCTGGCCCATTTTTGGAGTTGTGTGAAATGATCAATGTTTTGCTTTTTGCTTCATTCTCTTTTGTGTTTTTTCATTGAAGAGAAATGAAATGAAGATAATAATACCAAAGAATTTATGATTGCAATCATTTTCAGGAAGACACTGAGTATTATCTGACAGAATTGCAGGGGTGTCAATACTTTTGGCCACAACTGTATGTCACCCTTAACCTCAATGTTCAATGCACATAAACAATGCAGCTGTTAAGGGATTTTATTCCCTCATTGATGTTTTAAAACAGTGATCCAGAAAACATGTATAACACCCCCCAGTGTCGGAAAATCTTCAGGGTTTCAGCTAGCGGGTGTAGCTGAGAACCTGGATACCACAATCGTGGCTGGTTTTTAAGGTCATCAATCAGGTGATCACCATTATTCAATGAATAAAAAAAAGTGTCTGGCATGATCTAATATGTCAAAGAAGAGAGAAATGGTGTCCCCAAGACCCACAGTATCTCTGTATCATGTGCCATTTGAGAAAGGCTCTAGCCAAAATGTGTTATGGACATTTGCTTTGTTGTATGAAATATGAAATGAAAAAATAAAAATTCAAAAATAGCAGAAACTATTCGTGAGTGCTGGTATGTATAATGAAGTTTGGACTTGAGCAGCAAACCTGCTACCATTGCACCACAATTTGAGGAGTATTCACCGGATTTTCATGTGGACATTATCTTTGTATCAGTGAAGCCATTCACAGGCCCCCTCCTCCTATTCACAAAGAAAAATGGTGGCTGCATGTGGTGTATGCACTCCGAGATCTGCGGGCCTGCACCTGGCAACCTCAGGAACCAATTTCATTGATCATTTGATCATTGTGATAGACTCTATTATAGTGATGAAAACTGCAATATTTGGTAGATATAGCAGCATTTGGGTGGGGGGACTTGGGATACCGGGGAACATATGACAGTGTGTAGGAAATACTGGTGGTCATGATACAGTGGGGGAAATACTGGGGGTCATATTACTGAGTGGGGAAAATATTTGGGGTCATTCATACAACGTGGAGGAAATATTGAGGGCCATCATAGAGTGTGAGTAGGGCTACAGAGGGCCAGCATATATTGGGGCACTACTGGGGAGATATTGAGGACTTCAATAATGTGAAGGGCTACTGTGGGCCATCATACAGTGGGGGAAGCTAGTGAGGGCCATTATACAGTGGGGCTACTGAAGAAGGTCATCATACAGAGGGAGGGGTTACTGTGGCACCCATCATGCTGTGTATAGGGAGCTGTGAATCTATCATGCTGCATATGTTGGTGCTGAAGGGGGTACCATGATGTTAGCGGGAACTATATATGGGGGAACTCAATTTAGGTAACTTTATAAATCTAACTTTTTTTTTTTTAGAAAATTCAGGATAGCCAGGAAATTTAAATATCAAACAATCTGCTTATCTCTAGTTAAGATTAATATCTCATTACCTTGTTATTAAGTGTGGTGGCACTGGCATAACATCTTCGCTCGTTCATAGGAGCAATCAAAGTCCATTGGTTGGTTGCTGGATCAAAACGTTCAGCAGTGTTTAGACGATTATGGCCATCAAAGCCTCCCATTGCATAGATGTTTTTATCCAGAACAGTCACACTGACGGAGCATCTCTTTGAGTGCATGGGTGCCACTTCCTTCCAGGTCTTCTCAATTGGATTAAAACGTTTTACATTATTAAAGTAATCCAAACTATCACATCCACCAATAATGTACATGTGGTCGTTTAGGTACACTGTTCCATGATAGGCTCTTGGGCTCTCCTCTTCTGATGTAACGTTGATCCATTTGTCCGCACGCACATCATATGTTTCCATGGCATTAGTTGGTCCACCTCCACTCTTGCCACCAATGGCAAACAGGATTTCATAAGGAAGGCGGGGTCTCCTCATTGGGTCTTTAAAATTAGAACTTGAAGGGCTATTAAGGCCATCCATGGCTTTCAAAGCATTAACAATGATAGGTTTGCACACTTCATTGTCTTTTATAAAGATATTTGTTTTAACCCTGTTGGTAAAGTAATCAGTGTCCATGAATCTGAAGCGTACCTGGAAAGAAACATAATGGTTACTGTTGTTTCAACAAAATTTGTATAAATCTGAAGCCCAAACAAAAAATTATTATCAGGGAAAAACCATCTTTCTCCAGCTATTAGCCCCTTCTCATACTTATTTGCCTCTTGAACTCATAACTATCTCAGAAAAAATGTCTGATTCAAAGGACTGCCAGTTCATGAATAGATCAGATTACAGCTGTTTAATGAAGTCTATGGGAGGGGAGAATGAGAAAAATGCAGTTTGAAAGAGGTAGTGTTCCTCTCTTTGCTTTCTAGCAAGTGTTTTATCTAGAGATAAACAGATTTAAATTTGTCTGTTCATGCAGTTTTACCTGGGATATTTGATTTGCAGAATAGTTAGTTATTCTCTTTATGCTATTCAAGCCCCATGGACATTTTCAAAAAAGAAAAATATATACCGTATATACTCGTGTATAAGCCGACCCGTGTATAAGCCTACCCCCCTACTTTTGCCCCCAAAACGTGGGAAAACCTATTGACTCGTGTATAAGCCGAGGGTGGACCCCAGCACAGGTATACAGCCCCCAGCAGTGTGGTATACAGGCCCCCTCAGTGGTATACAGCAGCCTCCCCAGTGGTAGTATACAGCAGCCTCCCCAGTGGTATATACAGCAGCCCCAGAGGGGTATACAGCAGCCCCAGAGGGGTATACAGCAGCCCCAGAGCTGTATACAGCAGCCCCAGAGGGGTATACAGCAGCCCCAGAGGGGTATACAGCAGCCCCAGAGGGGTATACAGCAGCCCCAGAGGGGTATACAGCAGCCCTAGAGGTGTATACAGCAGCCCCAGAGGGGTATACAGCAGCCCCAGAGGGGTATACAGCAGCCCCAGAGGCGTATACAGCAGCCCCAGAGGGGTATACAGCAGCCCCAGAGGGGTATATATCAGCCCCAGAGGGGTATGCAGCAGCCCCAGAGGGGTATACAGCAGCCCCAGAGGGGTATACAGCAGCCCCAGAGGTGTATATAGCAGCCCCAGAGGGGTATACAGCAGCCCCAGAGGGGTATATATCAGCCCCAGAGGGGTATGCAGCAGCCCCAGAGGCGTATACAGCAGCCCCAGAGGTGTATATAGCAGCCCCAGAGGGGTATACAGCAGCCCCAGCTGTATACAGCGGTACCCGGTTGTATACAGCCCCCCCCCCCGTGGTATACAGGCCCCCCCATGCTGGTGGCAACCTGTAAAGGAAGAGATCATTATACTTATCGTGTCGCCGCCGCTCTGTCACAGTCACCGCGCTCCTCCTGGTCTTCAGGCTTCCTTCTCCGGCGCACAGACAATGACGTCATTTCCTGTGCGCCGGTGAAGGAAGCATGAAGACCCGGAATAGCGCGGTGACGGTGACAGAGCGTCGGCGGCAGCGACACGATAAGTATAATGATCTCTTCCTTTACAGGTTGCCACCAGCAAGGGGGGGGGGCTGTATACAACCGGGTACCGTATATAGACTCGTGTATAAGCCGAGGGGGGACTTTTCAGCACATTTTTTGTGCTGAAAAACTCGGCTTATACACGAGTATATACGGTATTTTTGCTTTTTTTGTTATTTTTTTTAATAATTTTATAGGAACAAAACGATTTGATTATGTCCTTCCCTCTCTAGAATACAGGTACATAGAAATTCACTGCTATGCACAGATGTATCTCTATGTACCTGTATAATTTACTTCTGGGTTACTGCCTGTAATACAGCTCAAGATTACCAAATTCTCCTATCTCTTTCAGTCTTGGTAGTGTTTCATTGCTAGAGCTGCTGACTGCAAACATGAAGTTTAAAAAATCGAGTGTTTGGGAGACCAGAGAAGAAATTTTTTTATTTTAAGTTATGTATGCGTGTAGATAGACACTGGTCCCGCTGCACAAAGAGGAGGGTCTGTATACAGAATCAAAGAGGAAAGAGGAAGTCAGGACAAATCCCTAATGTGCTGAGACATGGGACTGAGCCCTTTTGATCGGGATAATCCCGCTGCATCTGGGACAATTAAGAGGTATACAACTGACAGTTTATTGTGAAAGTCACCTCAGGTAACTGATGTGCTTTAGAAGAAGAGAATATATTGTCTCTCCCAAATCAATTAAATGTATAAAGATAATGGCAATAATAAAAATGTACAGTCAAATACAGTACAATGCAGCAATTTGTATAGTGTATAATTATGTCTTTCTATCTAAACACAAGGCATTGATGACCGTGGCACTGTGCCTAGTAAAAACCAAATAGTCAATAGCATGTCTTCCTTTTTTCTGAATGATTAGGTTTCAAGTGATCAGATCTTCACTGATGTTTTCAATATTTAATTAATTATCTTTTGAATCTTTCTAATGACAATTATAGGAATCTTGGTAAAAATTCAACATTACCTCTGAAAGAAGAACCGTAATATATTGTTGCCGGATTGTTGGGTTGTGATCGATCCACTTTATGATGGCTTCAAAGGTAACTTTCTCCTGTTTAACATTAAGTTCATCTTCCTGTAAAAATTTTTTAACTTCGGTGTCTGACAGCTCAAGGAACTCATGTGAGGTCTTCATTATATTTTCAAAGTTATTTAAGATGTACTTATATGCCTTCTGCTGGAGATAGGGGCAATAGCAAGACTCAGTGAACTTGTAGGTGCCAATACTATTTTCTGGGCACAGTTGTTTTATCATGAATTTAGAGCAAAGTTGTTGAAGACCTAGAATGTTAAAGAAGTCAGCGGCAATGAAAAGATTTTGCACATTGCGAGTGTTGATTTCAACATTCCAGGTATAGGCATAATCTAGGATCAGTCTCATTGTGTCTGGAGATACGTCGGAAATGATGCACTCCTTGTCTTCACTACTCATCGAAATTGTGAACAAGTATCTGCAAGTAGAAATAAGGTGGAAATATAAGCATTGATGATTACGGTACATTTTAGAAAACCTACAAGAGCATGTTAAATGTATCAAAATAGGTTAAAGGAAACCTGTCACCTCAATTTACCCCCCTGTACTACCACTACCTGTCCCTGCACCTCCCTAGCTTATCCCGAACCATCCCTGTCTTACCTAAGGCGGCCGTCACACGCACAGATATCTTTAGCGATATTGTAAGCGATCACGTGCACGCGCAATCGCTTACAATATCGCTCACATCGCTGGTGAGATGTCACACAGACAGACTCACCAGCGATGTGGAGCCGCGATCTCGCTCGTTACTATGGTACACATCGGGTAACTAGGCGCCGCGCGTCGCTTAGTTACCCGACGTGTACCATAGTTACCATCTCCCAGCATAGGCGCGGTCGCTGGGAGATGGATCATCGTGGTGTCATACACCACGATGATGCAGATCGTTGCATCGTTCATCGCTAGATCTGAGAACCGAACCTCAGATCAGCGATGTCACGATCAAGCGATTTACCATCGTAAATCGCTTGATTACATGCAACGATATCTTGCCCGATATCGCTTAAGCGATCAAAAAGGAGATCGCTTAAACGATATCTGGCAAGATATCTCAGCGTGTGACGGCCCCCTCAGAGTGCCGTATAAAGAGTAAGAAAAAGACTTATTTAGCTACATGTAGACCGCAGCCATAGTCTGCGGTGGGTGGCTTCGTGGCTCCATTGTCCCCTCCTGGCTTGCTCTCAGCACCCCCATGGGCATCATTATTCCTTCTTCTATCCATCCATCCACTGCACATGCGCCGGGGCCAGCCTGTACCACGTGATCTGCCCCACAATGCACCGGGTCGGATATGACGTTACGGCTTGGCGCATCATCATCAGAAGAGGCGGGAATTTAAAATAGAGGATGGACAAAAGAAGAAATAATAATGCCCAGTGGGGCGTGCTGAGAGTAAGACAGAAGGGACAATGGAGCCCTGGAGCCAGCCCACTGCAGACTACAGATGCGGTCTACATGTAATTATATAAGATTTATCTTACTCTTTATAGGGCACTCTTAGGTGAGACAGAGATAGTTAGGGATCAGCTAGGAAGGTGCTGGGAGAGGTAGTGGTAGGATAGGGGGGTAAATCGAAGTGACAGGTTCTCTTTAAAGTTTTGATTTGTGATGAACTGAGTTTGACTCGAACTAATAGGATTTGACCAAATTCAAAGTTTTACAATTAATTTCAGGTGAATCCAACAAACATTTGTCAGAGTAATTATAAACTCCATCAATCTCATCAATGATGCATAGAAGAGGACTAAATATGGGAGTCTACAGGTTTACAGAGTGAACAAAATGTTTACATGTGTATATATAAATTCTGCATTCAATCTATATTACAAACTACCAGAGATTCAGACCTATCACTTCAAGCATAATTTGCCAATTCATTAAAACTGGCATTGATAGGGGTAATGTAGGGGACATGCAAGAACATAATTATCACTATAGATGTGAGGCGCAGTGATCGGGGTGGCAGGTCCACAGATGAGGACACAGGATCTCTGCTGTTATTTTCAATATTGGAATAGTGATAGCGGATCAGCTCAGGGTCACATTACTGATAGACAATAAGAGTGGGCAGACAGAGGTCAGGGCTGGACACTGACACTGCTGTGGAGGTCACACATGTGGGTCCTAAGCGGTTTGAACCTAAGCAGTTGGGGAATGTGAATTCTCATACTAGCCCATTTGTAGTTCATCAGGTTGGAAGGTCTTGTTTCTTTTATGGTCAAGCTGATCACTTTATTAGGGTCTGTCCATACCATGCTAAACCCATTTCTCAGCCACTGACATCCCTTAAGAATAAGAGCCTTAGTACTACTGTCTCTGCTGTGTTGGTTAGGCCTACTCCTATATCTCCAGCGGAGGTGGTTAAACACCTATGGAAGAATAGGGGTAAAACCCAGCCTATACCTCAGATTGATGCTGGACTCAGGTGTTATCATGAGAAGTATTCTCCTTTCTTGAAAATTATAATATTACTGGTTTTATATATACTAGATTCTTTGATAGGGCGTTGATCCAGGGAATTAGTCTGATTGCCGTATCTGGAGTCAGGAAGGAATATTTTTCCCCAATGTGGAGCTTAGTGTTGCCACATGGTTTTTTTTTGCCTTCCCCTGGATCAACATGTTAGGCTATGGGTTGAACTAGATGGACTTAAAGTCTTCCTTCAACCTTAAAAACTATGTTACTATGTTACTATGTATTACAGGGCAAGGGTGGTGACTCCCACCAAACTGTCTGTGAGAAAATCTCCAGAGAGGAGACAGGGCAACATCTCTACTGTTTGACCCCTGAGAGTGGACCCTCTGTCTGTGACCGTGTGAATGGCAAGAAACATTCAGGTCCAGACCTGAGTGTGAATGATTATGTGTGGGTGTTGTCAAAACACGTAAAGTGGAAGTGTGCAGCTGGAGCTTCTACTACTGGAGTTATTGGTCTGTTTAGGATATCAGCCATTTGCAATCCTGTGTTGTTCCAGCTAGAACTTCCTCCGATGCAATGTACCCATAATATCTTCTACAGGTCATCACTCAGGAAGTTTAGATCATTGCCGGACATGCCAAATTTAGAGTCCAGAGGCCTCTCATAAAGGGTAGGGTACTGTCACGTGTTGACTGCTTTGCAGTCCTGGAGTGTTGCTGCTGTGCTATTAAACTGACTTTTTTTCCTTATTCTGCTGTGTGTGGCTTTGCAGGAGGAGGAATGAGTCATAGCTCAGGTGGAGTTGGAGGTGGAGGGGTGTGCTTTAGAATTCAGATCTCCAATCCTCTAGCCTTAAAATAGTTCCACTTCCCTCCACTAGATGTTGCAAATTGAGAGCATTCTCATCTAGGACCAGTGGTGTGCAGACATGCAGCTGGCGCAGCTGCTATCCCCTTCCATTGAAGTGGTGTCCTTTTCCTGGTCCGTGGGTGGAGGTAGGAGCTTTAGTAGAGGGCAGGTTGAGGAGTTGAGGGAAAGGGTGATCGCCCGAACTTCCTCACCATCTTTCATACCTTCAGGAACAGGGCCAGACTAGCCTCCCAGTTGCCCTTGCCCGTTATCCCTTCCTACTTCATTCCCCTCATCCGCTCCTCGCTTGACAGCAGCAAGCTGAGCTCTGCTTGCTGCCATTAACCTCTTAAGTACCACTGTCAATCTCTTACAGTGGCATTTAATGTACTATACATAGTCCATTAACAAGACCAGTGCACTGCCAGGAGAGCCAGGTTCTACTGAAAACCCTCATGCCTGTCACAACAGTGCTCCTACGACCTGCCTGTGGCTGAGTTTCAGAGGAAAATATGATTTTTTTTTTTACTATACACTACAATACCCATGAAGGGATTATAAAGTAAAGCAAAAAAAAAAAAAGTTTTAAAATATATTTGAAATCAGCTCCCTTTTTGCCTATTACTAAAATTTTAAAAAAATATAAAATACACATGGTATTGCTGTATTTGTAAAAGTCTGTTATATCTAAATATAAAATTAACCTGATAGGTAAATGATGTAAAGAAAAAGAATACCAAAATGCCAGAATTGCATTTTTTGGTCTCTACAACACAACAAAAAATGCAACAAGATGTGATCAAAACATAATATCTACACCAATGTGTTTTTTTTTTTCTTTTTTAAAGCAATTTCTTTCATACTACTCTCAGGGAACTTGAACCTATAATTGTTTGTTCTCATGTGCTATATTCTGCAATTCCAACAATTCCAACGATATTGCTGTATATAGCTAATTTCACAGTCTGTAGTTGAGCTGTATCATTTATCAGGCTCCTCCGTATACATTAGACTGTCAGCTAATCCTATCGATATCAGCAGGTGTGTTTCACCATCATCCAGTATGTATAGGGGCACAACCCTTTCCTAACACTAATCTAAATCACCTCTATGACTAATCCTGTCGTAACGAAAGGCCAGTTGAAGATTCAGTTTTGACTTTTAGTATTGCTATTTTCAATAGGTGGCACTAGAGTTCATCTACTTCCTCGCTGAAGAGACAATTTGCATAATTCAAATCCTAACATTACTCTTAACTTTAATCCTAACAGTAGTTCTTGTACTAACACTAAATATTTGTATTTCTCTACCTGCTGAACAGCAATAGTGGCCAGTAAACGTTCCATCTTTCTCCTGCTATAGTTCACCACCAACTACATAGTTTTCTTTATGTTTAGTTGTAAATAGTTAGCATGGCACCAATCCACACAATCTATACCACCATTCTATATTCCTCCTCACCATGGTTCCTCCTAATACATCCCACTACCACGGAGTCATCTGAGAATTTCTGGAGGTGGCAAATATCAAATGTATACTCAAAATCTGCTGTATACAAATTGAAAAGAAAGGGTGACAGAACCCCTAAAGGTACCGTCACATACAGCATTATTACTAGGCAATTTCACTGGCAATTTACTGGTTGCAGTGAAATCATGGACACATTGTTCCATTTGTACACAGCAGCAAAATAGAACAATGTGTCCATGATTTCACTGCAGCCAGCAAATTGCCAGTGAAATTGCCTAGCAATATTGCTGCGTGTGACGGTTCCTTTAGGGACCCTTATAGTGTCCAATAATCAGCCAGACAGAGCCATCCCAATCTTTACACATTGCGGCTGGTCTGACAGGTGGTCAGTTAACCAATTTCTCATCCCTCCTCCACCTTCATACCAGTCATCTTTTTCCATAATAACAGTGGCAGAAGAATGTAAAACGCACTAGAGAAACCAAAGAACATAGTGCGCACAGAGGATCCATCATTGTCGAAAAGTGAATGTACTATGTATAACAGAGACATAATAGCATCATCCAGCCCCAAACTACACTGGTGAGCAAAGTGTAGGGTCAGCCCTCACCTCAGACTCAAGTAAAGGCCCCGTTACCCATAACGATATCGCTAACAATATCGCCGCAATGTCACAGGTTTTGAGACGTAGCAGCGACCTCGGCAGCGATATCGCTGTGTGGGACACTTAGCAGCGATCGCCCCCCGCTGGAAGATCGCTGATCATTAATGAATGGCCTGTACCATTTTTTGATTGGTGATCTCCCGCTGGGCATGCTGCATTGCTGTGTGTGACAGGGGCAACGACCATCGAGCTCCATGCTTTAACCCAAGAACAACACAGATCCCAACGAACCGTCCGGTGTCGCCGTATCGCTGGGTAATCGCTGGTAACTCTGCCTGTACAGCATCTCACCAGCAACCACGTAGCGACGCACCAGCGATCCCGGCCAGGGTGGATCGTTGTTGGGATCGCTGGTGTGTCGCTACGTGTAACGGGGCCTTAAGCAAGCACAAATCTTTCCAAGGACGTCATAGCATGTAATGTTATTGCTACAGGATGATACTCGTTTACAGATGCAAGAAAAGTAGTCTTGGGTACCAGAACCAGGCAGGAGGTCTCCCAAACACTGGTACCCTCTGTGATTGTAGACTCTAGTTAAATAGGTGCTGAAGGATAATCTGGCTGGCTGATGTCTTCTGATCCTCCGTCATATCACAGGCAGCCATTTCAAGAGAGGAAACCGCGCATGCTCAGCCTGAAGAAAGAATAGGCTGGACAGACAGAGCAGTCTGTAATACTAATACTAGGGGGCACCATACAAAACATTATAGGTACGTACAGACTTTCCAGCAAAGCTGCAAATTAGAATTTGTAATAATTTGCCCAATACTAGTTAAGCGATTTTCTGGGATTAGTGTTCATTCTTGAGTGTGTTTTTTACTAAAAAAATGTGTAGATCACCATAACATTGCAATGTTACACAGGTGAATATATAGAGAAATCTGTGAGACCCAAAAGACTCTCTTATAAGTGCTGGATTGAGTATTCTAAGTATAGAATTCTTCTTTATTTAAATGCATGTAATTTTCCAATAGAGCGGACTAAAGTGACATGGCATAGGGGTGTGAATCCTGTGCATTTTCAGCAAACTAGTTTATAAATATCCTGCCATTATTAAGACCTAGTTTACTCGAAATGTGTAGCTTTCATATTGCTGAGCTATGTGACTTTGTTAGCTTGCGCAATACTCTGTAAATTCTCTTTAGAGTAATATAACCCTCAGTCACAGTAGCGGCCATAGCTCCATGGAAGGATAAGCCGCTCTGGCAAAACAATGAAAGTATGTGAGCTCTGTTGAATGATAAATGTCTCACATTAATGAAATATGTATTTTAGGAAAATCCCATTAATATCTATACAAATATAATTCACAGCTAATTATGACAATTTCCAAAAAATTACATTTCTCTCTTAGCATCATAAACACTGACCTGAAGTATGGACTGCAGGCACTTAGGATGTTCTTATGTGCATGGAACTCCACACCGTCACATTTGAGTTTAACGTCACACAGCTTTCCGTCCACTCTAAGCTCATTAAAAGTGCTGTAAGCTATAGCGGTCATTTTGCGTTCCATGTTGTTTGTGGAAAAGCTTTCCTTAAAATCCATTGTGCATGAAGAGCGCTCTGTCCTGTAGTCTGTCCTGTGGTCTGATCTCTGCTCCAAGATGTTCTGCTTACAGAATCATGGTTCTTTCATGACATCACAATCCAGATGGTGTGATGGAATTCTGAGTATACTGAGAGGGATCTCAGAGTCTCTATCATAAAGTGCCATATATAATCTCATCTAAAGTTCTATAATTATCCATATCCTATCTACATAATTTTTTTTATTCATTTTACAATAAACCTAATAACATTTTTTTCCATTTGGCTTTTTGTTATACTTATATCTATTACTCTTTACAGATAAGGACATAGAGCCTCAAACTATCATCAGCTTCATTCTGATGGACCTGACCCATCCATATAACCCAATCTAACACATTTGCTTTTTGGCGAGAAGTGCTGTATTTATATATACAGTACAATGTATATGGATGGCTGCAATTTCCTGATGATCACAGCTTTTTGCCATGATTTTCAATGTTCCAACAAAACCACAACCTTTGACCAAACCAAATTTTACAACCCTGACCAGTGTCATTTTATGAGGTTATATCTCTTGAACACTTCGATGGATCCCAGTGATTGTGAGATTGTTTTTTCTTGACATATTAGACTTCATGTTAGTGGTAAATTTAGGCAGATACTTTTAGTGTTTATTTGCGAAAAAAAAATGAATTTTTTGGCAAAAATTTAAAACATTTTGCAATTTTCTACTGTTGATTTTTTATACCGTTAAACCAGAGAGTTATATCACACAACAGTATATACATAATATTTCCCACATGTCTACTTTACATCAGCACAGTTTTGGAAAGAAAAGAAAGAAATATTTTTTTTTTGTTCAGAAGGGTTCAAAATGTATCAACAATTTCTCATTTTAACATCAATATTTACAAGACCATGATTTAGGGGCCACATCACGTGTGAGGTCACTTTGAGTGGCCTATGTGATAGAAAACACCCAAAAGTGACAACATTCTAAAACCTGCACCCCTCAGACTGCTGAAAACCACATTCAAAAGATTATTAACCCCTCAACTGCTTCACAGGAATTAAAGCAAAATGGAATGAAAAAATAAATAAATTTAAATTTTACCTAAAAATGTTGCTTTAGCCTCATTATATTCACTTGAATGAGCAGTGTGATTAGCAGCGTGGTAAGCAGGGAGTTAACTCCTGTGGCTCCTGAATGAGCCGGCTCATTCAGGAGCCACGGGATAGCAGCGCTGGTAAGCAAGTAGTAACTGCGGTGATCTGAGATCACCATTGCTATAATAACCGCTCATTTGGTTACTATGGCAACGGTGTCCTCGGTGAGATCACGGCTTATTACACCGCAGTCTCTGCTCACTCATTCAGTGATCAGAGAGCACAGGGAGCGGAAGCGTTCTTTCTCCCCATGCTCTCTGATATAGCAGAGCTACATCTGTTGAAGAATAGAGAAGACAAAGAACACAAGGATCATGGATGGTATAAAGGTGGGAAGGGAGTAATAAAGATGGTGTCTCTAAGTTTGTCTGTGTATTTATTTCTAATAAATTATTTTTCTCTGTGTGGTGTCTTTTTAAACACTTTATTTGAGATTCTTAATGGCTAGTTCTAACTTGGCTTGGCATTAAGAATCTGAGGGCTTAATACCAGCTGTTAAAACAAATTACCCTGCGTGCCACATGCCACCAGGGACGCTGGCAGAGGCTGGTAAAGCGCCTGGAAAAGGTGCTTCTGATGAATGCCCCATTTTCAGGGGCGGCTGTGGGCTGCTATTCTTTAGTGTGGGAGGGCCTTAAAGCAATGGGCCCCCACCCCGCTGAGAATACCAGGCCGCATTTTACCTCACATTTTTTTTGGGCAGCCAAGGTAGAATTAGTGAAACAAAAAAAACAGTCAAACAAATGTGTAAAATACTCTGTTGTGAAGAAAAAGAGTAAAAAGCAAGTGCTGCTAAAAATTAGTAAAAACAGGGTATTTAGTTGATATGTTTTTTGCAAAAAATGTACGCTAAGCCACTCTACCTCTTCACGGTAACCCTTGTCAGAGCAGTCCCTATCTGTTGTATTCAAAAACCTGACCATGTGTATCGATACCTACATGAGCAGGATCCAGACAGGTCCAAGGTCTGACATGGACTGAATGCAGAAGATGACTTTTTATGTGCAGGGCTCATGGGGGAAGGGTGGGAGGTTCCCCTATCTTGCAAAGGCAAGAAACATAATAGACAAATAAGCAATGGGTCCCCACCCCGCTGAGAATACCAGACTGAGTTTTACCCCTCATTTTTTTGGGCAGCCAAGGTAGAATTAGGCAGCTGAGGGTGGCAGCTCCCAGGTGTCTGCTTTCATTGGGCTAGAAATATACATACTGTGAAGCCCCACACGTTTTTTTTTTTAATTATTTTTTTTAACACCCTATGACAGCAGGTTGGTTGCCATACACTAATGTGTATAGCAACCAAGCAGGATCACAGTTCAAATTGAGGAAATGTAGTCTAATTGCAACATCCAATCACAGAGGCTTTCACAGATTGTGAGCGTTTGTGATTGGCTGTCTATCAGACAATGCAGTGAATATGCAAGTAGCTTAATGGGCAACCATGGAAGTAGCAGCGGGAGCCTGGTAAGAAGATTTAGCTATTCCTAGCATCTTTCTATCTTTCTTATCTAACTTGCCTATTCTATTCTAAGGCTACGTTCACACGTTGCGTATTTGACACGTTTTTGTGCACTTACGTGCTTTCGAGCGCTCACGTAAATGCAGTGAAACGCAAAGCTGTAAACGCATTCCAGCAAAAGCTATGGCCACGAACTGCCCCTGCACAAGTGAAAGTGCCAAGGTGCGTTATGGGATTTGCGTGCAGCGCCGAATTGGCAGTTATGTATTTAGATAACCATTCTGTTGGCACAAATTGTCTAAGGGTTTTAAATGCTTTATAATGATGTAACAAATTGACATTATATACAGGATCAATGAATAGTGGAGGGAGAAAGTTGTACAGTTCAAAGCAAATGCTGGAACATAGTTCTAAATTGTCAATACAGAAATAAATTGGAGATAAAAGACTGACTGTAAACTTCTAAATTCTGATACCTAGCGAGCATGCACACTATTGCAATTCTTCAGTATTGACATTGCAAAGGGGCAGTCACATGACTATGTGATTTGCATACTTGCAATCACTTTCCAACTAGACATTTCTGGCTTCTCTAAATTCAATTCTACAGAGAGAAGTAAGTCCAGCGTATTTAGTCAGCCCGTGACCGCAAATTGTATACATGTGGTCACATGACAGTCCGCTCACAGTGGCAATAACATGGAATTGTGACAGTGTGCACATAGTGTCACGCTTCCGGGGGAAGGCGCCCTATAGTGGATCCACTGGGCCGTGGTACCGAACTCCCTTGGTTGAGCTGGTCCTAGTTTACCCAACCCCTATACATGGATTGTCAGGGGCAAGCCCAGGTCTAAATTTCACAGCTGCTGGTACCAGGGGGGGCGGCTCGTAAGGTTAGCCTATGCTACGGCACAGCTAAGGATTTCGGGATAATGGTGCTACCGGGGAAGAGCACAGCAAGGGTATGTGCGCACTGGACGGTTCTGCATCTTTGCAGACCGTCCGGAAGCCGGTGGAGACTGGCAGAAACTGAGTTTTCTGAACTCGGCTGTGTCCCTCGTTTTGTTAGCGTTTTGCTAACGATTTGCGATCGGTTTATCAGAGTTTGTACAGCGTGTTCTGGGCGATTTCCCCGTGTGTTTTTCTAAGCGATTTCCAGACTGGTCTGTGGTGCACTTGTTCAGCTGGAACCGCTGGAAACACGCTCAAAAGAAGTCACTTGCTCTATCTTTGAAGACCGGTGGAAAAACGCTGAATAAACTGAAAACGACAAGATTAAAAACGTTGTAATGTAGACAGCGTTTTCTAAACTCCATTGACTAGCATGTTAATCCAACCGGAGGCTAGGATTAAACATAAATTAACATAAAACTCAGCGGAAACCGCCGACGGAAAACGCTACAAAACAGCCCACAAAACGACTGATGTGCACATACCCCAAGGGTTCCAGGAAACAGAGTACAAGGCTGGAAAAACAGGAATGGTGCTACCGGGGAAGAGCACAGCAAGGGTTCCTGGAAACCGAGTACAAGGAAGGCCTGGCCAACAGTCAGCAAGGCAGAAGCAAACTGACTTAATAATCAGGCACCTCCCATCAGTGGAGGTGGCCTGATATACCAGAGGAAGAGCAGCTATTGGTCAAGGGGAGTGTCAGGTTGGACCGTGCCGGCCCCTAGAGTCACAGAGGAGGAGTGCACCTAGTGCGCCGCTGATTGGTCACATGAACACGACCATTGTAATGTGCTCATGTGTGAGCCTGGTGATCAGCTGACAGGAAGGGAACCCGGCGATGGCTCCGAGACACAGTACGCCTGGACCCTGGATGCCCGATCGGAAGAGGTCAGCTGGGGAGCGGTGCCAGGGGAACTAACACATAGCACAAATGCAGTCACATAGAGTGATTGTAGCTTTCTGACCCAAGCCAAGACTTAAAGGGACACCTCTTTAAGTCAAAGTTTTCTTTAGTCTATAAAATGTTCCTCCTCGCTTATCAATTCCCCTTATCCTGAGTTTGAGATAAGTAATACTGCAATCTACACTACCATTCAAAAGTTTGGGGTCATTTAGAAATTTCCTTATTTTTGAAAGTAAAGCACATTTTATTTTCAATGAAGCTAACATTAAATGAATCAGAAATACAATCTATACATTGTTACTGTGGTAAATGACTATTCTATCTGCAAACGTCTGTATTTTAATGCAATATCTACCGTACTTAGGTGCATAGAGGCCCTTTTCCAACAACCACCACTCCAGTGTTTTAATGGTACATTGTGTTTGCTAACTGTGTAAGAAGGCTAATGGATGTGTAGGAAACCCTAGAAAACCCTTGCACAAGTATGTTAGCACAGCTGAAAATGGTTTGGCTGATTAGAGAAGCTATAAAATTGATCTTCCTTTGAGCTAGTTGAGAATCTGGAGCATTACATTTGTTTGTTCTATGAAACTCTCAAAATGGCCAGAAAAAGAGAACTTTCATGTGAAACTCGACAGTCTATTTTTGTTCTTAGAAATGAAGGCTATTCCATGCGAGAATTGCCAAGAAACTGAAGATTTCCTACAACGGTGTGTACTACTCCCTTCAGAGGAGAGCACAAACATGGTCTAACCAGAGTAGAAAGAGAAGTGGGAGGCCCTGCTGCACAACTGAGTAACAAGACAAGTACATTAGAGTCTCTAGTTTGAGAAATCGACGTCTCACAGCTCCTCATCTGGCAGCTTCATTAAATAGTACCCGCCCAAGGTCTGCAATGCTGTAATTGCTGCACAGGGAGCATTGTTTGACGAAAGCAAAGTTTGAAGGAGAAAATTATTATTTCAAATAAAAATCATTATTTCTAACCTTGTCAATGTCTGGGCTATATTTTCTATTCATTTTGAAACTCATTAGATAAAAGTATGAGTTTTCATGGAAAACACAAAACTGCCTAGGTGACCACAATCTTTTGACCGGTTGTGTACAATCAATAAATCTACAGAGATTCACAATATGTACAAAGTGTATTCACTTGATTGTACATCATGGTATAGATCATGAAATGTTTTCAATAATACATATCCCCCTAGAATCAATAGAACTTTTTTTTCCCAGGAATGATCAAGGCTTACAGAAAAATGTTTGACTTTAGAACACAGAAATAGGAAATGTCAATGAAGTGACACAACACTGATCCATTATGCTGTCTGGTAATAATGTTTTACTAGTCTTGCTGGAACCTATTACTCCGGATATGGCTTGTAATATGCAAATAAATTAAAGAAACTGGTTTTAATATTGCTGCCCATATTAAAGCCAGGTATTGAGTAATGTCTTCCAGGGCTCAGCATGTAATTGGATCCCTGGATATGATAGAAAGTCAATAGGATTGAATGTTTTTTTATGTCAGAATACATTACAGAAACATATAAGAAGAATAGTATAATCAGCTCAGTCAAGTCCGGGGCTTGCAGTATGAGTTAGGATGAAATCAGCCTTTTACGATCATTCACAGAAGATTAGGGGGGTTTGGATCAGAATAGGATCCAGAAGTCTGTGTCACCATAAAAATGATCCAGAACTATTCTAATGGGTAGCTAGCAATTTAAACCATGACGTCCCCATCAATATGTATGTCATTGTACAACAATAAAATGCAGCAATATAAATATAAAACATAATCAATAACATGGCAATGTGACCATGAAGGCACTAATGGGTCTGATTAAAATAGATATTAATAGTCAAGTCCAAAACCATATGATATTATATTCCACAGAATGCTGTAGGAAAGTCAAATATGTCTGAACATGTAGTAAGGAAGCAATTTCAACAGCCCTGATTGGGAATATAGATAGAGTGAGGAAAATAAGTATTTGATACAGTGATGATTTTGCAAGTTTTCCCACCTACAAAGGATGGAGAGGTCTGTAATTTTTATTGTAGGTACACTTCAACTGTAACAGACAGGATCTAAAAAAATCCAGAAAATCACATTTTATTATTTTTAAATACCGTATACCGTATATACTCGTGTATAAGCCGAGTTTTTCAGCC
Organism: Allobates femoralis; assembly: GCA_033576535.1. Lineage (NCBI taxonomy): Eukaryota > Metazoa > Chordata > Amphibia > Anura > Aromobatidae > Allobates > Allobates femoralis. The sequence continues at coordinate 79,670,311 of JARQOC010000002.1, forward strand.
CAAAATTTGGGCTGAAAAGTCTACCCCTCGGCTTATACACGGGTCATATACGGTACATGGTAGGTGGGGGCTGTGTCCGGGGCCGTGGAGGCTGCAGGAGGCGGGGGCTGCTGTATGAGCGGCCCCGTCACGTGGGGCCGCTCATTAAATATGCACTGCTTCCCCCTGTCAATCAGCGCAGGGGGAAGCAGTGCATATAGCCCCCAAATGCTGGCACTGTCCCCCCTTGTAAGGGCCCCCCCCCCAGGGCGCTTATATTACCATTCCGGTCTTCTGATCCGCGCCGCTCCTCGGTGCTCCTCGCTGCTCCGTCCGTCCGTCCTCCTACATCCGGGATCTCCAGCCGTCGCAGGCATATGACGTCATCGCGCGACGGCTGGGGATCCCGGATGTAGGAGGACGGACGGAGCAGCGAGGAGCACCGAGGAGCGGCACGGATCAGAAGACCGGAATGGTAAGAGAAGCGGGGGGGGGCCCTTGCCAGCGAGTGCCAGCATTTGGGGGCTGTGGATACCCCCTGGGGGCTGCTGGGTACCCCCAGGGGGCTGATGGGGACCCCCAGGGGGCTGCTGTATAAACCCCCTGGGGGCTGCTGGGTACCCCCAGGGGGCTGCTGTATAAACCCCCTGGGGGCTGCTGTATAAACCCCCTGGGGGCTGCTGTATAAACCCCCTGGGGGCTGCTGGGTACCCCCAGGGGGCTGCTGTATAAACCCCCTGGGGGCTGCTGGGTACCCCCAGGGGGCTGCTGTATAAACCCCCTGGGGGCTGCTGGGGACCCCCAGGGGGCTGCTGTATAAACCCCCTGGGGGCTGCTGGGTACCCCCAGGGGGCTGCTGTATAAACCCCCTGGGGGCTGCTGGGGACCCCCAGGGGGCTGCTGTATAAACCCCCTGGGGGCTGCTATATGTACCCCTGGGGGCCTGCTGTATACCACTAGGGCTGCTGTATACTACCACTGGGGCTGCAATACCACTGGGGCTGCTGTATATAGGGGCTGCTGTATACACCACTGGGGCTGCAATACCACTGGGGCTGCAATACCACTGGGGCTGCAATACCACTGGGGCTGCTGTATATAGGGGCTGCTGTATACACCACTGGGGCTGCTGTATATAGGGGCTGCAATACCACTGGGGCTGCTGTATACACCACTGGGGCTGCTGTATATAGGGGCTGCAATACCACTGGGGGCTGCTGTATATACCACTGGGGGCTGCTGTATATACCACTGGGAGCTGCTGTATATACCACTGGGGGCTGCTGTATATCATACTGCTGGGGCCTGTATACCACTGCTGGGGGCTGTAAACCTGTGCTGGGGTCCACCCTCGGCTTATACGCGAGTCAATAGATTTTCCCAGGTTTTGGGGGCAAAAGTAGGGGGGTCGGCTTATACACGGGTCGGCTTATACACGAGTATATACGGTATATTCGAGTATAAGCCGAGTTTTTCAGCAGAATTTTTGTGCTGAAAAGTGCCCCCCTCGGCTTATACTTGAGTCAGTGTTGTGTCAGAGGGGGGGGGTGAGGCGGTGACCGGGGACTGGAGGAGGTGGGGGGAGGCTGCAGAGTGAGCCGGAGGTCACGTGACCCAGCTCATTAGTCTACTGTAATTTGCGCTGCACCACCCTGTCCATCTGCAGGAGCGGCGCATATTACATTAGACTATTACAGTATATAGCTAGGGCCGTATTTGGAGTTCCTGCCGCCCTAGGCACTGTCAGCGGTGGCGCCTCCCCCATCATGGACCTCCCTATCACGGCCCCGCCCCCACATCTCCCCTGTCTCCCCAAGTTTTATGCAGCTTCTCCTCCCATACTTGCAGCTTCTCCCCCCACATTAGATGTAGCACATGTGCAAGGTTTGTAGGTTTGTCCAACCACACTACAGAGACATATTAATGGAATATTTACATTGTGAGCCCCAATGGGGACAGTGTTGATGATGTATGTAAAGTGCTGTGGAGTTCATAGTTTACTGTAAATGCAAAAAATATTATTCTTAATATGATGTCACAATACCAGGATCTGAGGATCTTGTATTTGGAGGTCAGGGGCTCTCTGACGCCGTGTTGCTGCCTGTCTCGCTGTCTTCCCCTTTTGACACTGCAGTACGGTGGACAAGAGAGCATTAATTGGTTAATAACAAGAAGTATGGAGTGTGTACTAACTGAGCCAGAAACCCCCCCCATAGCATGTCTAGCAGACATTGTAGGACTACATGCGTGATTTTATATTGCAGTCTGACCAAATGTTAATCGATGTCTGAGAGCACTGGCGAGTGTCAGACAATTTTTTCTCAGCCAAATTCAGGATGAGAAAAAAGTTGCAACATGCTGCGACTGTCTGCAATTCATGCATGAGACTCGCCAATGCAAGTCTACGGGTCCGACAAAATTATGGACCGCACACTGACAGCACATGGGCCATCCGAGAGGCATCAGTTTTTTTCACTGATACATTATCATTTTGGAGCTCAGACAACTGTAAAATATTCCTGTAAATGATTATGATGTAATAGCTTCTGAGAGAAAAACAGATTGCACACGGATGTGATCTGAGAATCTGAGAAAAATGTCAGACACTCGCACAGCACTTGCATACCACACGGAGCAAAAAACAGATGACCCAATTTGTGATATATTTTAGGAGTCGGAGTCGGTCCATTTTCTACTAACTCCAACTCCGACTCCACCATAATAGCACAGAGGGGTACACCGAGCCCCAGAGTAACCCCTCCACTGCCAGGTACCACACAGAGGTGTACACCAAGCCCCAGAGTAACCCCTCCACTACCAGGTACATGACACAGAGGGTACACTGAGCCCCAGAGTAACCCCTCCACTGCCAGGTACCACACAGAGGTGTACACCGAGCCCCAGAGTAACCCCTCCACTACCAGGTACATGACACAGAGGGGTACACTGAGCCCCAGAGTAACCCCTCCACTGCCAGGTACATGACACAGAGGAGTACACTGAGCCCCAGAGTAACCCCTCCACTGCCAGGTACATGACACAGAGGGGTACACTGAGCCCCAGAGTAACCCCTCCACTGCCAGGTACCACACAGAGGGGTACACTGAGCCCCAGAGTAACCCCTCCACTGCCAGGTACCACACAGAGGGGTACACTGAGGCCCAGAGTAACCCCTCCACTGCCAGGTACCACACAGAGGGGTACACCGAGCCCCAGAGTAACCCCTCCACTGCCAGATACCACACAGAGGGGTACACCAAGCCCCAGAGTAACCCCTCCACTACAAGGTACATGACACAGAGGGGTACACTGAGCCAAAGAGTAACCCCTCCACCAGGGCTGTGGAGTCGGTAAATCAAACCACCGACTCCAACTCCGACTTCGACTCCAGAATTTACCTGGCTCCGACTCCGCCTCCTTCATTCATGGCTCGTTTTTAAGTGATAAAATTATTGTAGGTCAATGGTAACATTAGGCTTTAATCATTATAATGACATAATAATAAAGATATTTAGATAGAACATAATAAAAATTCATAATAATATTCAGCACATTCTGCATTGAACTACTAGACCCAATTCATTATATATTTTAGGAGTCGGAGTCGGAACATTTTCTACCGACTCCAACTCCGGCTCCGACTCCACCAAAATGGGCAGCGACTCCGACTCCACGACTCCGACTCCACAGCCCTGCCCTCCACTACCAGGTACATGACACAGAGGGGTACACTGAGCCCCAGAGTAACCCCTCCACTGCCAGGTACAGCATGACACAGAGGGGTACACCAACTTAGCACATCCCAGCCCCTCCATCCCCATGCACATCTCGGCACCCCTGTCTCCCATGCACATCCCAGCACCACACCCTGCCTGCCATGCACATCCCAGCACCACCCGCAATCTCCCATGCACATCCCAGCACCACCCGCAATCTCCCATGCACATCCCAGCACCACCTGCCATCTCCCATGCACATCCCAGCACCACCCACCATCTCCCATGCACATCCCAGCACTCGCCCTGCCATGCACACATCCCAGCACCCCAGTCTCCCATGCACATCCATCCCAGCAACCTTTGTCTCCCATGCACATCCCAACACCCCCCATCTCCCATGCACATCCATCCCAGCACTCCCCCTGCCATGCACATCCCAGCAGTCCCCCTGCCATGCACATCCCAGCACCCCCATGCCATGCATGTCCTAGCACTCCCCACGTCCACCAGCACCCCATCTCCCATGCACATCCTTCCCTGCAACCCCTCCTCTGCCTGCCATGCACATCCGAGCACCCCTCCCGCCATGCACATCCCAGCACCCCCCTCCTGCCATGCATATCCCATCACCCCCCCCCCACCTGCCATGCACATTCCATCACCTTCCCCCCATGCACTGCGATGCACATCCCAGCACTCCCCCTGCCATGTGCTTCTCACAGTGCACCTCACATTGCACACAGGGCCCAGAGATTGCACCCCTGCAGGGCCGCACTGTGCACATCCCTCGATCCTGCCTCACTTGACTGTACTGCACTGTGCACAGCACATTGCACACAGGGCCGAGGGATGCACCCCTGCATAGCCGCACTGTGCACATCCAGCGCCGGACTGGGGTGACTGGGGCCCACCAGGAAAATTGACTCCAGGGGCCCACCCACCCGGGCCCACCCATTCTTCAGCAATATGCAAATACCTGTTATGCGTTGTACCTATTATAGTGTAGCGTGGACTGTAAAATACAGACGGCTCCTGCACACCACTGTGCGCTCACCATTACTGCGATGTATCATACCTGCAGTTTGCATTAATTTGGATTTTTTTGGTGAAAACAAGTTATCAGCGATGCACAGGCAGGGGCTGGCTGGCAGATCTTTCCCTGGGAGGTAGGGTAGTTGACTTTTTCTAGCCGGTAGCCAACTGAAGAGCGGGGGGATGGGTGCTACCACTACAGAGGCCAACTGAAGAGCATGTGGGTGCTGGCGCTGCTTCATTAGCCTGCCAGCTGCCTGCTGCCGCCGCGCCAATCCCAGGTCACAGCCTCCACGCTGACGCCCGCGTCCTGCCTGCTGCGTCCCAGGTCTCACGTGGCCGCTCTCACTGAGGGGGTGGCTCTAAACTGGGACTAAACCACCGGCCTGGGGGGCAAATGCCTCTTTGCAACCTGGGCCAGTCCGCCCCTGTGCACAGGTTAGGAATGTGATCACTTATTCCGCACCATCAGAAGAATGTGGCACTTAGAGTATTTGGTGAATTTTGTACCTCAGTATTTGTAAGGCCGACTTCACACCACGATATGAATCAGAAAGCCCCGACCCAATTTTGACATAATGCAGCCCTATGGTGCTGAACAGGGCCAGATGGCAGCTATTTGCCATCCGGTTTTGTCCCTGTCTGGCAGCATCAGGCTGCAAATGATTTTTGCCCCAGACACAAAAACGGAGCTTGCATCATTTTTGTGTCCAGGGTGAAAAATTTAAGCAAACCAGATCCTACCGGATTCTTCCAGTTCCAGCACGATCCGGCAACCCCTAACATGAGAGTCTATGGGGCGCCGGATCGTGCCGGACCTGACAGAGAGTCTGCCAGGTTCCCGGACGCCGGCTGCTGCACTTCAGCGTGAGCTCCGCTGACGTTCAGCCCCAGGAGCTGTCCCCTGTGAAGAGGTTCAGCACCATTTCAGTAGGGGACAGCTCCTGAAGCTGCGCTCTGCAGAATCTGGCTACAAACAGGACCGGAGAGCATATTAACCCTCCGCTTCTATTTGTCCGGACCTGTCAGGCTGTGTCCGGTGCCTCCTGCAAAGCACTGGATACAGCCTGACAGGGGAAAAAACGTGGTGTGAAGCCGGCCTAAGACAAAACCAGGAGTAAAGCAAGCAGAGGTAATCCTAGATTTGTCTTATAAATACTGAAGTCACCAAATGCTCAACTTTCTTTCTCTGGCAAACCTCTGCATTTTTCACCCCCGGACACAAAAATGCTGCATGCTCCGTTTTTGTGTCCAGGGCAAAAATCGTTTGCAGCCTGATGCTGCCAGACAGGGACAAAACCGGATGGCAAATAGCTGCCATCCAGCCCTGTCCGGCACCATAGGGCTGCATTGTGTGAAAATCGGGTCCGGGGCTGTCGGGTTCACACCAGACAGCCCCAGACCTGATCACACCGTGGTGTGAAGCTGGCCTAATACCATATACAAGGAATAAATCCCGCCAAGTCATGACCAGAGCACATAATGGCACCAGATAGTGACCAATAATGAAAATGTAAAAAGCTCTGTATATAGAGTCAGTGTAAAGATAATGTAGAGATTACCAGTGACATTACCAGTGACATTATACACAGGAGCTCTGTATATATTGTCAGTGTACAGGCAATATAATGATCACCAAGGACATTATACACAGGAGCTCTGTGTATAGTGTCAGTGTGTGTGTATATAGGTAATAAACAAACTCACCAGTGATGTCTCTAGGTGAAGTTCTTTATCTGTTGCCGACTGATATCACATCTTCTATGTAGGACCTATCTCTGCAGAAAATAACATAGTTACTACAACTAATCACTTCCAGAGCACAATCCACACTTTTGCCACGATTTCTACACTACATGAAATGACCAAAAAAAAACGACATAGTGCCGCACTACACAGTAACAGTGCTCCAGTGTCATTCTGTCCATGCTCATCTCTGTCAGCAGACATATTTGTCTGATGGCAAAGATGTAGCAGAGCTGAGGTCAGAGGACCTGTGGATTACGTCAGAGCAAGGTATTTTTTTTAATTAAAGATGGAGTCCCTAAATGTGTTTTGTGTTTGATTTGTATTAAACAGTTATTTTCTCTGTGTTGTGTTTTTTTTCCTGTTTACTAGAAATTCATGGTGGCCATGTCTAATTTGGCGTGACGACATGAATTTCAGGCTTAGTACCAGCTGATAATGGGGTTAGTAGCAGGTTTGTATTATTATCCAGCGTGCCACCCCCCCAGGACTGCTGGAAGAGCTGGAGAAAGCGTCTGGACATGATGCTATGATGAAAGCACCATTTTCAGGGATGGCTGTGGGCTGCGATTTTCAGCGTGGGGGGCCCAAGAACGCTTGGGCCTTACCATGCTGAGAATCCCATCCCCCGCTGCCTTGCTTTATCTGGCTGGCGATCAACATATGGCGGGAGCATACGCATGTTTTTTCCAAAAAAAAGTGAAATAATTTTAAAACAATATTAGGCTTCTCTGTCTTTTGATTGCCAGACAAGGTAAATCCAGGCAACTGGAGGTGGCAGCCCGTAGCTCTATGCTTTATCTGCGCTGAGAATCAAAAAATCTGCGGAGCGCTACGTCATGTTTTTTTTAGTATTTGTTTATGCATTTCTATATGTGTGACAGGCCCAACAGCTAATCACAGACACTGACACAGAGAATGGGCATCTGTGATTGGCTGCTTGAGTAACCTGAATGCAGCCCATACGTAGTACCGTACTAGAATGTATGGGCTGGTTGTAGATTACTCGAACAGCCAATCACAGATGCCCATCCTCTTTGACCGCATCTGTGATTGTCTGTTGTGGTCTGTCACATATAGAAGTGTGAAAATAAATAATTTTTAAAAACATGACATAGCGCTCTGCAGAATTTAGGATTCTCACCGCAGATAAAGCGGACAGCTACAGCCTGCCACCCCCAGCTGCCTGGCTTTACCTTGGATGGTGATCAAAAGTCAGGAAAGCCCAATTTTTTTTTACAAATTATTTAAAAAAAAAAAATGAGTGGGCTCCCGCCATATTTTGATCGGCAGCTGGTGGCTGGGATTCTCAGCATGGTAAGGCCCAAGAATTCTGGGCCCCCGATGCTGAAAACGGCAGCCCACAGCCACCCCTGGAATTGGCGCAGTCATCATAGCGCCATTTCCAGGCGCTTTATTCGGCTCTTCCCGTGGCCCTGGTGGGGGGCGGCACGCTGGGTAATAAAGGGGTTAGTACCAGCTTTGTATTATCAGTTGGTACTAACCCTGAAATTCATGGCATCACGCCAAACTAGACATGGCCACCATGAATTTCTAGTAAACAGGAAAAAAACACAATAGAGAGAAAATAAATGTTTAATAAAACTCAAATCGCATTTAGATACTCCATCTTTAATAAATGAAAAAAATCCTTGCTCTGACGTAATCCACAGGTCTTCTGGTCTTCAGCTCTGCTACATCTTAGCAATCAGACAATATGTCTGCTGACAGAGATGAGCAGGCACAGAATAACAGTAGAACACACCTGTAAGTGATAGAAGCGCTCTGCTGGCCTCCAGCCGCCGACCGTGTTTCCTGTGCATTGCAAATAATGCATACTTTCAAACGCATGGCTGTTTTTGCAAGCGTTAGAATGCATTTTTGCAATGCAAGTCTACGGTACATTGCATTTGTGCTGATTTACAACGGATCCGTTGCAACGAACAGCATAAACGCAATGTTAACAGCTGTGAAGAGGGGAGACAGAGCCCTGGATAACGCCTAGTCAGTCTACTGATGGTACTATCATGCCCATTGCCCAGTATGTCCTTCAAGCCTTTGTGGCACTATTATGCCCATTGCCCAGTGTGTACTGCCTGCCTCTGTGGTACTATCATGCTAGTACTACCACCAGTGACTGTCAGGACATGCTGGGTGGGCATGATAGTACCACAGATGCTGGCAGGACATATTGGGCAATGGGCATGCATGATAGTACCACCAGAGGCTAGCATAACATGCTGGCCAATGGCCATGATAATCATGGCCATTGCCCAGTAGTATGTCCTGCCAGCCTCATCTAAGGGTCCCAGGCAGTTACTTTCTCATCCGTTCTGCTGCTGGCTGGGAGTCCTATACAGTGCAGCATGTAGTGTGAATGTCACACTATGGAGATGCTGCTTCTACTACTGCCACATGGAGGCGAGGCTCAGGGCCACATAGAGATTACAGGGGCCGCATAAGGGGCGGATATGGGTCCCAATCAGGGGCGTACATAGAGATCAATGGGCACTCTCAGGGGCGTGCATAAAGACCATGGGGCCGAATCATAGGCGTACATAGATAACATGGAGCACAGTCAGGGGCGTGTATAAAAATCATGGGGCCCACTCAGATGCGTACATAGAGATCATCATGGGGCCCACTCAGAGGTGTACATACAGATTACGGGGCCCACTCAGAGGCGCACATAGAGATCATGGGGCCAACTCAGGGATCGTACATACAGATCATGGGGTCCACTCAGATGCATACATAGAGATCATCATGGGGCATACTCAGAGGCGTACATAGAGATTATGGGGCCCACATAGAGGCGCACATAGAGATCACGGGCCCACTCAGATGCGTACATAGAGATCATCATGGGGCCCGCACATAGAGGTCATGGGGCCCACACATAGGCGCACATACAGATCATGGGGCCCACTCAGGGGCGTACATAGAGATCATCATGGGGCCAACACATAGGCGCACATAGAGATCATGGGGCCCACTCAGGGGCGTACATAGAGATCATCATGGGGCCCACACATAGGCGCACATAGAGATCATGGGGCCCACACATAGGCGCACATAGAGATCATGGGGCCCACACATAGGCGCACATAGAGATCATGGGGCCCAACATAGGCGCACATAGTGATCATGGGGCCCACTCAGGGGCGTACATAGAGATCATCATGGGGCCAACACATAGGCGCACATAGAGATCATGGGGCCCACTCAGGGATTGTAGATAGAGATCATGGGGCTCCGTGAGGTTAGGCTCTCACTGCACCCCAGTATGGTGCCATCAGGGAGCTCCGACAGTGTTTGCTTCATGGTAAGGCCTGTGATGCCCTGTGGGACCTCCCTGATGGCACCATGCTGGGGGCAGTAGTAGAAGCAGCATCTCCTCACACTAAATGCTGCACAGCACTACAGGCCCCCAGCAGGTGAGACTGGATGGTGGAGGCTGCAGCACAGTCTGGGACCCCCAGGCCCCAGGCTGATGGCTGAGCAGCCCATCTCTTATGGAAGAATGGGCTTCTCAGTCACTCAGTTACCAGGACAGGACGACCTAACACCCCCCCCCCCCGGCACCCAAGCCTCCTTCCCCTGGCCCCCTGCCTTTATAGTCACCCTGGGCCTGACTGTCTGCGGGTCCCTCTCCTCCTCAGCGACGCTGCCGGCACCTGCGCTGCACACACAGCCTGGATGGAGGCAGGGCCGCACTGTGCACATCCCTCGACCCTGCCTCACTTGACTGTACTGCACTGTGCACAGCACATTGCACACAGGGCCCAGGGACTGCATCCCTGCAGGGCCGCACTGTGCACATCCCTCGACCCTGCCTCACTTGACTGTACTGCACTGTGCACAGCACATTGCACACAGGGCCCATAGCTGTCTGAATGCAAAATACTACAGAGACCTGGAAAAATCATTGTGGTGGTCTGGACTAGAAATAGGAAAAGCAAATGACCCCAGTAACAGCAAACGTTGTGACCATTGGATGGATAGAAGGCCTCTTTCACATGATCTTATTTTTGTCGTGTAATACGCTGTGTTTTTCACGCATGTGTATTTCATGATGAAATGTACCCATTGAAACCGATGGGTTTATTCTCATATGCGTTAAATGCGTGAAAAAAAAATTTGTTCTATTTTGTAGCATATTTTGAAGGCCATTAATGCAAATCACTAGGCTGCGTGAAATGCGACGGTAAATACGCAGTGACATCGCTGCATTTTTAATGCGCGCAATACACATATGATCATGTGAAAGAGGACTAAAGGTAACATAATTACTACTGCGGTCTGCAGAGCGCCGTGTAGCTAGTTTCTGCTTATCTATGGTCACTGTATAGGGGTAATATTGGTCTTTGCATGGTGTGTATTTAGTCACAGTATGGCAGTATTATTTCATTACGATGTTAGTGTAACTCTGATCAGAGTGGGGGCAAGTAGGAAATCTTGGGTCAGTTCCCACATTTGTTTCCCAGAACTTGACCCCTGGTAGTACCTGTTCTGTAATCCAATGTGAGCATGTGATGTATGGTGCTGAAGGGGTTCCCCTGGGATTTCCCAGGCTGCAGAACGCTGGTGGGGTGATGTCAAAGCTCAGGGAATCCTTACACAACAGAGGGATGGCGGTGAGCAGTGCTCCCCTGCACATCGTCCTCCCGCTTCGCTGCAGCAGCACGGGTACTCATGGCCTCCCTTGCTGTCGGCTACCTGTGGGTCTTGTACTGCAGGGTTTGTCTGTGGTTCCCTGGCATTTCCCCGACATAGGACACTGGAGGGGAGACCCCGCCAGCAGGAGACACAAGGAACCCCTGCAGTACCACATTCAGAGTTTAATTCCGGTTCAGACAAGACAGGTGTCATATTTAAGCAGTGTGAACTTAGTCTAAGTCAGCAGATAAACTTTGATATGCCTCTATGACATCTCAAAAGTTACCTGAAAGTTAAATACAGGGCAGCAAAAGCAACAGGAGGGATAGCGGCGGAACAGAGGAGCACAGCATGATGGAGCCTATCACATGCTCATCAGCTCCCTAAGGCCATGTTCACACTGGGCGGAATAGAGACGGATTTGTCCGCTTGAATTCTCTGCAAAATTCTGCTGGTAAATCTGATGCAATGCTTTTGGCATCGGATTTACCGGCGGAATTTCAGAGTGGCAGTTTGACCTAGCATTGACCCCAATGGAGTTCCGCGACGGATATGAAAAAAATCAAGATCATGCAGCGGAATGAAAAATCCGTCCAAGCGGCCAAATCCGGACGGAAAATTCCGCTTGCAAGTGTGCACTGGGATTTTACAATTTAACATTGCTTTAACATTGCTGGCTATGGGTTAATCCTGGGTTTAAAAGCAGTAACGGTACAATCCGACTGAAAAATCCGCCGGAGCAATCCGGATCAAATCCGACAAGTGTGAACATGGCCTAAGCACTGCATGATGCCATTGAAAACCACATGTGGAAAAACCAGGTGGGGCAAAGGCTTGAAAACCCACTTGTGCATGTAGTTTTATCAACACAATGTATCAACTTTTGAGTGATTTTGATCCCACCCTCTGTTTCACTCTGTGTGTGGATGGTCATTTTCACTTCAGTCATAAGAGCAGGCAGAGAAACACATCCTGGTACAAGTGTGTTCAATAACTAAATGTGAAAGTAGGTATTGATTTATTATGTATGGCATATTTATATGCAGGAAGGTCTGATCTACTGTGTGTAATTGTCCTATCTTTATCTGTGCATGAGTGTGTGTATGGATCTGCAGATCAATGTATGCAGATATGGATGGCAGCAGGAGAATGGATGTAGAGAGTTGTGTGTTAGGCTGGGGTCACACTTGGCATGAGTTTTTTTAGTGCCTTAAAAAAACACATGCGTTTTTTTCACTTCTGCATGCGTTTTTTAAGGTGTCTAATGGCACCCTGCGTTTTTACATGCGTTTTTAAAACAGCACCCAAAAAAAGTGCATGCACTATTTTTTGTTGCCGTTTTTTTAACATGGGCCCCTACGGAAGATGCATGCGTTTTTTGATGGTACTAATGTACCCTGCGTTTTTGCATGCTTTTTTGATGTCAGCTAATCACATAATTGCAAAAACGCACACAAAAACGCATGGTACTGTCACACATGCGTTTTTGCTATTAACACATGCGATTTTACTATTAGGGCATACGTTTTTTAACATGGGGGCCTATGGGTGCGTTTTTACATGTTTTTTAAAAAATGCAGGTCTCCAAAAACTCATGAAAAAAACGCAAGTATGACCCTAGCCTTAGGAAATTAAATCCCACCTAAGGGCTCGAACACACGAGCGTATGTGTTCTTCCAGCGTACTCACCCGGCGAGTGCGCTGGACGAACACAGACGCTCATGTCGGGTGTTTTGCCGGCGCCGTTTCTGAGCCTCCCAGCACTTTCATTCACAGCGCTGGCCGAACTCAGAAATCAGCTGCATGCAACTGATTTAATTCTCATCAGCGCCTCGTCGGGCGTCACACATAGCGACGCGACCGCAGCATCGCAGACACCTTGCAAGCCGATTTTGAGGAGATGGAGGCGGGCCGGTCATGTGACGTCACGTGATGGGGGCGAAGACTCCTCGGAGCTTCCGCTCCATAGGAATAGCTCAGAGTAGTCTCTGCTGCCGTCGCATCACCGCGTCACACGCGGCAATGCAGCGGTTTGCCCCGCTCGCAGTCGCAAGGTTTTGGAACTTCGTATTGAACACGATATCGCCGTGTGTGACGCCCGCTTAAATTCGTCCGTGTGGAGCCCCATAGGGCAGCATTGCAGGCTAATTTAGAACGAATTTGACGGACAAATTTGCCCATCAAAACTCGTTTGTGTGTTCTAGCCCTTAAGCACATAAGTGCACAATAGGAAAATGTGCCAAGTGGCATTGGGGAACAGATGTCATGCTGCACTGCCACACATACGTTACTGTCATGCTGTAGCCAGCAGCCACAGCATGACAGAATTTAAACAACATAAATTAATTAAAATAAAGGTTGCGGTACCTGTTAAACAATATCTATTTTTTGATGACAGTTCAAATTACAATGAAATTCCAACCAAAACACTGAGATGTCCATGGTGTATTGGCAAGGATCACTTTCCATGTTACATGCAGTAATGTTTATTTGAAACTAGACATATAGCTTGTAATATCTTATTAGTGACAAGAAAAAAAACATACTAGCTTATCCATTCTAATGTTTACCTATGTTTGTTTTTAGATGCCACGAAAACCCTCTATTGATAGTCAGACATTAAAAAAAACATTAAAATCTTATCCTGGCATTTTCAATGCTAATGGACAGTTAAAGTCAGCCTCTGATCCTATCTGGAGGGAAGTATGTTCTCACCCCGCCTTGCAGAAATATAGCTCCTTGATGGAAGAATCAGAAACTTCCCAGGCTATATTTAAACCCAAACAGATACATGACTATGTATTTCAAAATAGGTATGATTTGCAGATGTACTTACGTATGGAACTTAACATCTTGCCTCAATCAAAAGATACAGAAATTAAGGAGTTGTGGCCTGACACAAGCACATCTGATGAAAGCTCTCCAGAGGAACACTCTTCAGAGGGTGGCTTTGTGCGCACACAGGGACAAGAACCAACACTTCTATGGCATGTATTAATCCCTTATAACCAATACTTAGAGATCAAGCCCAAAACAGTGTTCTATAATGAGGGTGACAGCAAAAAGAGGCGCAGGGTGCTCAAAAAACATGCATGGACTTCTATTATTACAGAGGTTCTTTATAAACAGCATGGACTCCCATGTGCCTTCTCCTTTAGGAGGAACAAAGTTTGTGTGGGTGAAAACAAAGCAAGAAAGTTCTTAACTGCAGATGGGCATTGCACAGAGTGCAAAGCAGCAGTGCATATTTATGCAGAAGAGGAACCTGAGCTGGGAAACCCTTTAATTCTTCATGTTCGAGCACCTGACACAAGACCCCTACCACATTCTAACAAAAATCAGTTAAGAGGTGAGAAGAGAAGGAAATTTGGAGAAGAAATGTTAAAAACTTTACCCTACAATTGGAGACGAGAAACAATTGATTCCGAAATCGCTTTTGGAGAAAAGGAACCACCAACCATACCATCACTAAGAATTTGTCAAGATGCTAGGCAAGAAGCTATGGATAGGATGTTTGGTACACCAAAGTTGAAAGATCCAGTTTTATCACTGTCTCAGATGAAGAGTACTCATAAGTATGCAGGAGATATTCATACTATCTCATATGATGGTTTTTTTGTTCATTATTGGTCAAAGGAACAAATATATTTTTAAGAAGTATTGTTCAAAGCATTGTTTCCCTCGCGTTCAAGTAGATGCCACAGGGAGTTTGGTATTCAAAATAAAACGAGAAAATAAATTGTCTGCTCATATTTTTTTATATGAGATTGTTATTAACTTTGAGAATACACAAATGAGTGTATCTCAAATGTTGAGTGAAAGTCAAGATACTCCAACTATCACTTTTTGGCTGGAAAAATGGATAAAGGATGTACAGACATTGCCTAAAGAATGTGTCTGCGACTTTTCTCATGCATTACTTGGTGCATTGTCACGAGCTCTAAATGACTGTAGCCTTAACACATACTTGAGGACTTGCTTGTTCCTCCTACTTGGCAATAAATGTGAAAAACCAAAATGCTATATACGAAGAGATGTTGCCCACATGATTAAAACTGTATGTCGGTGGAAGTGCTTTCCAAAAAATGCAAAACTTGTGAGGAAGTTCTATATACGATGTGTTGGACTTCTGGTGAAGTGTGAATCATTTGACATTCTTAAACAGCTTGTTCTCAGTACCTTTATTCTTTGTGTATCTGAGACAACAGGTAACGTCAGTGATCGTGAAACATCAAAATATAAATCATCAAAGGCATACCTTTGCCATTGCATAGAGACGGGGAATTTGAGAATTATTGATGAGTATATGGAGAATTGTCAGGAGACTGAAATGCTGAGTGATGAAAATGAAAAGAGCTATAGTGAGCCACTGTCAGGTTGGCTAAATGACATTGTGCAAGAAGCAGAAACTGCAAGTCTAGAACAGGGGGAACAGCCAAACCCTTACTTCTGTCCAGATGTTTCTCATAAACTACTTCACCTTCTGAAGTATTTTCCTATTTGGACATCTGTGATGCAACCAGTTTTTAAATCACCAAATAAAACAGCCTCTTCTGCATCAGTTGAGGGAGATTTTGGCCTTTTGAAGAACTCCATTCTTCAGCATATTCAAACTCCAATGCGAGTTGACAAATTTGTTGCATTGCATTTAAGTGCTCTGTGTGGGCGCTCAAAAATAGCAGCTGCTGTACATGTCACAGAAAGTAACAGTTTAGTAACATTGGAAAAGGAAGAAGTCATCGATGAATCTGCCAAAGACAAACATGGGCAGCAGGAAAAAAGTCATGAAAAAGAAGTGGTTATTGAACACATAAAGAAGCTCACAGACACTCTCCTGCCCCTTCAACAATCTATGAAAGAAACAAGTGTTTTTGAAAGTAGGAACACAGAACAGATTGTGGTAGAGCTTAGGGAAGCAGAATGTTGGCGGGGTAAAAGCAACTCTCAACTGAAAATTGTACATACTCCCATAGCACAAAATGAGGGTGATAACAAGTCGTTGAAGTCCAAGGATTTACTTTCCCCACTGAACACACCTTTCAAGAAGAGACCAACATATTTAACGCCGTATCCAAATATATGTCAAATAATTGATGATCCTTGTACACGAAAACTTTTAGGTATCCTGCGCAATGGGAATCTCTTGAACACCATTAATCTAAATAATAATGTGTATAAGGTCAATAATACTTGCCCATTTGACTCACTGCTGCATAGTTTGTCAACCATGTTTGTTGATTATGACTCATACAGAAACTTCATAACTAACTCAGAAAACCCATTTTTGGGTGCTGTTAAGTATTTTGTGGAATTTGGGGCAAATCAAAACATGTACAGAAAGAGAGCTGAGTTGATACTGGAAAATTACACAAGCTGCACACTTCTAGGTGGAATTACAAGTTTGGATGCAGAAGATTACGTTGGCCATACAGTAGAAGTTTTTTTAAAAGACATCCCCAGTTTAACCGAAATATCTACTTGTCAAAATGTGACATGTAAAAACAACAAAGAACGATCCAATATGTTTTGGCCAATCAACACTAATGATGTAAAACATGGTTTTGAGCGTGCTATGCAAATTTCATCTAAGGTCATTAATAAACCATGTACACCCAACTGCAGCGAACGTACTACAATTGTCTGCAAACCAGGACCACATCTTATAATAGAGCCACGTGTTGGTTTACCGATAAAGCGACGGATCTCTGAATTCCCCACTCAAGTGATCATATCAGATATACGTTACACATTAGGAGCCATTATAATGCATGTTCAAGGAGACCATTACATTTCATATTGTAGAAGAAAAGGACAGTTGTTGGGAAGTTTATGACGACATGAGCTACTCTGTAAAAACAGTAGACCCAAACAAACTATGTGGAAATTCAGAAGTTGTAATATATGTTAAAATGTAGTTTTTCCTGTTTACAGGTATAACAAATGAGTAAAGACAATCGCTCTGTAAAGAGTAGCTAAACTTTTAATCAAGTTTACCTCTATTGTCTCCTTGGGCCTTGTTGTTATTGTTGTTATGACTTTACTTAGTCCTGCAGCAGTACAGCGCTCCTGGCCGCTGCACTGCACTCTGTCTCCTCAATGTCCACCAGATATTTCCTCTTGCTGGTGACTACATACTGTATGTACAAAAGGAGGATTTTTGGTGTATTCTAAAGGCACCAGAGCTAAAAGTATGCAAATATGAATGAGTGGGAGAAAACCAAAGAGGACCAGTTACACAGGATCAATGCAAAGTTTGAACAAGCTTTATTAAACACTGCAATATAAAAGACATACACTTAAAACACAAGTAAAAAGTAGTCCACTGACTACATATGAGGTGTGTGGGTATCAACACTGCTGCAAAACAATGGTCACAGGACATAGAAATAAGGAACCAACTAACATCTAGATTGCACCTAGTATTATCATAGCCTGAAAAATAGAGGCATGTGCAAGCACACAATAGTTGTACTACGGTAAAAGTATCACTGCAGACACAATGATTACAGAGACCCAGAGGTACACAGGTAATAGTGCATAAGAAGATGTGGCAGTATGTACATATTTTAGTAATATGACCTGATAGACGTTTTTTCGGTTTTTTATTCCATCTGATTCCTAAGGGATTTCTTTCAGATGGAATACAAAACCGAAAAAACTATTACCTGTGTACCTGTTTAATAAAGCTTGTTCAAACCTGTGTAACTGGTCCTCTTTAGTTTTCTCCCACTCATTCATATTTGCATACTTTTAGCTCTGGTGCCTTTAGAATACACCAAAAATCCTCCTTTTGTAAAGCCACTCATACATTGGTGTTTGGCACAGAGCTATGTACTAACTTATCTAGTGGTGCATACCTAGATTAGCCATATTTTGGTTTATTACATACTGTATGTAGTCAAGCAAGATTGCACTAGAAGTGATCAGAGCCTTCCTTTCCTTATTGCTAATTAGATTTCAGAAGAAAGGAAGTCTCCGATTGGGGCTGATGCCATCTTGGGTAAGTACACATGTAAACACTTGCCAGAGAAAATGTTGGGTGGATGTCAGGGAGACAGAGCGGGTGTGAATGGCAAGAACCATGGGTGATACCACAGTCCAGGAGCACACAACTGGCAGGACTCAGGTAAGTTATAATGAGGGGGGGAAGCCAATAGAGTTAAACTGGTTTGAAAGTTTAGCTATTGTTTAAAGCACTTCTTATAAAGCTAAGGCTGGGGGTCAGGGGGTTTCATTCAGCTCCTCTGTCAAAAATAAGAGGCTGAATACAACAAAACAAAGACTTTTGCTTCACCGATAACTTGAATAAGGATACAAGCCTTCTGAACTGCTCATACTATAAATGTTAAGGCTGCTTTAAAACAGGGGGGTAAAAGGCCTGCAGGTATGAGAAAAAACTTGCTAATATTTTGAGCACTAGCAGTTCAGTAAGTTACTGTCCCCGTTCAAGCAAACAAGGAAGCAAACTATTATATTTGGTTCTGTCCAGCCTCTCCTTTGGACAGAGAAGCTTAATATAACTATATGATGCCCTTGTGAACTCAAACTACACTAAGTGCATTTACAGATCATTTTCATATACTGTAACTGAAACCACACTAGATTTCAAAATTAGTTCTATGTCAAAAGCAATAAGTTAAAAAAAGGAAAAAAAAAAAAAAAGAGGACTATCAGTTAATTCTCAAAGAGTAACTTAACTTTTCTATTCATAAGTGGGCAGGGAGGGGGCATATATATTTACTTATATATGGGCATCTAGGTCCTTCCTTTCTCCGCAGCCAGCACAGGTATCTCAGAGGATCTTCCTCTGACTTTCAATGTTTGCTACCATTTCTTTCATCTTATACCTGTATCTGTTTCCTTCTGTTTACAGGTTCATGGACATGCTAATTTAGGCAATTTAAGGGTTCTTTTCCCTTACAAATTCATGTTAAATGTTGGAGCAATATATCTATTATATAATTGCGAATGCTGCGAGTGCCCCTTTGTCGTCATGTGGATACGAACGAAGCATTGGCCGCGCAGCGGCCATTGCGAGCCGGCGAGTCGCTATGCCCGCGCAGCGGGCATGGCGAGTCGAAGCATTGGCCGCGAAGCGGCCATTGCGAGTCGCTCTAAGGCGACTCGCTATGCCCGCGCAGCGGGCATGGCGAGTCGCCTTAGCAGCGCGAAGCATTGGCCGCGAAGCGGCCATTGCGAGTCAGAGACTCGCTCTGCTAGAATCCCGATGCATTGTGCATCGGGCACCCATCTAGTCTATTATATTTGCTTGCAGATTAACCACCAATGAGCAGTTGTTCTCTCCAGGGGCTTTTTTTGATATGATATTTACATTTAGGTCCTATTTCTTATGGGCCAGGAATTTATTGCACATCATTACCCTGCTAGAGGTATTTGTACTGTTTTGAATGTTATCATCCTTTTCTGCTTTACAATTATTTACGCCTAATTGGCCTGGTCAATGTCTATATACTTCAGTAGTAATACCTTGAAGTGTTTATTGTACCTCTAATAGGATTGGTCATCCTGAGGTGATGCCTGTATTTTGCTGAGCTGCGTTTTTTTGTATAAGTGCTTGTATGCACCTTTTAATTGATTTTATTTTGTATGTCCTTTTTTCCTAACTTTAATAAAGATACCTTTGTATGTTATTCTGTATCAGAGCTTGGTTGATCCCGGGTATACACACGCTCTTTTTTCTTGTCTGATTGATGGTGTTTCCCGTGTGTCTGGTTGATCTGCACGGTTGTGACACCCATTCTCTTTGTTTATTCTATTCATAAGTGGGCAGGGAGGGGGCATATATATTTACTTGTATATAGATGCAGGGTCTACAGATTCTGTAAGTGTCCCCAAGTTACCACTACAACCATCCACTGGATTTTTATTTCTTCCGCTTAATCTGGCTCACTGGCATTAGGGAGAAAAGGGGAGAGCAATGTGACCGTGCTCCTAATTGGCTGGTTGCTGTTTGGCTGACTGCTAGCTCTATCAGGAGTTTGGCCGCAGTGCTAGCCATGCCCGTGATATCACGCGGATCATGGAAGAAAAGGAAATCTAGTGGACAGCTGTGGCAATTGTAAGGGGCAATTTGAAGGCACTTACAATAGTCTATAGACTCTGCATATAAATACAGTACAGGTTAGTATGCAAATCTCAGTGGCTTTCACTGCCACACTATACCAACCAAGAAGAAACAAAAAATTAAATTTGCATGGATTTCGAAATGACAAAAGATGTAATACAAATAATAACCCTCACATACCCCCATCTTAAGCAATAATGCCCCCAAAGTCAGTAATGTTGCATTCGTTTTGCTGTCCTGTGTGTCTTGAGCCCCACTGCTCACCACCTGCTGCACAGCAATATGACTCCCATGGCAGCAGGAGCTCATCATTCCGCTCACCTACAGGAGGGCTGCTGCTGTCTGGACTGATCCGACATCTGCAGTCTGGGTTAGGACGCTTAGGAGGCAGTGACACACAGCAGCGCTTGACAAGCTCCTCACAGGCTGAGCACAGCTACAGCATCTACTAGCAGCTAAGCCAGCCTCGGAGCGCTCTGACCGCCACGCAATTCTTTCTATCCAAAGACAGTTCCTCCATTCATAAGTAAGGTTTTTGTATGAGTGGAGAAAAACTATAAGGGAAATGGTGATAAATTTATTGAAATATGTTTAATATCATAGAATACAAATAATAATTTTCAATAAATATTCACGAAAGATGAAGGCTGTATCTAAAGAATAGAAAGACTGAAAATTCCCATGAGTGCAAAGTAACTCAAACAAAGGAAAGAAGAAGAACTGTAACACCCCAGTGTTGGGTTTTACGGTTGGGGTGTTACTGATCGGTGTTGGGGTGTTACTGATCGGTGTTGGGGTGTTACTGATCGGTGTTGGGGTGTTACTGTTCTTCTTCTTTCCTTTGTTTGAGTTACTTTGCACTCATGGGAGTTTTCAGTCCTCCTATTTTTTAGATACAGCCTTCATCTATCGTGAATATTTTTTGTAAATTATTATTGGTATTCTATGATATTAAACATTTGAATACATTTGTATCTAGTCACATTAGTAATTTTCTTCGTTTTTTGTATAAGTCAAACACCGATAACTCAGGAACTCCGTCTAGATGTTACAATGTACGTGTCCTATTTCTATTCCAGGGATTTTGCATCCTAAACGTTCAGGTTTCCATTGTTATATCTCTATTTCTGGAAGGTATTACTGTTTTGTGTTTTTCACTGTACTAATAAGTAAGATTTATTGTTTTGATAATTTAATTGATTAAAAATGAGACCTAAACATGAGAGTCTATGTACGCAAATTTTTAACCCCTTGACGACCGATCATTGACTTTTGACAATGGCGTTAGCCGGGCCTTATTCCTCTGCCATAGTTTTCACGTCGGGCGGGGAATGGCAGCCTCAGCTAGCCCTGTCAGCAATCGTGAGATCCAAGCTGTCCTACCATCAGCTGGGATCCCAACCTCTAAAAATTAAATAGTTTAATATTTATTCACAGGGTAAAAGTCATAAAACGCGATCAAAACATCGAATATACCCCAAAATAGTCGGAATGAAAACTACAATTCTTCCCGCAAAAAATGAGGCATCCCACTGGTCCGTAGTCAGAAAAATAAAAGCGCTACGGGGCTGCGCATGCGGCGAGGCAACATCCTCTCATTATTTAAAAAAAAAAAAAAACGTTTTACTTTTTAAAAGTAGTAAAAAAAAAAGTCATAAATTTTGTATCGGTGTCCGACCTGACCCGGAGAATAAAGGTATTCTGTTACTTTTACCACACGGGAAATTAACTAATAA
The DNA here is from genome assembly GCA_033576535.1 of Allobates femoralis. NCBI lineage: Eukaryota > Metazoa > Chordata > Amphibia > Anura > Aromobatidae > Allobates > Allobates femoralis. The sequence goes on from JARQOC010000002.1 coordinate 79,692,267, forward strand.
TAAAACTCAAAAAACATTAGCGAATTTAATTTTTTTTTTTTAATTTTCCCTCTCCTAAAAATAAATAAAAGTTATACAAAACATTATATGCACCCAAAGTGGTGCAAAGGAGAAATACAACTTGCTATGCAAAAAACAAGCCCCCCCACTACTTGAAATGTGCCTTTTTTTTAAGGATTCAGATATTCGCTAGATCCGTTTGAGCAGCGGCGACTTCGGCGTGGGCGAATTGTTGGCAGCATCAGGACTTCATTGGCGATGTGTCGCGGTGGGGGAAGGGGGGCAGTGTGCTGTGATGATTGTGAAGAGGAGGGCCTGTAGGCATCACGGGGGACGAGAATGACTCACTGACCGAACTTTTAGATCGTCCCACTCACTCGCCACCTCCTCACTTTACTCTCTCTGTTGGTGTCCCCCAATGCTCTGTCCTTGGACCCCTCCTCTTCTCCATCTACACCTCAGGACCGTTGCTCAAACCGGATCTAACGAATATCTATCAGAATCCATGGAAAAAACGGGCAATTTCAAAAGAGGGGGGGCTAACCCGTACCCAACCCCCCACCTGAGACCCCCAATATCTCGGGAACGAAAGGAGATCTAACGTTAATTTTTGCTGATCAAACCGGATCTAACGAATATCTATCAGAATCCATCGAAAAAACGGGCAATTTCAAAAGAGGGGGGGCTAGCTACGGGTTAGCCCCCCCCTGAAAAAGATCCTAAATATCTCATTTTGTAGAGGAGATCTAACGTTAGTTTTGGTTGATCAAACCGGATCTAACAAAGATCTAACGAATGGAAACATTTTATTCCCAAATTCTCTATAAGGGGGGGCTAACCTGGGCTAGGTCATACAAACTCCTTGCAGCTGTCGTTCTTGGTGGGATTTGAACCCAGGACCTCAGTGCTGCAAGGCTGCAGTGCGCATTTGCACATGACCCTGACGGTGTTTTTTTTGTTGTCTCAATTGCTTAAAATTCAGGGTCTCACTAGGGCAGTGAGGGCCCACAGACACATTCTCCACTGCGACACAGATTACAGTGGCTCAGGGTATATATAGTAAACATGTCACATTATATATGCGGTATATGTCTCGGCACCCTGCAAAATTTTTATTTTTTTTTTTTTGCTGTTGATGGGGGGGGGGGGGGTTTGGTAATATTTGGAGGTACTAATCCAAGTAAGAGCCAGAGCTCAGTGACATGTATTATTGATTTGAGGTTGACCATTTTACACTTTAGACAACTTTACCTTTCCGTCGTCTGGCTTGGAACGATTTTTGGGTTGATGCATCTACTTGTAGAACCAATTAAAATATCAATATAAGATTTGTAAATTGTTGAGCGCGGCTTTCTACTCCACCAAGATGCTGATATTTAGCCTATTTACAACTATTAACTAAAGTAAAAATAAATTAGGGGGTGCCCAGAGTAGGAGAAAGTCAAGGTGTTTGGGGTTCCCTAGGGTGGATTTGCTGCAGATTTCATCCTGTGCACTACAATATGGTGGAAATTCACAGCATAAACTAACATGACTTGGGGTACGTGCACATGGAGCGGAGTCACTAAGCCAAAGATCCGACTCCACAATCATGGCCGTGACAGGTTTCAGGTTTATGCCTGCAAATTCAGACTGAAGCAGAACACTTGCCACATGTGAACATACCCCTATAGCAGGGCTCAGCAGCAAACTGCATAATAAAAGCTCCGAATTAGTAGGACGGTCGTACCGTACACCAAAGGGTGTGCAGAAATATGATGAGCAAAATGGATCAGAAGGGACATGGCACCGGATACATACAGGGTATCTCATCAGTGTTGTGCGCCTCGCCAGAAAGGCTACTCTAGTCTGACTGGAGTAATGTTCCAAGATCATATTTAGAAAGGAAGGGGTAGGGGAGGGGGGGAAAACATGGAAGAATATGATGTGTAGCGAGTAGCCAAACCCTGTCCCAGTCCGGTCTACCCATTTTGGCAGAACGTGGCTCTCCAGGGGGCCCAGGCTTTCATACAGGAAACCTTGCCGAGAACATGAGAATGACTTTGGAGGATCCCTGCATTAAGTGGACTTCTGCATGCTCACAAGTCCCTCCTGCAACAGATGCAGGACATGTGGGGTCACCTATAGCCTTAATCTTCCTGTAACTGACCCTGCTTTTATGACTGATCAACGTTTAGGTCAGGTAAAGTAATGACACTGAACGGACATATTTGATTACCCTTTAGCTACTAGTATAAGAAGAAAAAAAAAAAATACCCACACCCCTTTATGGCAGCAATATTCCCTCTGTACTTCACAGGTGCCAGGTAGGGTGGAAATGTTGCCCAACTTGTTGTGTGATAGACTTTACTCTCCAGGTGTTTCATACGTGATGAACAACATGTGGGGCATTCCTGAGCGGGTCAGGATTTTTGTGGATTGCAAATGATACAGTTTGTACTATGGACCCCTACAATACATGCACCCATCATCATGACCCCGCCCCACCCCACATGCACCAATCATCATGACCCCGCCCCACCCATCATCGTGGCCCCCACAACTGTAACCCACAGGGGAGGTCAATTTCTCCTGGAGAGCCCACCAGCTCACACAGGTTTCCTTATAGATTTGGCTTCCCAGGCAGGGGGCAAATGCATAAAATAGTAGTCCACAAGAGGAAAGCTGAATGTAGAACGCCTAGTTGAACCAGCTAGGGCCAAGTCACACGCATCAATTTGATGAACGATATTGTTAGCGATCACATGCACGCTCGATCGCTAACAATATCGTTCAGCTCACTGGTGAGCTGTCACACAGGCAGACTCGCCAACGATGTGGACCAGCGAGAACAGTGGTAACTATGGTAAACATCGGGTTACTAGGAGCGACGCGGCGCTTACTAACCCGATGTTTACCATGGATACGAGCTCCCAGCATAGGCTGTGAGGAGCTGGGAGCTCACTGATCGATTGTCTCCCGGTGTCACACGCAGCGATGCACCGTGTCCACCGGCCGACCAACAATAGATTTGTGAACATGTTCACAAATCTGCGATCAAACAATCAAGCGATGTTTCAAAGAAATATTGCTTGATTACACGCAGCGACGCACAAACTAGATCACTTAAGCGATCAAAAAAGCAGATCTCTTAAGCGATATCGTTCATCATATTGATGCGTTGACGTGGTCCTTACTCTAAATCAGTAACTCTTGATAAGTCTATAAGTTCATACAAACCAATGTGTTCTCCAAGAGGATAAGACCTCCATCTGCAGGGAGGTGACAGGCTTGTGACAAGTCTAGGGGAGCAGTTCCTCATTGTGGAAAAACAGTTGTCTGCAAATGGAGGATACACTGGTTTGGTTTATACCCACAGGGACTCTGCACACAATGACTGTCCAAACCAAGTACAAGCGCTGGGTGCATCATGGCAAGGCCAAACATTCAAGAGCACCTTCCTATAATCTCTAGCCCCTCTATGATTGACCGCTCTGGCTTTATAGAGTCAGAGAAGGATGGAGATAGAGGGGAGGCCAGCAGATGGGAAGGTGCACCAACGTTAGGCCCCACAAAGATGCACCCTGCGCCTGTACTTAGTTTGGGACAGTCATTCTCTGCTGACAGTCCGTCTGCATTTACACTTGTCACCTGCTTCACTGAAATGACAGGTGATCCAGTATAAACAAGCAAATGAGAATTTTGCTTATTCATTGAGTGATTGCCTGCTCATTGCAAGCTGTTGTCCCATCTAAATGCAGCAGGGCTCAAGACAGAGTAGTCATAGGGACCGGCCATTATAGATGGTGAAGCCATTTACACCCCTGGAGGCCTCATTCAGAAAACCTTCGTATAGCGGCAGTCTACCATTTCCGTCTTGCCCACCATTTCCGACTTGCCCACTGGTCCAATTACCTGACATATATACATGAGGCTGCAAGTTCAGGTCATGGAACATGGCAGTAATACACTAATATGCAGCCAGTTTATGGTCATCTGAATGAAGCCATAGGGAGGAAAGTCAAATTATAATAATATTTATTCATTTATATACCGCTATTAATTCCATATGTAAATAGAGTCTGTGGAGCCTCAGTTAGGAGTCTCAAACACAGAACTAGCCAGATATCCCTCCAGGGAAAGACCCAGCCATTAATTCCATAGCACTTTACATACATATCAACACTGTCTCTCGGAGCTCACAATCTATACATTCCATCAGTATGTCTTTGCAATGTGGGAGGGAACCGGAGTGCCCGGAGGAAACCCACGCAAACACGGGGAGAACATACAAACTCCTTGCAGATATTGTCCTCGGGACGTCAGTGGTGCAAAGGCTGCGGTGCTAACCGCTTGAGCCACCGTGAATCCAATATTCAATTGCGCATCTAGATCCCTGACAAAGGAGCATGAACAGTTCAGAAACCGGTCAGTTCTCCGCTCCCTGTGATGTCACCGCTAAGCCCAGCTCCTCTGTGCCACACCTGCCGCTGTGAACACCGAATGGCCAAAGTGTCCAGTGCTGGTGCCGCTCAAGACTGGGCATCATCAGGTAGTGGAGGACTGATCACTATCAACCCGCAGGTTGATCAAGCAATGTTAGAACCCCCAGTACATGGAGGAAGGGAGGAACAAAGCAAGTATTCCTGGTCTGGGGAAGGGGCTCCTTTGGGCCCATGTATGCGGGATATACTTGGCCATATACTAACTAGTGGCCCTACTAAACCCATAGGGGCAAGAGAAGTATTTAATACCCTTAGTACTGATGTTAGCGTCTTTGTGTAGCACATTAGGAACAAAGACATAGGAAAGATTACCTGGGAACATATCATCATCATCCTTGTACATTCTGTGTGTGTATGGGTCTAAAAGATTGAGCTATGAAGAAGCCAGATCAGAAGAGTAACATTATAATCAATTTATCTCCTGACAACCTTCGTAGGGTGTAAGGGTTAAACGACCAAATAACATCATATGTAAGTAACATATCCGGGAGAAACCTCCAGTCAGTGTCCTACTGAGTTAGGAATATCTTGCAAACTATTGTGTGTTATTTGTACACTTGGGCTAATATCCCTTAGGTGTAAACTCCGTGTGTACACTGCTCTTTGTATTCATCTCATTTGCACAATAGCAACCCATGAATAGTAAGTTCCTAAATTAGGAATCCAGAAAAGGCTAAATCATGTGGGAAGCTCAACACAACGACGCTGGAACTTTACTGAGACTAGAGGGCAACATGGCGATCCTGCTACGTGCCAGCCTTACATTACCCATATATTAATAGAACAGCCCACCTTCATGTCAACTCAGGGTTCAATGAAAGGCTTCCTATGGGGAGTTCTGCTAGAATGTGGGTAGCAGATATACATAGTGGAGACTGGAAATGGGCAGCACTGTGCGTAGGCAGAAAGCTGCCAATCAATGGTGTGGACAGGGTTATACAGAGCTCAGCATTCAGACAACTGACGGAAAAATCAACATGTATCTGCTGATCCAAGAACTGCAGCAAGCAGCCCAGTAAGGCCGGCTTCACACTGCGGCATGATCCGGTCCGGTTCTGTCTGGGAAGACCCAGACAGCTGTGAACCGGATCAGCACACAGGACTGGGGAACTATTATGCCCTCCGATCCAGTGTGCAGCCGCACGACGTTCCCGCTGCTGATAAGTCAGGACCGCGGGCGCTGCGGTCCTGACCTGTCAACGGCTGCAGCTGCGTGCGCTGCACACTGGATCGGAGGGCATAATAGTTCCCCAGTCCTGTGTGCTGATCCGGTTCACAGCTGTCTGGGTCCTCCCAGACAGAACCGGACCGGATCATGCCGCAGTGTGAAGCAACCCTAAGACTGGTTTCATGCTGCAGTCAGGTCAGGTTTTGTGTTTCAAAACCAGAAGAAGAACTTGCAGAGAAAAACTATAATTGAAAGATTGACACCTGTTCTAGGTTATGGAGTCACTCCTGGTTTTGAAACACAAAACCTGACCTGACCTGACCTGACCTGACTGCAGTGTGAAACCAGCCTAAGTGACACATCATGGAAATCAGGGTCTCAAATGGGGGTGACAAAAACCTGGTTACGGATTCCCTATGAGCTGCAAACATCACTCTCCTGTCCCAATGGTTTGTTTATAAGTTTCAGTTCAGATAAGAGAAACCGATGGCAGATTTGTGCTGCTGGGACCACAGGGAACAGAGAATCCGAAAGAATCCACATTATTTTACCTGTTTCACAAAAACATCCTGTAATAAACCGACTAGAGAGTCTCCGGAAACAGAGGCCAGACCCGGAGGTCTCCCTGCCCAGACCCCGGAGGTCTCCCCCCAGGTCCCTGTGTGAGAGGTGTCAGTCTGGGGGAGCGAGGGCCGGACTCATCACCATTCACCAAGGAGTTTAAGTTTTGCACAAAAATTGAAATTTCAGGAAATCTAAGTTTAAGCCTATGGAGGTATACAGTAGCACAGGGGAAAGGTACAGAAGCAGCGTCCATCACCTGCTGGAATGTAGAGGACCTGATCGTGGGACTCAACTAGGAAGATGTGCACATGGGATAAACATACAGTTAGGGCCAGAAATATTTTGACAGTGACACAGGTTTTCTTATTTTAGTTGTTTACAAAAACATGTTCAGAAATACAATTAATATATATATATATATATATATATATATATATATATATATAAATAAAATATGGGCTGAAAGTGCACACTCCCAGCTGCAATATGAGAGTTTCCAAATCGGAGAAAGGGTTTAGGAATCATAGCTCTGTAATGCATAGCCTCCTCCTTTTCAAGGGACCAAAAGTAATTGGACAATGGACTCTAAGGGCTGCAATTAACTCTGAAGGAGTCTCCCTCGTTAACCTGTAATCAATGAAGTAGTTAAAAGGTCAGGGGTGGATTCCAGGTGTGTGGTTTTGCATTTGGAAGCTGTTGCTGTGACCAGACAACATGCGGTCAAAGGAACTCTCAATTGAGGTGAAGCAGAACATCCTGAGGCTGAAAAAATCCATCAGAGAGATAGCAGACATGCTTGGAGTAGCAAAATCAACAGTTGGGTACATTCTGAGAAAAAAGGAATTGACTGGTGAGCTTGGGAACTCAAAAAGGCCTGGGCGTCCATGGATGACAACAGTGGTGGATGATCGCCGCATACTTTATTTGGTGAAGAAGAACCCGTTCACAACATCAACTGAAGTCCAGAACACTCTCAGTGAAGTAGGTGTATCTGTCTCTAAGTCAACAGTAAAGAGAAGACTCCATGACAGTAAATACAAAGGGTTCACATCTAGATGCAAACCATTCATCAATTCCAAAAATAGACAGGCCAGAGTTAAATTTGCTGAAAAACACCTCAAGAAGCCAGCTCAGTTCTGGAAAAGTATTCTATGGACAGATGAGACAAAGATCAACCTGTACCAGAATGATGGGAAGAAAAAAGTTTGGAGAAGAAAGGGAACGGCACATGATCCAAGGCACACCACATCCTCTGTAAAACATGGTGGAGGCAACGTGATGGCATGGGCATGCATGGCTTTCAATGGCACTGGGTCACTTGTGTTTATTGATGACATAACAGCAGACAAGAGTAGCCGGATGAATTCTAAAGTGTACCGGGATATACTTTCAGCCCAGATTCAGCCAAATGCTGCAAAGTTGATTGGACGGCGCTTCATAGTACAGATGGACAATGACCCCAAGCATACAGCCAAAGCTACCCAGGAGTTCATGAGTGCAAAAAAGTGGAACATTCTGCAATGGCCAAGTCAATCACCAGATCTAAACCCAATTGAGCATGCATTTCACTTGCTCAAATCCAGACTTAAGACGGAAAGACCCACAAACAAGCAAGACCTGAAGGCTGCGGCTGTAAAGGCCTGGCAAAGCATTAAGAAGGAGGAAACCCAGCGTTTGGTGATGTCCACGGGTTCCAAACTTAAGGCAGTGATTGCCTCCAAAGGATTCGCAACAAAATATTGAAAATAAAAATATTTTGTTTGGGTTATGTTTATTTGTTCAATTACTTTTGACCTCCTAAAATGTGGAGTGTTTGTAAAGAAATGTGTACAATTCCTACATTTTCTATCAGATATTTTTGTTCATCCCTTCAAATTAAACGTTACAATCTGCACTTGAATTCTGTTGTAGAGGTTTCATTTCAAATCCAATGTGGTGGCATGCAGAGCCCAACTCGCGAAAATTGTGTCACTGTCCAAATATTTCTGGCCCTAACTGTACATGAAGGTGAGCAGGGGAACATTCACACCCTGTGTCACCCGGCAGTAGACACATCCTGGAGGATGTGCTATTCGAGATACACCACATATTGCAGGACAGCACCGGGCCGGGGTCATACAACAGGCAGAGACATAGGAAGAAGATTACACCAGAAGGGGCAGAAAATAAAACAAACGCGCTATATGGCCTTGGCCCAAGGTCTCACACTCGTTGTGTTTGAAGAGCCTTTCGGTAAAATCTTTATTGGAATATTTAATGAGAAATCTGCACCAAATATGTGGTAAGAGGCGCAACGTCTGCAGGGTTTCTCCATCCAATGGAAACATAATACAGAATGTGTGACCTCCCATGCCAGGCTCCGAGCCTCCACCACCACAGGTGTATGATGCCAGGCTCCGAGCCTCCACCACCACAGGTGTATGATGCCAGGCTCCGAGCCTCCACCACCACAGGTGTATGATGCCAGGCTCTGAGCCTCCTCCACCACAGGTGTATGATGCCAGGCTCTGAGCCTCCTCCACCACAGGTGTATGATGCCAGGCTCTGAGCCTCCTCCACCACAGTGTATGATGCCAGGCTCTGAGCCTCCTCCACCACAGTGTATGATGCCAGGCTCTGAGCCTTCTCCACCACAGTGTATGATGCCAGGCTGTGAGCTCACTGTCAGCCCTGGCATGTGCCCAGTGATGCAGGCAGCAGTCCTGACCCCACAGTGACGATGATCAGATCAGTCCCCAGTGTCTGTGGCCGCAGACTGAGCTCCTGCCGGATAGTGACAGGAGGAAGCCTCTCCACTGCTCACACATAGAAGTCTGCGGAACTACAACTCCCAGAAAGCATTGCGACCACACTCCGCTGTAAGACACCGCAAGGCTCCGCACTGCCCGCTGGGAGCTGTAGTTCACCACGTGACAGGTACGTTCGCTGGGGTCACCGGGACATGAGATATAACCGGAGGTTACCTGAGGAGCCGCGCAGCTCCGGGCCCCGCACACCCTGCAGCCCTCAGCCGCACCGCGGACCCTGCGCTCCTACATACGGCCAGGAGGCAGCGGGAGCAGGAGATCAGTCTGCTCACTGCGGCCATGTCTGTCCCCGGAAGAACTCAGCGCCGCAATGTTATACAAGAGGGGCGGAAGAGCTCCTCCCACTGATCCCTGAACTCTGCGGGCGGCCACCAGAGGGCGCTCTCGACAGAGGATATAGAATATCCACTGCACCCTAGAATCCTATGTACTCCCCTCCCTCTGTGTTAACGGGTACGCTGCTGTTATTTCCTTGATTACAATTCCATGCATCGTACTTCTAATTTAGGGTTTGCATATTGATAAGTCTTTTGCTTCTTACACCTATAATTCTCCTTCCTTTTGAATGTCTTTTTGTGCAGCTTTGATGCTAGTGAAATGTTCTCTTAACTGCATTGTGTTAATTACTCCCTGCTGTGAGCTGTCCTTCTGCTCCCTCCTCCCTTTTCTCACCTGGACTCATTTTTTGGTCATTTGAATGGTATAAGTTGAATGGAGCAGGTCAGACATGACCTTGGTCAGATATGACATTATTAAAGTGTGACATTTTTAAGTGTCACATAAGAAATATCCCAGAAATAACACAGAAGTAACCAGAAGGTACTGTCTTTGTTACTTTACTTTTCAATTTAATTTCTTTTTTCTTTAATATTGGTTCTGATTGTTTTTTTCCCTTTCCCATGTCCTTTACTTCAATGTCTGTTTTCAATGTCTTCAATACTTAAAATAACAGTGTTATGTGCAACTGCACAGTCCTCCACTCTTCTCTGCTGTCCATGTGGTGCGACTGGAAGACAATGACATAGAGGGACACTCAAACACTGTGTATAACTCCAGTCACTACTAATCTCTACCATGTCTTGTATTTCACTGTTTGTTTTCTTATGTGCTCTCGCCACCAATTTTTATCACCCCATCCCCCTCCATCACCACTCATTCACATCAGCCCCTCTCTCCTGCCCTACTCTATGTACAGCTCCCATGCTATCTTCAGTTTACTGAAGACTCTCAGCCCATCATATTCCAAAGTTTGTCATAATAAATCATGTCCTAATTCCAAAAACTATCTGCTCTTTCTCTTTTTACTGCTGCTCCTCTCAGGTGATATCTCTCCCAACCCTGGTCCACCCTCTCCTAACTTCAACCCCTCTCCCACCTCACACAGAAACCTCACTAACCTTATTAATATCACCTGCACACTTTCATCTCCCTCTTTTAATTGCGCTCTCTGGAATCCACGGTCTGTATGCAACAAACTTCCCTTCATTCATAACTACTTTCTCACTAACTCTCTCAACCTCCTGGCTCTCACTGAAACCTGGATCCAGGATTCAGACACTGCTTCCCCTGCTGCTATTTCTTATGGCGGCTTACACTTCTCTCACTCCCCTAGACCTGGGAACAGACGTGGGGGTGGAATTGGCCTCCTCCTGTCCCCACAATGTACTTTCCAGGTCATTCCTCCAGCCCCATCACTCTCATTCCCTTCTTTTGAGGTCCATACCATTAGGCTATTCCATCCCCTCCCCCTCAAAGTAGCGGTGGTATACCGCCCCCAGGGTCACCCACCCAGTTCCTTGACCATTTCTCCACTTGGCTCCCGCATTTCATGTCCTCAGATTTACCAACCCTTATTCTGGGAGACTTTAACATTCCCATAAACAGCCCCATCTCCCCATCTGCATCCCAGCTCCTATCTCTAACTACCTCTCTTGGCCTATCACAGCTCTCAACCTCTAAGACGCACGAAAACGGTAACACCCTTGACCTTGTCTTTACCCGGCTCTGCTCATCCTCCCCCTTGGATAACTCAACTCTACTCTCTGACCACAACATCCTTTCCTTCTCACTCACTAACCCTCGGCCAACACAGCCCAATCCTACCTATCACACATCCAGAAATCTACAGGCCATTAACCCTCAAGCACTCACAGACTTCCTCATCTCATCTCTGTCCCCAATCTCTTCAATCTCCTGTCCAGATCAGGCAGTAAATCACTACAATGACTCTCTCAGAAGCTCCCTGGACCAAGTAGCGCCCCTCACCCGCAGAACCTCCAAACAGAGAACAAAACAGCCCTGGCTCACACCACAAACTCGATTCCTCCAGCGATGTTCCAGGAGTGCTGAACGTCTATGGAGGAAAACTCGCTCACCAGGAGACTTTATCCACTATAAATTCATGCTAAAAACCTACAACTCTGCCCTTCACCTTGCCAAACAGACCTACTTCACCACCCTGGTCTCCTCACTATCCAACAATCCAAAAAAACTCTTTGACACCTTTCACTCTCTCCTCAGTCCTAAAGTGCAGGCCCCCATCACTGACCTCTGTGCTGATGACCTGGCTTCCTGCTTCATGGAGAAAATAGACAACATCCGCCAGGAAATCAGCTCTCAGCCTCCAAGTGCTGCCACCCCCATTCTTCCCCACATCTCCTCCGGTTCACTCTCCACATTTGACCCAGTCACAGAAGAAGAAGTCTCCAGGCTCCTTTCTTCCTCTCGTCCCACCACATGCACTACTGACCCCATTCCCTCACACCTGCTCCAGTCCCTCTCTCCAGTCGTCACCACTCATCTAACCAAAATCTTCAATCTCTCCCTCTCTTCTGGCATTTTCCCCTCCTCCTTCAAACACTCGATCATTACTCCATTATTAAAGAAAACCACTCTCGACCCAACCTGCACAAATAACTACAGACCAGTCTCCAATCTCCCTTCATCTCTAAACTCCTGGAGCGCCTGGTCTATTCCCGCCTCACCCGTTACCTCTCCGCTCACTCTCTTCTAGATCCATTACAGTCTGGTTTCCATCCCCTTCACTCTACAGAAACTGCCCTCATCAAAGTGACCAATGACCTTCTGACAGCAAAACGTAATGGTGACCACTCTCTGCTTATTCTCCTTGATCTCTCTGCAGCTTTTGACACTGTCGACCATCAGCTCCTACTCTTTATGCTGCACTCCATTGGCATAAAGGACACTGCTCTCTCCTGGCTCTCCTCCTATCTTTCTGACCGCTCTTTCAGTGTATCTTTTGCTGGCTCCACTTCTTCCCCTCTTCCCCTCACTATTGGGGTCCCTCAGGGTTCAGTCCTTGGCCCTCTCCTCTTCTCTCTCTACACGGCCCCGATTGGACAGACCATCAGCAGATTTGGCTTTCAGTACCATCTTTATGCTGATGACACACAACTATATACTTCAGCCCCTGACCTTACCCCTGCGGTATTAAAGAACACCAATGACTGTCTAGCTGCAGTTTCCAATATCATGTCCACTCTCTATTTGAAACTAAACCTTTCCAAAACTGAACTTCTTCTGCTCCCCCCATCCACTAGCCTCCCTAAATCGGACATCTCTCTCTCAGTATGCGGCACCACGATAACGCCTAGACAGCAGGCTCGCTGTCTGGGTGTTATGTTTGACACCGATCTCTCCTTCTCCTCCCACACGCAATCTCTCGTCCGCTCCTGTCGCTTACACCTGAAGAATATCTCTAGAGTCCGCCCCTTTCTCACCCTGGAAACAACAAAAACCCTCACCGTGGCCCTAATCCATTCCCGCCTTGACTATTGCAACTCTCTATTAAGCGGCCTCCCCCTCACCAGACTTTCTCCTCTCCAGTCCATCCTTAATGCAGCAGCCAGGATCACCCATCTGGCCAATCGTTACTCAGATGCCTCTGCTCTGTGCCAGTCATTGCACTGGCTGCCTGTATACTACAGGATCAAATTCAAATTGCTTGTTCTCACCCACAAAGCTCTTCACAATGCAGCACCCCCCTACCTCTCCTCCCTCATCTCTGTCTATCACCCCACCCGCTCTCTACGTTCCTCAAATGACCTTCGACTAACATCTGCACTAATCCGATCCTCCCACTCCCGGCTCCAAGACTTTTCCAGAGCTGCACCAAACCTCTGGAATGCTTTACCCAAAGAAATCAGGACTATCCACAACTTGCATGGCTTCAGACGATCCCTAAAAACGCATCTTTTTAAGGCGGCCTATCATACTCCCTAATAGAAGTCCATTGTACTGTAGACAGTAAATGGGCTATCCCTCTGGACATTACTCTTCTACAAACTCCACCAAACCAAAAAGGTCTATACAGACTGTATAATGACCATTCATGTAAGCTTAGCCCTATGCCCCACTTCCTCAAGATGCCTGGATCATCAGTGCAATAAGCCCCTGCACCTTGTGCAACCCCTATCCCGTTGTAGATTGTAAGCTCTTATGAGCAGGGTCACCTTCATTTCTTGCTTTATTTATTGTATTTTTTTTCACATTGATTCTATGCCTATTGTTTTGTATCCAATTATTGTACTTTATTTGTTCTCTACTGTAATTACTTACTGTATTATATTTTCTGTACTCTGACCCTACATTGTAAAGCGCTGCGGAATATGTTGGCGCTATATAAATAAAGCTTTATTATTATTATTATTATTATATACAGGTGAACTCTGCCAGCGGCCACCAGAGGGCGCGCTGTACAGAGGATATACAGGTGAACTCTGCGGACGGCCACCAGAGGGCGCGCTGTACAGAGGATATACAGGTGAACTCTGCGGGCAGCCACCAGAGGGCGCTCTCTACAGAGGAATCACAGGTGAACTCTGCATGCGGCCACCAGAGGGCGCTCTGTACAGAGGAATTACAGATGAACTCTGTGGGCGGCCACCTGAGGGCGCTCTCTACAGAAGAATTAGGAGGGAACTCTTCGGGCGGCCACCAGAGGGCGATCTCTACAGAGAAATTGCAGGTGAACTCTGCAGGCAACCACCAGAGGGCGCTCTCTACAGAGGAATTACAGGTGAAATCTGCTGGTGGTCACCAGAGGGCGATCTCTACACAGGAACTAATGGTGAACTCTACGAGTGGCCACCAGAGGGCGCTCTCTGCAGAGGAATTAGAGGGGAACTTTACGGGCGGCCACCAGGGGGCATTCTCTGCAGAGGAATTACAGGTGAAATCTGTGGGCGGCCACCAGAGGGCGCTCTCTACAGAGGAATTACAGGTGAACTCTACAGGCGGCCACCAGAGGGCGCTCTCTACAGAGGAATTACAGGTGAACTCTGCAGGTGGCCACCAGAGGGCGCTCTCTACAGAGGAATTACATGTGAACTCTGCAGGTGGCCACCAGAGGGCGCTCTCTACAGAGGAATTACAGGTGAAATCTGCTGGTGGTCACCAGAGGGCGATCTCTACAGAAGAATTAATGGTGAACTCTACGATCGGCCACCAGAGGGCGCACTCTGCATAGGAAATACAGTTGAAGACACAGGTAATATGCGGGCTGGTGTGTCATATTTCATACACTAGCATACACATACTCCAGGGTCGGGGAAGACTCGGGAACCGGGCGGTTACTCGTTGTTCTGCTTCACCTCTCTTCGGTTCAGACGGGGGCTGAGACCTGGTCCCGTGACCCTGGTGGTGTCATTTTAATAAACGGGGGATGATGACAGGGAAAGTCTGAGGGGTTAAGGGGGTATTCGTGACGCCACCTGCGGTATGTGGCCAGGGTGGCTTCCGCTGCTTCAGAGCCTCTGGGGACGGTGACCGGCAGCTTGGATGGCGTCGCTCCCCACAGGTGGAGCGCAGTCCCCAGGGCAGCGGAGTGGTTCTCTCAGCTCGTACCTTGGCAGATGTTAACTCGGTCAGCAGTACCCTTGGTGTTACGGGTGGCCTCTGTGGCTGATGGTCGCCGCAAATAAAAGTCTCTCACACCACAGCTGCAGTTCTGTTACTTTTCCTCAAGTGTTACACATGGCCGTCGGGTACAACTCCTGCCAGTCTCCAGTTTGCTTTTCCCCCAGACCTGGGTTAGTGCAGTCAAGCCACAGTTGGTGCCCTTTCTGTCCTCTCCAGGTGTCTCAGTCTCTGGTGGGTCTACGTTCTCTCTCTCAGCGCTATAAGGAGTAGTTCTTTTCTGAGGCAAGCGGGTCATCGCTCTGCCCCCCCAGGCTCTCAATGCTCTCCGCAGCACAGAGCTCAAGTACCGATGGCCACAGATGCTATTGTGTGCCGGCCGCCATTAGGTTCCTATCCAGAGCACTGCTCCCTAGTTCTCTTCCGCACCCCAAGGGTTGCTCTCTTTCTCTGTCAGTCAGTCTTTCCCTCCTGTGGGTGAGCGTGGTGGCAATGCTCCAACCCACGGGAGTCAGCACCTCACCGTCTCAACATTCCCAACTACCACTCCTCGTCAGTTGATGTGACTCCTCCGGTCTCCTTCCTCTGACTACTTACTCTGTCTACCTTTTCCTGGCCTGGGTCCTCTATCAGGGTCCACCCACGTCCCTGGGGCCTGTCCCTGCGTGTGTGTTTGTTTTTCGGGTTCAACTGCATCACCCCGACTCCTGGAGAACAGGAGTACTACACTCCCTAACCACGTGGTACCCGTGGTATATCTTAGTTGACGGACCCATGTCCTTTCTTCCCCACCTAGGATGAGTCTATACCCAATGGCTCCTTGTAGGTAGACTTGGGGCTCCCCTCCCTCTTGGTGAGGGAGCAGGCAGACTGCTCCATGTGGCAGAGTGCTGGAGTCGGTGAACACACCGCAGCAGCCGCTTGACGACTTTCAGAGGTGGACTCTGGCCGTTTCCTCGGGTCCGGCGTTCCCATGGTGGACTGGGGAATTCCCTGGAGTATGGTCGCTCCACGCTGGGGTTCTCCCTTTCTCTTTAGGGCCCAGACTCCCGCGTCAGGCACCCTCTCTCAGGTTCCCCTCAGGATCCTCTCTCATCTTCCCTCCGGATCAGCGTAGAGCTGTCCTGTCATACCTTCCGCCTCGCTCCACACTCCAACTCCTCTGACTCCATACTCTCAGACGCCCTTTATCTGACTAACAGTCTCTAATTCCCCCTAGAGGTGAATATATCTCCCTCCCTGGGGCAACCTCCCACCACTACTCTGTGTGGGAGTGCAGGAATGGGTCCCACCCACCAGCCTAGTATCCACTTGCAGCTGGGGAAGATTACACCTCTTTTACGGGTGCAATACCCCACTGTGACGCCTGACCATGTGGGTGCTCTGTACAGAAAAATTACAGGTGAACTCTGCGGGCGGCCACCAGAGGGCACTCTCTACAGAGGAATTAAAGGTGAACAGGTGAGGACACAGGTAATGTGCAGGCTGGTGTGTCATAATATTTCATACATTAGTGATCATAATTAGAGATCAGCAATGACTGAAGACAGAGAAAGATAAAGGGTGGAAACACACTGGCGTGAAAAAAAGCGGTCCGATTGTCGTCCAGGAGAGTCGTACAAGTGTTGTCTGATTTTTGCTGTTTTGCATCCAACTGCTATGCGACTGTCCGACATTTTTCTCAGATCACATCTGTGTGATGTCCGTGTGCAGTGCATTTTTTTTCTCAGCAGCTATTACTGTATAATAATTTACAGGTACATTTTACAGTGTTCTGAGCTACAGAATGATAATGTATTAGTGAAAAAAACGGATGCCTCTCGGATAGTCCGTGTGCCATCCATGATTTTTTATTGGACCCATAGACTTGCATTGGCGAGTCTCGCGCGTGAATCGCATACTGTCGCAGCATGTTGTGATTTGTTTCTCGTTCATGAAGCGGATGAGAAAAAAAACGCCTGACTCTCGCAAATGTGTTCTTTAACATAGAATAACATTGGTCCGACTTCAACGCGAGAAAAACACACATTGCAGTCGTCAGACTTTCACGTCAGTGTCTCCGTACCCTAAAACTAAATGTTGTGAAGGTTACAACATTCACCAATCAGTAGAAGTGTACAGGCCTTTACAAGGAACAGAGGAACACATCTGGGAGATTGAGTTACCCCATAACTCGCCCCGGAGGAGCGCACAGACCGGATACCGGATCCAAAACTGTGACTGACACACGCAGCACAGTAAACACCGGGATAGTGGAGGTTGTAGATCTACACTGTACTTCAGCGAAGCAACATGGCGGGGTCAGAAGCACACGGAAAGACTCAAGTTGCCTAGCAAAGGGGGTACCTGTGAGGAGAGACAGGGTCAGCAGCTCAGCTAAAGCAGCAGCAGGGCCACACACAAGGCGCAGGAGTAGGAAGCTGAGGACCCGGTCAGGGTGGGAGCAACCCGGCCCCGGTACAGACTCCATGAACAGTACTCTGCTAACAACATCTGCAGTAAAGACTTGGAAAATGACAAAACCGTGAGTGTGTGTGATCCTTGTACTCAAGCCCTACTTTCCCTCATAAACTGCCATCGCCTCCACTATCATCCCTATCCTGCAACATCCATAGCATCAATCATAGACTATTACTACCACTGCCCCGGGGAACCAGGCTCTGCCCACGGAGAGCCGTTACATCACCAGCTGCCCAAACATCATCCCCGGAGGTTCTGCAGCAGCAGTGGTCACCCTGACCACAACCCGTGGGTGGCGTCACGACAAACTCCCCTGTAAATACTCCCCCATTACTTGTGGGCTCGGGACACGGTCCGGACAAAGTCTGCCGTGACATCCCCAGCATATACCCCGGTTCGGTAACAAGTAATCCATCCCAGTGGGCTCCACATCCACATTACATGCTCCTCACCAAAGGTGAGTCTAGCCTTTAGATCATTTCTGCTAATGAGAGGTTTGGTCACTGCAGAGTAGGCTTTCAGTCCAAATGCTTTTAAACATTGTGACACTGTATGACGAGAATATAAAAGAATAAAGCAAGGATCCACCAAGTGCGATGCCGTACAATGATACAGAAACTGTGTTTTTCTTTCCAGGACACTTTTCTAAGAATACGTGTTTTGTGGCCCTCTGGCCACTTCCTCAGGGTGTAAAAATCCTTTTGCTCCATACAGATCATATACATATTGAAAATGCCAGAGGAACTAGAAGCAGGAAGTTCACAGAGAACTCGCCGGTCAGCCTTCCCCCAGCAAATCACAATACACTTTCACATGAACAATATTCATACACCTAAAATCAAATAAATAATCACATTCCATATTCTAAAAACTCCAAATGCCCTTCTATCTTTGGCCGGCTTCACACTACGGTGAAATCCGATCCCGAGCTGTCAGGGGTGAGCCTGACAGCCCCGGACCGGATTTCGGCCCCATAGTATGCTATAGGGCCGGATGGAGCCAGATGGCAGCTATCTGTCTACCGGTTTCCATCTGTCCGGGACAATCCGGGAGGATTCAGATTTTTTTTTTGCAACATTTTTGTGTCCCAGGGAAAAAAGCTGATCCTCCCGGATGCTCCTGGTCCGGTGTGATCCAGTTCCCCCTAACATGGGGGTCTATGGTGCTGGATCGCACCGGAGCAGCACCCGGGAATCGGACGCCAGGTGCTGAAGCTCAGGAGCCGCGACAGTTCAGGAGCCGCGATCTTGAATTATCAGCAGCTGCGACTGCAAATGAGCCATCCAGCTGCACACCGGACTGGAGGGTATAATTGGCCCACCGGTTCTGTGTCCAGATCCGGTCTGGGGTTGTCAGGTTCACCCCTGACAGCCCTGGAGCCGGACTTACCCAGCATTAGCCCATGGCTCTATAGAAGCCAAGCAATTGAAGTCCCCATATAAAATTACAAGACATAAAATAGAAAGTGCCCATTTTATACTATATATATATATGTATATATCCATTCCAAAGATAGGGAATGAAACATGCCACCCTTTGTTGTGTAACTATATATTAGTACTATAATAAGATCAGATCAGACATATCTATACTCTACAATTAAACAACATAGCTCACAAATAAAGAAACAATCTTATATGATAATTAGCGATAACCATTGTGA
Organism: Allobates femoralis; assembly: GCA_033576535.1. Taxonomy (NCBI): domain Eukaryota; kingdom Metazoa; phylum Chordata; class Amphibia; order Anura; family Aromobatidae; genus Allobates; species Allobates femoralis. The sequence continues at coordinate 79,711,290 of JARQOC010000002.1, forward strand.
CGGGGTCATTGGTCGTATAGTTGAGGGGAGGTACGTGTTACGCAGGTTACTAGCCTGTGTGACCTAAAGCCTGTTAAAGTTCCCCAGCATGTTATATGTTGGGGTGTGTGGTTTTAGGGGAATGACTAAGGCCGGCTTCCAACTTGCGGACGCCTCCGCAGCATCTTGCGGACGGCAAACGCAAGCCGAGCACAAGCACCGCCCATCCCTATGTTTATCATGGGGACGCACGGTGATGCACTCGGCTGCGGATTGCTGTGCGCACCCATTGACTTCTGTGTGTGATTTGTACGCATGCGGATGCTTGCGTACAAATCACACATTCTCGTCCGCACCCTGAAAGCGACATGTGACGCAAAGTCAATGGGTGCGCACGGCAATCTGTAGCCGAGCGCATCACCGTGCGTCCCCATGTTAAACATAGGGATGCGCGGTGTCTGCGCTCGGCTTGCGCTTCCCCACTGCAATACGCAGCGGCGGGAGCGCAAGTGTGAAGGCAGCCTGAGAGGGTGGGAAGTCATTCCCCCTACCTCCCCTGAAGTCGTCGCTGAGCCACATTGAATGCTCAGTCCTGTTTTTTTCCTGTGGTTGGAGAGACTGGTGGTGTGTGCATCCTCCAGACTGTGGAGTTCAGCTGGAGTTTGCTGCCAGGCAGTACAGGCGGACCTGTACGCATTCGGGCTCTGTATATCCGTTATGGTTTTTGTTTTGTTTTACCTTTCAAGCCAGTGAGGCTACATTGTTTTGTGCCAAGGTCTGCTGGGTTTATGCTGGACCAATAAACCTGCAGCTGAACACCATTCATCGTTTAAAAGTGGAGGGGAGTAACCTACACCCCACACCGCTCTCACAAATATCCCGTGCAACATGGGCCCCCAACAAAATCCAAACGACACGGAAAGATAGTACTGATTCATTTCTAATGGAACAAATCCATTACTTCATTCAGGCCATTTGGTTGTAAGGTATTCAGTTTATGAATCCAGAAGATTTCTCTGCAATTCAGAGCTTGGATATGATTAGGTGTCTCAGAGGTTATATGGTCAATGGGTATAATTTTGAGAGATGTCTGTTTGTCATGGTGTATCAAATAGTTTTTCACCAGTCCATGCTGTAGAAAATCTTTGGATATATTGTGCCTGTGTGAATTCCCATAATATTTGTGAGAGTGATGTGGGGTGCAAGTGAAAAGCCCCTCCAGGGTCGTAGGATACTCGGAACTGGGCTTTGAGGCTTCATCATGGGTATCACAGGGACCGAGACCCAGCTCCATGACCCTGGTGGTGTCATTAAAAGTTCTGTGTGGGTGGCTCTCTCTTAGGGATAGGAATCTGGTGTGTAGGGTTTATTTCGGGCAGTGATGACTGGACCTGGGGATACTTGTGTTTTTACGTGACGCCACCCGCAGGTTGCGGCTATATATGACCGCCACTGCTTGACAGTTCTCCTAGGGGCCGATGGTTGGGAGGCAGCAATGTTCTTAAGCCCTCTACGGGTAGGGCTGACCCCTCGGGTTACTTGAGGTTCCTGGGTCAGTTGGTAGTTGTGTTTCTGGTGCTTTAGATGCGTTAAGAAAGTTCACAGACACAGCGGTTGCAGACTTCAGGTCTTTTACTCACAGTCTTAGTGCAGCAACCCACTGAGTACTGGGTTCACGGAGGTAGGGATCCAGCTACTCCCTGGTAGTAGGATGGTACAAAACCGGCACCCCTTCTCTGACCTCCCCAGGTCGTCTCACACAGCGCTTGCCTCTCCCGTCCTGCCTTGCGCCTCGCCACACAGAGCACTGAGCCAGTGACTGTGGGCTTCTCCTGGGGTTACCCTGCAGTGTCTTCCCTTAGCCCTATGGTTCTCACCTTTTCAGCAGATGTGCGCGGTTGTCGACTGTGTCACCATGGAAGTGTCACGCACAGTCTCCGGGTTGCTAGCTGAGCCTGGTCTGGTTTCTCCACTAGTCTTGGGGTTCCTGGTGCCCCTGTTCTTTTGGCCTGGTCCCTCCACTTGCCTGCACCTGACAATGGATTCGAGCCTCATGGGTGGATTACTCACTTCCCGTGTCTTTAGGACCTTCTCCTTCTCCTGGAGTCACCTAGTTGTTGTTCTGCTCCTGGGTCTGGCCTTAGGATGAGCTCCCACTTGCTCCAGTCCTCTGGACACTTCTCAGGCGTATATTCTCTAGCTTACCTCCAACTCGGCCTTGGTGTTCAACGGTTTCTCTTCAGCTGGTCAACCCTCTCCTCAACTGTTCAACTGTCTTTTCTCCTGCGTTCTAGATCTTTCCTACTCTATTTATACCCCTTGTCACGTGCCCCACGTTATCTATATGTGTTCTTTCTGGCCTCACTCCTTCTCAGGTGCTCCCTCCAACTATTTCCTTCACCACCCAGCCCCACTACAATGGTTCCAATGCGTCGCCTGGGTGTCCCGGTATTGGTCTGTACCCCTCTTACCCGTGAATGGGATACTACTCCCTAACAGGGGTGCAGCATCTCTGTGGGGACTGGATCCGCAGGGGCGCCACACAGGTTACTCCCCCCTGCTTTTGAATGACGTTTTAGGCGGTTATCAGTAATTATCATATACGAGTGTTTCTTTACTTGTGGGCTGGATTGCTTCATTGTAAAGTATGGATAGATTTGATCTGATATTATTAAAGTACTAATACTGTATATGGTTACACAACAAAGGGGGGCATGTTTCATTCCCTGTCTTTGGAATGTATATATATATATATATATATATATAAATGAATAAAGTAAGGAGCAGCGTGTTATGCTGGTATTATGCAGAGTGCAAAGCGTCCCTGAGGCTCCTTCCAGCCTCTATTATACATACAGTTTATAAATGGGTCACAGCACTTCCTTCCAATGCAAAGATGTTTATTCCAGCCTGGCACAGATGGCAACGTTTCGAGCCTGTCAGCTCTTTTTCCAGCAACCACATTACAATTAAAGCAGTCTTTTATGCACCTTTGGCTAATTACATCACTTCCTTGCATACAATTTACATAAATTCATTTCCATAATAATACCCATCACCTAATTCATAATCCAATAAGTAAACAATGTGACAGTGCTTCATTTACTATAGTAATCAGTGGTTCACACTCCTTAATCCTATATACTTAATCCTTTTATGCTGATATATTGCAGCTCTATACAGTATTAATTCAATTTGTTCTTACTATTTATTGGCTATACGCCTTTATTTTACAGTGTTACACTGTCTGGGAGCGGCTTACCGGGTTCCTGTACTACGGCATGTGCTTGTCGGCGTCCCGGAAGCGCCTGGTGTATGTATTTCACTCGGCCCCCACCTTTGCAAACGTGCGTGCCGCGTCGTGCGTGCGCGTTGACGTCAGAGCGTCTGCGCATGCGCGTTTCTCAATCTCCGTCATTCTCCATCTTTGTTGGGGCTTTTTTTTCATTCTCGGCAAGCCAATACTGTATGTATTGTATCTTGCCCGTTTTTAAAAGGTGCTCAGTGCTTCTAAAGTGCTTAGTTTCTCTATGTTAAAGTGCTTGTGTGTTAAGTATTGTGTTTTATTATTCATTACACTGTGCAAACTAGCTTAAGGTGACCTTCTTTTATGAAGGACACTCTCAGAGTGCTTTATTATTCATTACGCTGTGCAAACTAGCTTAAGGTGACCTTCTTTTATAAAGGACGTTCTCAGGGTTATATTCAATTCTATATTAACCCCCTCTCTTTACCCACCCAGGGATTCTGACTATTTCTTATGGCTCTGATCGAGCCTCAATCATTAACCCTTCCCAAATAGGGGGCGATATCGGGGTGATCCTGATTTTCCGTTTTCCTTTTCTTATTCTGGTCACTGTATAGCGATGTGTTCATTATTCTAATATTAACTAAGATCCTTTGTTTTTAATAAATATCTCTAAAAAAGGTGCTAAAAAAGGTTCTCTAAAATAAAACCTCACAAAGATGGATACCCGATTAGTGCGCCATGTTGTTTGTAATTACCATACAGTGCTCCCTGTATTGCCGCTCCCATTCCTTCAATACTGTGTGGACTCTATCAGCATTTTTGTGACCTCCTTCTGATTCACGTGTCTTCATATTTTTCTATAAAACAAGTTAGAAAATTTAGGTAAGCTTTTTAGAAAAATCAGTATTAATATTTCTGTGTCAAAATTAAAATTTATGTTAAAATCCAAGCGTGGTTAAAATGTATACGATCTATTATGATAGAGCCTCCGATCCTAATATTCAAAGGGCAACTCCTAACTTATACTCTACATTTAGGCCACCAGGTTTCAAAGTCCCTAATTTCTTTATCCATTTCAGTTCCTGTATCCTCAATTATTTCTCACGGTCACCTCCTCTCCTCATCGGTGGTATTCCATCTATCACTCTGACTCTTAAATCCCGACCGTGAGAAACAATTGAGGATACAGGAACTGAAATGGATAAAGAAATTAGGGACTTTGAAACCTGGTGGCCTAAATGTAGAGTATAAGTTAGGAGTTGCCCTTTGAATATTAGGATCGGAGGCTCTATCATAATAGATCGTATACATTTTAACCACGCTTGGATTTTAACATAAATTTTAATTTTGACACAGAAATATTAATACTGATTTTTCTAAAAAGCTTACCTAAATTTTCTAACTTGTTTTATAGAAAAATATGAAGACACGTGAATCAGAAGGAGGTCACAAAAATGCTGATAGAGTCCACACAGTATTGAAGGAATGGGAGCGGCAATACAGGGAGCACTGTATGGTAATTACAAACAACATGGCGCACTAATCGGGTATCCATCTTTGTGAGGTTTTATTTTAGAGAACCTTTTTTAGCACCTTTTTTAGAGATATTTATTAAAAACAAAGGATCTTAGTTAATATTATAATAATGAACACATCGCTATACAGTGACCAGAATAAGAAAAGGAAAACGGAAAATCAGGATCACCCCGATATCGCCCCCTATTTGGGAAGGGTTAATGATTGAGGCTCGATCAGAGCCATAAGAAATAGTCAGAATCCCTGGGTGGGTAAAGAGAGGGGGTTAATATAGAATTGAATATAACCCTGAGAACGTCCTTTATAAAAGAAGGTCACCTTAAGCTAGTTTGCACAGCGTAATGAATAATAAAGCACTCTGAGAGTGTCCTTCATAAAAGAAGGTCACCTTAAGCTAGTTTGCACAGTGTAATGAATAATAAAACACAATACTTAACACACAAGCACTTTAACATAGAGAAACTAAGCACTTTAGAAGCACTGAGCACCTTTTAAAAACGGGCAAGATACAATACATACAGTATTGGCTTGCCGAGAATGAAAAAAAAGCCCCAACAAAGATGGAGAATGACGGAGATTGAGAAACGCGCATGCGCAGACGCTCTGACGTCAACGCGCACGCACGACGCGGCACGCACGTTTGCAAAGGTGGGGGCCGAGTGAAATACATACACCAGGCGCTTCCGGGACGCCGACAAGCACATGCCGTAGTACAGGAACCCGGTAAGCCGCTCCCAGACAGTGTAACACTGTAAAATAAAGGCGTATAGCCAATAAATAGTAAGAACAAATTGAATTAATACTGTATAGAGCTGCAATATATCAGCATAAGAGGATTAAGTATATAGGATTAAGGAGTGTGAACCACTGATTACTATAGTAAATGAAGCACTGTCACATTGTTTACTTATTGGATTATGAATTAGGTGATGGGTATTATTATGGAAATGAATTTATGTAAATTGTATGCAAGGAAGTGATGTAATTAGCCAAAGGTGCATAAAAGACTGCTTTAATTGTAATGTGGTTGCTGGAAAAAGAGCTGACAGGCTCGAAACATTGCCATCTGTGCCAGGCTGGAATAAACATCTTTGCATTGGAAGGAAGTGCTGTGACCCATTTATAAACTGTATATATATATATATATTTGGTATAAAATAGTCACTTTCTAGTTTATCTCTTGTAATTTTATATGGGGACTTCAAGTGCTTGGCTTCTATAGAGCCATGGGCTAATGCTGGGTGAGAAAGAAGGAAGTGGCCAGAGGGCATTGAAACGCGTAGGCTTACTAAAGTGTCCTGGAAAGAAAAAAACACTATTAACGTGTCATTGTCCGGCAGCGCACTTGGTGGATCCTTGCTTTATTCTTTTATTTCCTCGTTCATCAGTGGATCGGTGCAGCAGCCGTTTGTGTGCTTCAGTGGTGTTTGTGACCAGCTCACAACTAGATCAGGTGAGCCCCACTAATCCCACTGTCCTTACTTAGTGTACCATCTGATGAGACCCTATTTGCACTTCTTATCTTTTTTATAGTTTCACTGTATGATGAGACAGATCCTTACCCTGTTCAGTGCTGAACTGGCGAGATATTCCAGCTGCAGTGTTATTATGATTACCCCTGGAGATTCTCCACATTATCCTGTCCTCACATACATCTATCTTTCGAGGGCAACCAACCTTCTTGGGGGACTTGAAAGAGTCTGTGATGTTGTTAGGATGCAATATTCTAGAAATCACAAACTTGGAACGACCAACTTCTGTGGCTATGGCTGATAGGGTGACCCCCTTAGCCTTCATCTGGACATTGTAATGCTGGAGGGTTTCAGTCACTTTGGAACAGCACAACATTTTTGCAAAGTGAGTGCAAACTGGAAAGTTAGGCTGCCAGTTATATAAGATGTGACAGATAAGGATATTAGCACTTGCAGGTATCTGAAAGTGTTCTCTAATTATGATCAGTGTTCTCTTTCATTTATCTCATTTACATTCTTATTCTGTGCTTTAGAATATATTCAATTTATGAAATAAGCTTAAAATACTGCTATTTTTTTCTTGAAACCTTGTTTTTATTGAAAAGAAAGATTTTCCATACATATATGCTAATGCCATATATTATTCAAAACCTATAATCACACATGTAGGCTGCATATCCATAACTGCAAATTTACTCATGTTTGGATATTTTCACATAGGACAATACAATGACCTAAACACTAAAGAAATAGTCTGTTGCTCTCTAATTCACCACTGATCACCACTGTATATTGTATTATACCATATTATATCATGTCATATCTTCTCATGGGACCTAAGGTAACCATATAACATCACCGCTCTTCACACTCGCGGAGTGACTGCTCTTCCAGCCTATGGGGCTTTGTTCTCTGACCGAGGCTCCATACGCTGTGAGTCCGGGTCAGGAACAGTGTGGGGCCTCCATCTGGACTACATTCTCTGACCAAGGCTCCATACGCTGGGTGGCTGGGTCGGAAACATCGTGGGGCCTCCATGTGGACTAGGTTCCCTGACCGAGGCTCCAAATGCTGGGTGACCGGGTTGTAACATCGTGAGACCTCCATGTGGACTACGTTCTCTGAATGAGGTGAGGCTCCATACACTGGGTGACTGGGTTAGGAAAGTCGTGGGGCCTCTATTTGGACTACATTCTCTGACCAAGGATCCATACGCTGGGTGGCCAGGTCAGAAACATCGTGGAGCCTCCATGTGGACTATGTTATCTGACCAAGAGTCCATACGCTGGGTGATTGGGTCGGGAACATCGTGGGGCCTCCATGTGGACTACGTTCTCTAACCGAGCCACCATACGCTGGGTGGCTGGGTTGGGATCATCGTGTAGCCTCCATGTGGACTTCGTTCTCTGACCGAGGCTCAATACGCTGGGTGACTGGGTCAGGAACATCGTGCAGCCTCCATGTGGACTACGTTCTCTCTCTGACCACGGTTCCAAATGCTGGGTGACTGGGTTGGAACTTCATGGGGATTCCATGCAGACTACGTTCTCTGACCGCATAAAACCTATAAAGGCAAATTCAGACTTGGCGATAGATGCAGCCCTGTGAGCGGTGTAACCATAAGGGCAGACTGTGTCAGAAAGTCAACTCACAAGGGCCTACTGCTGCAAAGTATGACAGGAGGAAGCCAGCAACCACTTTCATGCAACTCGACCTTGATATAAGCTTGGGTTTACTGTGGGGTCCCTGGCCCAAATAAAGGACTATTTCTTCAACTACAATATTCTATGTCCTTCTGAAATAAGACCCCATTACATGCACCCACATGACAACGGGTATTGATGAATCACTCTGCCCAACCCCTCTTTACTTACTCACCACCCTCCCAAACCCTTTCCTTCTAATTCTAAATGATGAGACCACACAATAAGATAGAATTAATTGGCCAGAGCAGCTTTTCATTACAAACACAACATATAAATCCATAAAACAATAACAATCCTCCAAATGATCCCCTAAATAGGAGCAGGAATGGCCCTCAAAGCCCCACATATTTTTGGTGGGCCCAACTATCATATTACCCCTAGCCGATTAAACACTTGCTCAAAGGTGTCATTTAAAATGACCTGGCATATTTGTTATAGTTCGCCAACGGCTGGTCCTACCAAAACCGTCTCTGTAGGCATTCTGCATCACTTTTGAATCCATCTAGGGAGTCCCTTGCGAGCTCCCCCCAATCCATTCACTGTGCACCACATCCCCAACTTTAAGGCCTTTCCCTACACCGCTGCCTAGATAATAGGTAATGAAATTGAGGCCGATATAACACTCCATCCCGGTATAAACCATTTATTATTTTTAAAGTTAAACCTCACGCAAAGGGAAAGTGGGTGGGAGTTTAATTGGCCAGTTAGCCTAAAATGGCTGCCCTGCACCTACGGTTCCCCCCCTCTTTTATATCCCTTTCCTTAACCCTATCTCCTCAAACATCAGAACATTCCCGCCCCTTCCCTATATCCCCCATTCCCCTAAAATTAAACTATACCCCTGCATTATTCTCGCCCCAACCCTATGATGGCGGCCTCCCTTCTAGGCCATGGCCTATGTCTGGCCTTTCTTATAGGGAGCAGTGCTGTTGCCTACCAGTGCACCAAATAACAGCAGGTTCAAAGTTAGTGTCAAACAGGTTTCACAGTGGGTTTTCTATGCAGCCCTGCTTTTTACCACTTTAGTGGCCCTTTTAGGAGTTTAGTGATCAGTTTTTGTCTGGAAAATATACAATACATAATAATGTAGGATACAAGATCGTGAGTACTACATACATTCTCACATTTAACTAGAGGTTGCTCACACATCTGACAGTTATGGAAGTAGAGTAAATAACCCAAAGGGCTCATGCGTAGGCAAGGAATATTATTCCGTTTTGTATTGAATTAAAAAGTAAAAAAAAATAACCTGTGACATGTTCATTAACATTGCACTTAGTGGTGTCAACTTGTTGTTAAACTTAAGGCCACTTCACACACACAGATATCTGAGTCCAATATCTGAACAGATCTCTGGTTGCAGTGAAATCATGGATACATTGCTCCATTTTGTGGCTGTGTACAACATGGAGCAATGTATTCATGATTTCACTGCAACCAGAGATCTGTTCAGATATTGGACTCAGATATCTGTGTGTGTGAAGTGGCCTTTAGACGTTTCTGGGATTCAGTTTACAGCCGGTGAGAACAGAAGGAATTGAGAAACATGTTCTTAAACATAAAATTGCATAGACTTTGAATAGCATGAGAGAAGATCCAGCTTGCCGACAGCCCAGAGGTCGTCCCATGGATGAGAGGAAGCAAGACCCCGTCGCTCCGTGGGAGGACCAACGACTGCTACAGCTCATCAGGAGAACCCATACATTTCAACAAGGCGGACCACCTCACAAGACGGTGTACTTTAAACCAGCAGTCTCTGGGGCCGAGGGCCAACCCCCAGGAATGAACCGTGATAGTTATGTGGGAGGACGACCATACCTGTTCATCACGCTAGATGGCATTCCCACACCTGCACTGCTGGACACTGGTGTGCAGGTGACCACTATCCCGCATATCCTTTGCAAAAGATTTTGGTCTAATGTTGAACTTCCTCCCCGGATCCTGACCTCACCATTTATGCTGCAAATGGGTTACCAGTAAGACAAGTAGGGTCTAGAGAGGTAATAGTAAAAGTGGAGAGGGTGTAGTTAGAGGGCCAAAGTCTTATTATGATTGAAAAGGATCCTAATGAAAAGTATCAGTACATAACACTTGGTACAAATGTAATTAGAAATTGCCTGGGTGAAGTGTTGTTTTTACTCCAACAGATTGCAGAAACTGCCAATGACAGGCAGCGGAGAGTTTTTCAGAAGGAGATCAGAGCCCTCCTGCGCAACCAACAGGTAAACCTGTCCGGTGGTGAAATTGGTAGTGTACGGGTAACAGACCCGATTCCCATTGTGGTACCCCCAAAGAGTGAAATGATGATCTGGTGTCGGGCAGCCATAGCCCTCAGAGGGCAAGATTACCAGGCAGTAATGGAGCCCATGTGTTCAGAAAGTAGGCCTACAGTCCTGACAGCCAGGGGGATGGTTGATGTACATAAGGGAAGGGTACCTGTATGCATATTAAACTGTGGAGAGGAAGAGGTCATACTGCCTAGATATTCCACTTTTGCCAAGCTGTTCACTGTAGATGATAACTCCATACACGGAGTGGAATCCCCGCCAGACTCAGCGGAGGACAACAATTCCAAGGGACAGCTGGAGGACTGGTGTCAGTAGCTCCATGTTGGAACTGACTCCACTCCATCCCACCAGAAGCATGGTGTCTATTGGGTAGTCCAGGAATATGAACGGGTCTTTAGTAAGCATCCACTTGATTTTGGGAGGATAAAAGGGGTACACCACCATATATCCTCAGGTAACCATCCAACCATTAAAGAGCGATAAAGGCCAGTACCACCAGCCCATTACCAACGTGCCAAGGAGATGTTACAGGACATGAAGGACGCAGGGGTCATCAGAGATAGTTGTAGCCCCTGGGCAGCTCCATTAATCCTAGTTACAAAGAAAGACTGCACTATGAGAATGTGTGTAGATTACAGACAAATAAATCGCATAATACATAAAGATGCTTATGTGGCACCCCAAGGGTTAATGTGCCACAGTAACATCACACGGGTTCCCTCTCCACAACACACTGACTTACACTAGCACCTCTGGGCCAGGAGGGGGAGCACAACCTGCTCTCTTATATACTCCAGGTCCACAGGAAGTAGTTAGTTCAGTTCCTGGGAGAACTGAGAGAAGGAGATTGTGGTGTAAAGAAGCTGTGTCAGGCTTCTCCACAATCTGCAACTCGATCCCAGGCCTAGCTAGGGTCTGAGGGAAGGAGAACTACAAGCAGAGACACATCTGGGAGCTTGAGTGCCATCCTCACTCGCCCCAGAGAAGCGCACAGAACAAACACCGGATCCGGTACTGTGACTGACACTCAGCACGGTGAATCCAGGAGTAGTGGAATTTCTAGACTGCCACAGTACCAGAGCAAAGCAACACGGTGGGGTCAGCACAGCACAGAGGACTCAAGTTGCCTAGCCAAGTGGTACCAGCAGCAGAACAGAGAAAGAGTGAGACAGTCCCAGCAGCTCAGCTAGACGCAGCAGCCAGGAACACACACACACAGCGCAGTACGAGGAAGCTGATGACCCGGACAGGGTGGGAGGAAAACCCGGCCCCGTACAGACTCCGTGGACGATCTGCAACAACATTGCAGTAAAGCTTTGGAAACTACAAAACGTGAGTGTGTGTTCCTTAACCCGTCTCCAATATTCACCTCCATCATAGACTTTACCAACACTGCCCCGGGGAACACAGTTCTGCCCACGGGAACTATTCTATCTCTGCTGCCATCACATCATCCCGGAGGTTCTGCGGCAGCGGCAGCCCCATTACTGGCCGCATCCAGTGGGTGGCGTCACGATAAACTATTCTTCCCTGTAAATACACCCTTTTATTTTCCAGGGCCCGGGACATGGTCCGGACCAGGACCCCGTGACATTCCCCCAGAAGCAGACACGGTCTGGTACCGAGTACCCTCGTCCCAGTGAGCTCGACAAACCTGGCGTCACGAACAGGATCTACCGTGCCCGTTAAAACGGGCAGCGTGTGCCGAGATTGACGTGAAAACTGTTTTTGGACTGCGCCATCTGAACTGTATTTTTGAAAATCCGCCATTTTGCTGCACGCGGCGCGCGGGAAAGAAAGGTGGCGGTACCTTGCATTGGCACGAACTCAGCCTCCTCCCTTGGTGCTGGCGACATCCGGCGAGGAAGAAGATCCCTGGTGCACCGTGGAACCTCCCATAGACATCCGGACGGAAGACGGAGGGCGGATATTAACTAAGAGGACCCTAGATGTCGCAGCCCGATGCACAAGACAGCGACGGAGCAGTCGGTGGAGCTGCAGCGCCGGACCCAGCGATAGCACCCGGCGGTGCAGCGGCGCAAGGAACAGCACCAATCATGCCGTTCCTGATGCCGTATACTCCAGGGGCAATGTGGCTGCCCCAATGCTCCAGTGAGACTAATACACTAACTGACTTTATGCTAAAGATAAAAGAGTACTATGTGATGTATCCCCTCACTGAAGCCCAGCGTGTAGGAATCATAATGTGACAATTAACGGGCAATGCACAGCGGGAGGTTGCATCCTGGCTGGACACAGACAAGGACACTGTAGAACATCTAGTAGCTAGACTGAAAGCAACGTTTGAATCTGCTGCTGATACCCGGGCTAAGATGAGGTTCTTTGCATGCTACCAGAAGCCTAAACAGAGTGCCAGAGACTTTGCCTTGAATCTACAGGAAGCATTCAAAGCCCTTAAGCTGGCAGAACCTGCTTTAGCCCCGGGAGCTGATAAAATGCTACTTGACCAATTCATAGAGGGCCTCCATTCCCCTTCTCACCGAGGACAGTTGAGCATGATACTGCTACAGAACCCTGACATGACATTTACTGAGCTGAAAGATAGAGCTATCCGTCTGCAGCAGCTAGAAGAATTAACCTCGGTACCGGACACTGCAGCAGCACCTCAGCAGCCGGCAGCGCCAGCAACATCTGCAATGTCAGCAACTGCTGCTTAGACCGGGGAATATATCTCTAATGCAGCCCTCAAACAAAAGCTAGATGCCCTGACAGACACCGTGATCTCAATGGCTAAAGTCATCAAGGAGCTACGAGAGTCAAAGCCTGCACCCAAGATCCAGTTGGCGACCAGCAGAGAGGATGTTCCGTGGATGAGGCCCAGAAGATACCCAGCAGCAAGAGGACGACCCAGCGATCGCTATCAACCAGATGGACAGCCCATTTGCTGCCGTTGCCAGAAACCAGGTCATCTTGCCCGAAAGTGTCCTTTAAACGACGATTCCCTGGGCAGGCGGGCCGCTCCCCAGGAATGAACGCTACAGGTCCTTCAGCCTGGTTTGACAGATTCATTGGAGGACAGCCGGTGATCCCTATCGTGTTGGATGGCATTCCATTTAGTGCCTTGCTGGATACCGGGTCCCAGATAACATCAATCTCACATGTTCTTTATAAAAGGTACTGGGCTGATTCAGATATTACTAGTGCACCAAATGACTTTAACATGGACATATGGGCAAGTAATGGACAGTTAATACCACAGGTTGGGTTTAGAGAAATGAGTATTCAGATTGGGAAGGTAGAATTGCAGAACCAGGGTGTTATAATCATAGATGTTAACCGGCGAGAACGTGAGCCAGTGATGTGCTAGGAATGAATGTAATTGAGAAATGTTTTTCGGAAGTGTTAAGTGTTTTGCAGCAAATCGCCGAGACTGCCGGAACCGGACAACAGAGGCTTCTGCACAAAGAGATCAAAGCCCTGATGTTGAAGCAACAGGTAGAAATCTCCGGAGGTGAGATCGGCAGTGTACGAGTAAGTGATCCAGTACCCGTTGTAATTCCTCCCAAAACTGAAATGTTGGTCTGGTGTAGAGCCGCAATAGGCATTAAAGGGCGAGACTATCAAGCCCTGATAGAACCCGTGTACTCAGACAGTAGACCTACCATACTCACAGCTAGAGGAGTGGTTGAGATACACCGGGGGTGCCATTACGCCTATTGAATTGCGGAGAAGATGAGGTCACATTACCAAAGTATGCTACCATGGCTAAGTTGTAAGTTGTACACGGTTGATAACAATAACATCACAGCCGTCGAGCCCTTGAACCCGTCAAGTCAGGCGGATGACAATGGCTCAGGAGAGAAGCTGGAGGATTGGTGCCAAAAGTTGCATGCAGGTACCAGTTCTACACCTCCCCGTCACAAGCATGGAGTATACTGGGTAGTGAAAGAATATGAACAGATATTCAGTAAACACCCGTTAGACTTTGGGCAAATTAAAGGGGTAGAGCACACTATACCCACAGGTAACCATCAACTTATAAAAGAGAGGTATAGACCATTACCACCAGCTCACTACCAAACCACCAAAGACATGCTCAGAGAAATTAAATCTGCAGGGGTAATAAGAGACAGTTGTAGCCCCTGGGCAGCACCTCTAGTGCTAGTTAAAAAGAAGGATGGGACCATGAGAATGTGCGTAGATTACCGCCAGATTAATCGCATCACACATAAGGACGCATACCCATTACCTAGGATTGAGGAGTCATTAGCTGCATTAAAATCTGCTAACTACTTTTCCACCCTTGATCTGACTAGTGGGTACTGGCAGGTTCCTGTAGCCGAGGCCGACAAGGAGAAGACAGCGGTTAGTACGCCGATGGGCCTCTGTGATTTCTATTGTATGCCGTTCGGACTCTGCAACGCACCCGGGACCTTTCAACGCCTGATGGAAAGCTGCTTAGGACACAAGAACTTTGAAACAGTCCTCCTGTACTTAGATGACATCATAGTCTACTCCAAGACATATGAGCAACATCTACAAGACCTGGCAGAAGTGTTCGAAGCTTTGTCCAAATATGGCATGAAAATCAAGCCGTCCAAATGTCATCTTCTTAAACCAAAGGTACAGTACCTGGGACATGTCGTGAGTTCAGAGGGAGTAGCACCGGATCCTGATAAAGTCACAGTGATAAGGGATTGGCCAAGATCTACGAACGTGAAAGAAGTGAGGCAATTCCTGATCCTGGTAGGCTATTATAGAAGCTTTATCAGAGGATTCACGAAACTAGCAGCTCCCCTGCAAGACATCCTGTTAGGACAGTCAAGAAAGTCTGCAACCTGTAATCCTCCTTTCCAGTGGAGTGAAGAGAAGGAAGACTCCTTCAACAAGCTGAAAAGTGCACTGACGGGAGAAGAGATCCTGGCATACCCTGATTACCATCAACCGTTCATTCTTTACACGGATGCCAGCAACGTTGGACTGGGAGCAGTGTTATCACAGAAGCAAGGAGGCAAAGAGAGAGTGATTGCCTTTGCAAGCAGGAAGCTCCGGCCTACAGAAAGAAATCCCGAGAACTACAGCTCCTTCAAGTTGGAACTACTGGCAGTAGTCTGGGCTGTAACTGAACGTTTTAAGCATTACTTGGCAGGTGCAGAATTCACCATCTACACGGATAACAACCCGTTGACTCACCTGGATACAGCAAAATTAGGAGCTCTGGAGCAGCGATGGATAGCCCGGCTATCTAACTACACCTTTGTCATCAAATACAGGGCAGGCCGCAAGAACGGGAACGCAGATGCCTTATCACGGATGCCACACTTACCCGTTACCCTGTATAGAAGAGTCGCTTGCTGCATTAAAGTCTGCTAATTACACTGTGTGCAGAATTATTAGGCAAGTTGTATTTTAGAGAATTATTTTTATTATTGATCAACAACTATGTTCTTAGTCAACCCAAAAGACTCATAAATATCAAAGCTTAATATTTTTGGTTGGAGTTGGAGTGAGATTTTGTTAGATTTGGCTATTTTAGGAGGATATCTGTTTGTGCAGGTAACTATTACTGTGCAGAATTCTTCGGCAACTTAATAAAAACCAAATATATTCCCATCTCACTTGTTTATTTTCACCAGGTAAACTAATATAACTGTACAAAAATTAGAAAAAACATTTCTGACATGGAAAAACAAAACCACAAAAAATGAGTGACCAATATAGCCACCTTTCTTTATGATGACACTCAACAGCCTTCCATCCATAGATTCTGTCAGTTGCTTGATCTGTTTAGGATCAACATTGCGTGCAGCAGCCACCACAGCCTCCCAGACACTGTTCCCAGAGGTGTACTGTTTTCCCTCCTTGTACATCTCACATTTTAGGAGGGACCACAGGTTCTCTATGGCGTTCAGATCAGGTGAACGAGGGGACTATGTCATTATTTTTTCTTTTTTAGACCTTTACTGGACAGTCACACTGTGGAGTAGTTGGATGCATGTGATGGAGCATTGTCCTGCATGAAAATCATGTTTTTCTTGAACTATACCAACTTCTTCCTGTACCACTGCTTGAAGAAGTTGTCTTCCAGAAACTGGCAGTAGGTCAGGGATTTGAGCTTCACTCCATCCTCAACCTGAAAAGGTCCCACAAGTTCATCTTTGATGATCCCAGCCCATACCGGTACCCCACCTCCACCTTGCTGGAGTCTGAGTCGGAGTGGAGCTCTCTGTCCTTTACTGATCCAGCCTCTGGCCCATCCATCTGGCCCATCAAGAGTCACTCTCATTTCATCAGTCCATAAAACGTTTGAAAAATCAGTCTTAAGATATTTCTTGGCCTAGTCTTGACATTTTATCTTATGTTTCTTGTTCAAAGGTGGTCGTTTTTCAGCCTTCCTTACTTTGGCCATGTCCCTGAGCATAGCACACCTTGTGCTTTTTGATACTCCAGTAACGTTGCAGCTCTGAAATATGGCAAAACTGGTGGCAAATGGCATCTTGGCAGCTTCACGCTTGATTTTCCTCAATTCATGGGCAGTTATTTTGCGCCTTTTTTGCCCAACACGCTTCTCACGACCATGTTGGCTATTTGCCATGAAACGCTTTATTGTTCAGTGATCACGCTTCAAAAGTTTGGCAACTTCAAGACAGCTGCATCCCTCTGCAAGACATCTCACAATTTTGGACTTTTCCGAGCCCGTCAAATCTCTGTTCTGACTCATTTTGCCTAAGGAAAGGCATTTGCCTAATAATTAAGCACACCTTATATAGAGTGTTGATGTCATTACTCCACACCCCTCCTCATTACAGAGATGCACATCACCTGATTTACTTAATTGGTAGTTGGCTCTCAAGCCTATACAGCTTGGAGTAGGACAACATGTATAAAAAGTATCATGTGATCAAAACTCATTTGCCTAATAATTCTGCACACAGTGTACTTTTCAACCCTAGATCTTACTAGTGGGTATTGGCAGGTCTTCGTTGCAGAAGAAGACTGGGAGAAGACCGCGTTCACAACTAAATTACACCAATTACCTTCTTGCTTTAGATGATCAGGGGCTAAGACAAAAGACTGTCCATATAAATATGATTAAGGAGTACCATGACTGGACACTACCCGTAATAGCAAGCTGTCGGCTGGCTTCACAAGATGGTCAGGAGGAGGAGGACTCACTACCTGAAATTGTGAAAGCAGCGAGAGCCCCATCCACTGTGGACAATGTTCCTCTGAGAGATCACCTGGATTCCTTACAGAAAAACCAGATGCTGGGAGTGCTCCATCAGAGGCTGCTTTCTCATCCCGACCAGGCTGAACCACCGTCACCCAACATCATGTGGACACTCGGGGCATCCGTCCCATACAACAGGCTCCTTACCGGGTACCAGAATCAGTTCGAAACACCATGCAGCAGGAACTTTAGGAGATGTTACAGCTTGGGGTAATTCAGGCCTCCCATAGCCCTTGGGCCTCTCCTGTGGTGTTAGTACCAAAGAAAGATGGGAGTACTCGATTTTGTGTGGACTACATACGACTAAATGACCATATCGTCAGTGATCCTTACCCAATGCCCCGTATTGATGAACTTCTAGACCGGCTAGCTGGGGCCCGATATGTCACTACCTTGGATCTCAGTAAAGTCCCCGTTACACGGTACGAGATCGTGAATGATATCGCTGAAACATCACGTATTTGCAGTCGTTGAAACGACATTGTTACTACATCATTGCGTGTGACACTGAGATATGGTCACGATAAAACGTTGGATCGCTGAATCCAGATTTGAGAACATGTTCTCAAATCAGATGATCCGCGATCAGCCAACCTGCTACATCGTTGTGTGTGACACCGCAATAACTATGTCGTTAACGACTTCGCCTATTCACAAAAGTGAACAGGTATCGTTCGCTGGGTTGTGCGAATGATAGCAGCTCGCTACATCGTTGCTGCGTCGTGCACGATATCTAAACATGTGACATCTCACCAACGCTCTCTAAACGATGTCCTAACGACCCGCTGCCCATCAAATCGTTGGTGATATCCTTTCAACATTGAAACGTGTAACGGTACCTTTAGGGATACTGGCAAATCCCTCTAACGGAGGAAGAGAGAGAAAGGTCAGCTTTTATAACCCCCTTTGGTCTGGATGAATTTCTAAACATGCCCTTTGGAATGAAGAATGCCCCTGCAACCTTTCAGAGAATGGTGGACCAGATCCTCTGGGGATGTGGTGCCTTTGCTTGTGCCTACTTGGATGATATCGCCATCTTCAGCCAGACGTGGGAGGAACATCTGAATCAAGTAGCAGTTATTCTTGACCAGATTCTTTATGTCAACACAAGTTCCATGTGATCATACCATGTGGTTTTGGGCCCAGAGATAAATTAACCCCTAAACATTCGGCCCTATAGGCAGAACTCCATATCAGATATAATAAAAAGAGAAAATAGGAGTCGTTTTTTTGGCATACAAACAGTGAACAATTTTATTTTAACAGTGCAACTTATTAAAAACCTGTTTTTAATAGGTTGCATTGACCAGATTCTTGCAGCAGGCCTAACCATTCGACCCGATAAATGCCAATTGGGGATGGGTGAAGTCCAATACCTAGGGCAGAGGTTCCCGCTCTCCCACGCGGCGGTGGTAGGGTTAAACTGCTCCAAACCACAGAAGCATGTTGGATACTAAAACTGAATACCAGACACCCTGCAGGGCTGAATTTGAGACATGAATTAATGTATCTTTACTGATAAAATTAAATTAATCCGTTCCACTCATATAAAGTTATTATACAGGTATGCCTCGCTATATTGAGAGAGGACTCTTCATTATTTTTATATTACATACAATCTTTGTGTGATGTATGTTTGATAGTGATAATCTAATATTCTATTCCCAAGGTAGATATTACAGTGCTTTTGTTCTTCAATAGCAGAAGATCACACATATGTCATGTCAAATGTCTGTGGGCCCTTTCGCATCTGTGCTCCTGTGCGTTTGGCGGCACTACGCTGGTGCGGGTGGTGCCACGGGGTGGGCGCGTCATGGCGCAGATTCGGTGCGTTGCACTGGCACCGCCGCTGCCTGCTATGGGCGGGCGCACAGATACCTGGGGCGCAGGTGTGGCAGTGGCTGTGTCGCGGCACGTGCACTGGTCCAGGCGCGCCGGAGGCTTCTGGTGCATCCAGACTGGTGCGTGCGCTGTGGCGCAGCCGCTGTCGGGCTTGAGCTTTGGGGGCCCGTCTGCCTGCACACGCCCGTGGCGGCGTTGGCGCAGTGCGCTGGGTCTGCACTCCGGTGCGCTTGGCTGCGTTTGCGCGATGCTGCCGGGCGCACAGGGGCGCAGATGTGAATTGGGCCTATAAAATAATGAGGACGGAGTTGTATAGTCTCAGAATACTATGTAGTGTGAGGAGCCAAGGGGAGAGGTACTAGAAAATAGGTATGTTTCCCCTCGTTTTATTTCATATGCCTCTCTGTATTGATTGTGGAATAGTCAGCCTGTGCAAATGGAAAAGCTGGGGAAGTCAGATTTATCCCAGCAGTTGTTAAGTCACTGATGCCTGGTTATTTCAGTGTAATCTGGGCCTGGTTTTCTGGATTACTCTGTGGAACTAAATGTTCCACTCTACACATTCAGTCCAAGTTTTGTTCCTCTATGGATCAGCTGATATAATCAGGTGAGGTTGGAGGATCCCCCCTCTGTCTGCTGTGCTGAAGAGCTGACACAGTAAGGCTGCGTTCACACATTTGCGTATTTTGCTGCGCTTTTTTACGCGCGCTTTTTGCCGCGTTTTTCGGCCGCGCAAAAAAGCGCAGCAAAATACACAGGACCATTCACACACTGCGCTTTCTTTCCCCCAGAAAGCGCAGTGATGTCACAGAGAGGAGGAAGAATCCTGATTCCTCCTCCCCTCTGTGACAGCTGTGGCCGCCCCATTAGACTTCACAGTGTTAATACACACTGTGAAGTCTAAATTAAACTAAAGCAAGTGTGTGAAAAATAAAAAAACAATGAATACTCACCTTCCGACGCCTTCTCCCGGTGTCTGGTCTCCGGTTGTAAGTTAGATCTCGTCTGACAAGACCTGTGGTGATGTCAGAGGGGGGGCGTTCCCGGGCACTCGCGGTCATGTGATACCACATGACCGCGAGCAGCCAATGAGCGATGGGACCGCCCCGGGAACGCCCCCTCTGACATCACCACAGGTCTTGTCAGACGAGATCTAACTTACAACCGGAGACCAGACACCGGGAGAAGGCGTCGGAAGGTGAGTATTCATTGTTTTTTATTTTTCACACACTTGCTTTAGTTTAATTTAGACTTCACAGTGTGTATTAACACACTGTGGAATCTAATGGGCGGCCACAGCTGTCACAGAGGGGAGGAGGAAGCAGGATTCTTCCTCCCCTCTGGGAAAATACGCAGAAGTAGCTCCGTAAAGAATTGACATATCAATTCTTTACGGAGCTGCGTTTTCTCCCGGAAAACGCACTGCGTATTTTTACGCAATGTCTGCACTACAAAGTGAATTTCCCATTCACTTTGCTGGCAGACAAAAAGCACATTGCGTATTTTGAAAAGCGCGCGTAAAAAAACGCGGCAAAATACGCAATGTGTGAACGCAGCCTAAGGAAATGTTTGCTTTGTTTGTTTAGGTTTATTTTGTAGTTAGCATTCTGTTGTTAGTTAGTGGCCAGACGGCCTTAAGCCCCCGTCACACATAACGAGATCATTAGCGAGATCGTTGTAACGTCACAGGTTTTGTGACATAACAGCGATCTCGCTAACGATCTCACTGAGACTGGCTTGCACCTGACAGCCCCGGACCGGATCAGCACACAGAACCGGAGGGCCAAATGTGTCCTCCGGTCCTGTGTGCAGCTGGGACGCAGCTGCTAATGATTCAGGACTGTGGCTCGCAGGGAGCTAGCCGCGGTCCTGAAATCACAGCGGTGTGCAGCCGCCGGTGTCGGGTTCCTGGATACTCATAAGCTCCCATGTTAAGGAGCGCCGGATTGCCTCGAATCCGGGAGCATCTGGGCGAATCCGGGATACGGGTTTTTGGGGAGATTTATTTTCCGGTGAGATTAATCCGAATTTTCCCAGATTCATCAGGAGAGATGGAAACCGGATGGCAGAGAGCTGCCATCCGACCCCATAGGCTACTATGGGGCCAAAACCGGTCCGGGGCTGTCTGGTTTACACCGGACAGTCCCGGACCGGACTGTGCCGTGGTGTAAAGCCAGCCTAAGTGTGACACTTAGCAGCGATCAGGCCCCTGCTGTGAGATCGCTGATCGTTACAAAGTGCTCTGGGTCATTTTTTGGTCGTTGGTCTCCTGCTGATCAGTACGCATCGCTGCGTGTGACAGCGAGAGACCAATGATCAGCGATCTCACAAGCTGGTAACCATGGTAAACACCGGGTATCTAGGTAGCACGCGCTCCCTAGATACCCGGTGTTTATCATGGTTACCAGTGCCAAGCAGGGAGGATGCTGGTAACTATGATAAACACCGGGTATCTAGGCAGCGTGTGCTGCCTAGATACCCGCTGTTTATCATAGTTACCAATGATGTGGAGGTGGCTCCCTGGTCGCTTGGGAGATCTGCCTGTTTGACAGCTCCCCAGCGACCAGGTAACGACGCACCAATGATCCCTACAGGATCGTTGTCAGGATCGCTGGTGCGTCGTTGTGTGTGACGGGAACTTTAGACATTGATTTTCCTGTTTTGCTGGTGTAACACTGAGTGATAAGTGTGCACAATAAACATGGCTGTGACCATATCTGTGTGAAGCCTGCCAGTCTGCCATTGTCCACCATGACTCCACAGCCGCTTGCTTGTGCCGAAGCAAAGATCCCAGCTGAGCTATATCCCTTGGCTCACAGTAGTCATACAGATTTTTAAAAACTGACTAATATTTTGAGTGAATATAATAAGAGTATATGGGACAAATGACAAATTGATGTCTGTGAAACTGTGAGTCCAGACTTAATTATACTGCCAAAACAACTGTGTCTAGTGGGTGTTACCTTTGTTCATGATCTTCTGAAAAGTGCAACTTTTACTCCAGTTTATTATACTATGACTAAGGGTCAAATATGATCTGAAACGGGTAAGCCTCTGTATGCTTTTATCTGCACATGAAATCTATTTTTAACGGATGTTCTAAGTAAAGGCTTTTTTTAATTTTCCTACAAATCGTGTTGCTGGAAAAAAATTTCTCTTTACAACTACCACTGAGGATTTTCTCCTAAGACTGGCATGAACTAATTCCTTGCACCGATACCATGGAAAGGAGAACCGGACAGTCTGGGCCAGGTGAGCTGAAGATAAACAGTGTTTACTTTTACCTAGGGCATAGAGTAGGAGGAGGGAAGCTACGTCCTGAACCTGCCAAAATCCAGGTTATTAGAGACTGGCCTGTAACACAAACCAAGAAACAAGTTATGGCTTTTTTAGGCACTGCCAGTTATTATCGAAAATTTGTTTCTCATTTCAGCACTGTGGCCAAGCCTCTTACAGACCTAAGAAAACTATGCCCCGGCTGGTGACCTGGACTCCAGCCTGTGATGAGGCTTTTAACCAGCTGAAGGACGCCCTGTGACCCTGTTCTGGCTGCTCCAGACTACAAGAGGAGATTCATTGTGCACACGGACGCCTCTTCTCATGGACTGGGAGCTGTACTCAGCCAGGTGAATGCAGCTGGGGAAGAGCACCCCATCGCCTACCTCAGCAGGAAACTGCTGGACTGAGAAGTGGCCTAAGCAACTGTTGAAAAGGATGGATGAGAATGCACTGTGGTTACTAATCACAATCTACTCACCTGGCTGAACAGAGTCCCTGGGGACAATGGACGCTTACTACAATGGAGCCTGGCTCTTCAACCCTATAACTTTACAATACAATATAGAAGAGGCAGCCAACACCAAATTGCAGATGGATTGTCCAGGCAGGAAGAGCCCTGAGTCCTGTCAGCCATGGTTATGTGTACTGGACAAGCCACCTGTAGAGGTCACTAGTCCGTACACAAATTGAGGGGAGAAGGGGTTGTAACCAGCGAGTCCCTCCCCCGCTTGTGCTCATGGTGTAACAAACTTGTCCATCCCTCATGTACTACTTCTGGTTGCAGATTCTGTCATTGCCCTCTCAGCAGAGGACTCAGCCAATATACAAATTGCTAGACAGAATGGAGCCAGAAGTCTCTGGAATCTTCCCTTTGCAGCCCCAAAAGTGGGTGTGAACCATTCCCCCTCCATGGGGCAGATCCTCAGACACTGGAGAATAGACTCTTGGTAGATCAGAGAGTGTGTGACAACTGAAGGAACAGGATTGAGTGCCTGCGGCCAGGTCCTGTTGCCTGTATGGACTGATAGAAGCTACCACGGGGGATTACGCTGTGCCCCTCATTGGCTGGATTCAGTGAACTTCTTTCTGGACTATTTCATCCTTCTTTAAACAGGAATGGTTTCCATGGTCCGCCCTGCTGCTATTCAATCAAAGTACTTCCCAAAAGGTTGTTACCATCATCAGGTCCTTTATTCATCCATACCATCGCATTTCAGTGCTGTCCCAGCACCTTCCTCAGGGTATATTACATGGCACATACAAGAGATCCTTTTATATGCTTTACAGACTGAGTGTCACTCCCACAAAGAAAAAAATGCTTGCAATCGTCATTGATGACGTCATAGATGTGGGAACCTCCCATTACTTGACACAGCAATTACATTCATTTACCTTGTCTTTATAAATGTGCATAAAACACATAACCTCATTCTAAATGCACTATAAAAGGAGAACAATACATTTGTCATATGCAGATGCATAAAAAGAAGAGAAATGAAGCATATAAGGGAATTGTTCATACTAGATTCGAACTCAGAAAAATAGAAAGACTTTCTCTGGTTTTATGAAAGTCAGCAGTTTAGCCTAATGGACTATTTGAGCTAGACATTTAGTTCAAGAGAGGATAATAAGTCTGATTTGATATAAGTATGGTTTCTATTCTATCTGTGTATATACATTAGTTTTTTTTATATCCTGAGGTTTATATAGGGTATATAAATAAGGGTTCTAGGAAACATTAAATGGTAGTTATGGGTCTAAAATGGATGAATAAATGAATATATAAAAATTATAACTTTAATTTAATTGGTTAAAAATTATATTGTCTAAAAACTATCCAAACAAATTTTGACTGCCAGCCTCTGTGGCTCAAGAGGCTCACTGTCAATCTACCAAAGACAAGTGGGGCTCACAGAGCTGCTGGTTCAAAACGCTAAAACATCAACATTTAATTTAAAACATATATAAAAACATATTTAATAAAATACCAATCAGAAGTATTTAAAACATTATTAAAAATGTGAAGATATAAGAATAAGAACATGATAAGATTATATATAAAACAGAAAAAATAAATTACTGAGAAGGCAATATTATCTATAAAAGGGTGTCATTATGAAAAACATCCACAAGATGGCAGTGTTCTGGATGCAGTTACCATAGCTACTCATGTTAAATATATGGTGGTACCCTGCAGTGCAATTGGTCGCCACAGATGGCAGCAGAACAGCTCCTTTAAAGGGATCCTGTCACCTCCAATAGGTCAATAGGTCAAAAAAATACAGTTTAAAAGAAGATAGTTTAAAAAGAAGACATTAGATTAATTCTGTTATTAAATTTAGTCCCTTTGGCTTTAGGGAATTACCGTATATACTCGCGTATAAGCCGAGTTTTTCAGCCCAAAAATTGGGCTGAAAAGTCCCCCCCTCGGCTTATACGCGAGTCACTGTATACTGTATACACTGTATACAGTATACAGTCACCCCCATCAGTATACAGGCCCCCCCCTTGCTGCCGCAATCCTGTAAAGCAAGAGATCATTATACTTATCCCTGCCGCTGTCCCGCCGACGCCATTGCGCTCCTCCGGCTTCATCCAGCGTCTTCCGGCCTCCTCCGGTGACGTCATTGCCTGCGCCGACCAGAGGAGGAAGCAGGAAGAAGCCGGATGAAGCCGGAGGAGCGCGATGGCGGCGACGGGACAGCGGCAGGGATAAGTATAATGATCTCTTGCTTTACAGGATTGCGGCAGCAAGGGGGGGGGCCTGTATACTGATGGGGGGCTGCTGTATACTACCACTGGGGCTGCTGTATATACCACTGGGGCTGCTGCTGTATACTACCACTGGGGCTGCTGCTGTATACTACCACTGGGGCTGCTGCTGTATACTACCACTGCGGCTGCTGCTGTATACTACCACTGGGGCTGCTGCTGTACACCACACTGCTGGGGGCTGTATACCTGTGCTGGGGTCCACCCTCGGCTTATACACGAGTCAATAGGTTTTCCCAGGTTTTGGGGGCAAAAGTAGGGGGGTTGGCTTATACACGAGTATATACGGGTAAGCTTATACATCCAGAATTTTTCCTTCTCTTTTAGGGCTTCAAATCTATTTGTTATATATATTCAGGGATATGGTCAATAGGTAAAATCTTCATCTGTGTGAAATCCCTGCAATGGTATTTCTCGTAGTGCCACGAGACTCCATGTTGTTTAAAGCCCTTTTTAATATTTGACCTATGCTTATTAAGCCTGGCATGCAGTGTTTGTGTGGTTCTACCCACGTATTGGAGTTTGCAAGGGCACTCAATTAAATAAATCACATATTTAGCACCACAGTTCATATTATGTTTGATTGGAAAGGTTTCACCTGTTGCGCTTGAACTAAAATTATTCATTTCATATATTATTTTACAGCATAAACAGTTTTTCTTTCCACATTTTTGCATTTAGGGTTTTTTCCATTTTTAATAGGTGGCTGATTTTTGTTTAGACGACTTGGTGCTATTATTCCCTTTATGTTTAGAGCCCTGCGGAAAGTTATTCTAGGTTTGGGAGGGACAATATTACCATATATACTCGTGTATAAGCCAACCCGTGTATAAGCCGACCCCTCTACTTTTGCCCCCCAAAACTGGGAAAACTTATTGACTCGCGTATAAGCCGAGGGTGGACTCCAGCACAGGTATACAACCCCCAGCAGTGAGGTATACAGCCCCCAGCAGTGTGGTATACAGGCCCTCCCAGTGGTATACAGGCCCCAGTAGTATGGTATACAGCCACCAGGACAGGTATACAGCCCCCAGCAGTGAGGTATACAGGCCCCCCCAGTGGTAAACATGCCCCAGCAGTATGGTATACAGCAGGCCCCCAGGGGTATAAACAGCAGGCCCCCAGGGGTATAAACAGCAGGCCCCCAGGGGTATAAACAGCAGGCCCCCAGGGGTATATACAGCAGGCCCCCAGGGGTATATACAGCAGGCCCCCAGGGGTATATACAGCAGGCCCCATCATGTTTGGAGCCCCCCACACTTTGCAGAGCCCCCCCGCTGCATTATCTTACCATCCAGGGTCTTCTTCACCACGGGTCCTGCAGTCCATCCTCGCGCGCTGTGTTCCCGGTCTCATGTGACCCGGCGGTCGCAGTGGAATGACATCATCGTGCTGGGTCACGTGAGACCGGAACACAGCGCGCGATGATGACTGCAGGACCCGCGGTGAAGAAGACCCTGGATGGTAAGATAATGCAGCGGGGGGGCTCTGCAAAGTGTGGGTGGCTCTAAGCATGATGGGGGGCTAGTGCCACTGGGGGGCTGCCTGTATACACTGGGGGGCTGTATGCACGGCTCCCCCTGCCGCTGTGCATATCTAATGAGCGGCCCCACGTGACGGGCCGATCAGTCAGCAGCCTCCCCCGCCTCCTCCAGCCTCACCACCATACCTTACCATATATGACCCGTGTATAAGCCGAGGGGGTGACTTTTCAGCCCAATTTTTGGGCTGAAAAACTCGGCTTATACACGAGTATATACGGTACTCAAAAAAGGATCACTCTGTAGTATGTGCCAGTGTCTATTCAAAACCTTCCTGATATTTTTGTGATATTTGTTATACCTAGTGATGAAGCTATAACCAAATTCTCTATTCAAGGTTTGGGACTAAACAAAAATCAGCCACCTATTAAAAATGGAAAAACCCTAAATGCAAAGATAACCAAATGTGGAAAGAAAAACTGTTTATGCTGTAACATAATATATGAAACGAATAATTTTAGTTCCAGCGCAACAGGTGAAACCTTTCCAATCAAACATAATATGAACTGTGGTGCTAAATATGTGATTTATTTAATTGAGTGCCCTTGCAAACTCCAATACGTGGGTAGAACCACACAAACACTGCATGCCAGGCTTAATAAGCATAGGTCAAATATTAAAAAGGGCTTTAAACAACATGGGGTCTCGTGGCACTACGAGAAATACCATGGCAGAGATTTCACACAGATAAAGATTTTACCTATTGACCATATCACTGAATATATAACAAATAGATTTGAAGCCCTAAAAAAGAAGGAGCAATTCTGGATGTATAAGCTTAATTCCCTAAAGCCAAAGGGACTAAATGTAATAACAGAATTAATCTAATGTCTTCTTTTTAAACTATCTTCTTTTAAACTGTATTTTTTTTAACTATTGCTGTTTTTACATTGAGAAAGTATTAAAGGGATCCTGTCACCTCCAAAACACCTCCTAAGCTAAGAAAACATGTCCCTGCACCATCCTATCACTAATCTCACACTCCTTTTGTCTCCTAAGATCTTTAACAACATCGCAGATCTAAGTGCAGAATTATGATTATATTAGACAGAAATAGGAATTCTCCTCACCTTTTTGGTGTCTTGTTGTTCAGCATGTAACCCTGTATTAGGGTAGTGGAGTAATTGTCTGGATCCTCTGGCCTGCACCTCAAAACAGGTGAAATTAACCACGTTGCAGGAGATTCATCAAGGAGTGTAGAGAAGGATTTCCAGTTTGTCAAGGAGCGCTTCCAGATGGTTCATTAATTACTCTGATTATTTCAAGGAAATTCCGATTTATTATATATACAAACACAATGCGTTTCGGCTATACATAAAATTAGCCTTCATCAGGTAAAATCATAAATATCTTAAAAAGACACATTTATATAGGGGAAAAAAGGTTTCAACCCTTCAATCAATTATCATCAAATGAAAACACCTGCTCACCTCTCCAGAGTGTTGGGAGGCTAATTGTAGAGGGAGCCTATAGTACTTAGAATCTAGTATAAACCTCATTTTCTATGTGTTTCTCATGTTTTCTTATAGTTCTCATCTCTCTTAGGAAAATACAAAATCCCCGCATTCAAACAGGGAGATGATTATAAAAAATACAATTCAATAAAATTGTGTTTGTATTTTTAAGATAAAAAAAGTAAAATTTGATAAAAAAATCATTAAAATAGTTTATCCTATGCATTCCTATTCCTCATCCAGTAAATATATTTATTTAATTTTCCTAGTTTCATCACTGGGGACCATAGGATTAACTAGTATCTGTCAGGACTAGAACTCATATATGCTTATTCATATATTCTTATCACACTTATTTACTTACTCTACAGAGCCACCCGCAGGTTTGGTCTCTGTCTCGAAACCCTATTGAAAGAAATTAAGCACACAATTTGTTAAAGGCCACGGATATTTGTGTTCAACATAAAACATGATCATATACCGTATATACTCGCGTATAAGCCGAGTTTTTCAGCCCAAAATTTGGGCTGAAAAGTCCCCCCTCGGCTTATACGCGAGTATATAAAAAAAATAAAAAAATACCGCAGCAGCCCCGGAGGTATACAGGCCCCCCATCAAGTTCCAGGGCCCCCCCCCCCCCCCTTGCACGCCAGCTTATAAAGGAAAATCATACTTACCAGTGTCCAGTCGCGCCGTCCGCAGCTGCCGACATGACGATCCCGGGCTCCATTCAGCGTCTTCCGCATTTCCTGTAGTCGCGGGCAATGACGTCATTGCCCGCGACTACAGGAAATGCGGAAGACGCTGAATGGAGCCCGGGATCGTCATGTCGGCAGCTGCGGACGGCGCGACTGGACACTGGTAAGTATGATTTTCCTTTACAGGCTGGCGCGCAAGGGGGCCTGTATACCTCCGGGGCTACAGCTGTATACAGCCCTGGGGCTGCGGCTGTATACAGCCCTGGGGCTGCGGCTGTATACAGCCCTGGGGCTGCTGCTGTATACAGCTCTGGGGCTGCGGCTGCTGTATATACCTCTGGGGCTGCATATACCTCTGCGGCTGCATATGGGGCTGCATATACCTCTGG
This sequence comes from Allobates femoralis, assembly GCA_033576535.1. NCBI lineage: Eukaryota > Metazoa > Chordata > Amphibia > Anura > Aromobatidae > Allobates > Allobates femoralis. Next base: position 79,740,688 of record JARQOC010000002.1, read on the forward strand.
GGCTGCATATACCTCTGGGGCTGCATATACCTCTGGGGCTGCATATACCTCCTGGGGCTGCATATACCTCCTGGGGCTGCATATACCTCCTGGGGCTGCATATACCTCTGGGGCTGCATATACCTCCTGGGGCTGCATATACCTCCTGGGGTTGCATATACCTCTGGGGTTGCATATACCTCTGGGGCTGCATATACCTCTGCGGCTGCATATGGGGCTGCATATACCTCTGGGGCTGCATATACCTCTGGGGCTGCATATACCTCCTGGGGCTGCATATACCTCCTGGGGCTGCATATACCTCCTGGGGCTGCATATACCTCTGGGGCTGCATATACCTCTGGGGCTGCATATACCTCCTGGGGCTGCATATACCTCTGGGGCTGCATATACCTCCTGGGGCTGCATATACCTCCTGGGGCTGCATATACCTCCTGGGGCTGCATATACCTCCTGGGGCTGCATATACAGTTAGGGCCAGAAATATTTGGACAGTGACACAATTTTCGCGAGTTGGGCTCTGCATGCCACCACATTGGATTTGAAATGAAACCTCTACAACAGAATTCAAGTGCAGATTATAACGTTTAATTTGAAGGTTTGAACAAAAATATCTGATAGAAAATGTAGGAATTGTACACATTTCTTTACAAACACTCCACATTTTAGGAGGTCAAAAGTAATTGGACAAATAAACATAACCCAAACAAAATATTTTTATTTTCAATATTTTGTTGCGAATCCTTTGGAGGCAATCACTGCCTTAAGTCTGGAACCCATGGACATCACCAAACGCTGGGTATCCTCCTTCTTAATGCTTTGCCAGGCCTTTACAGCCGCAGCCTTCAGGTCTTGCTTGTTTGTGGGTCTTTCCGTCTTAAGTCTGGATTTCAGCAAGTGAAATGCATGCTCAATTGGGTTAAGATCTGATGATTGACTTGGCCATTGCAGAATGTTCCACTTTTTTGCACTCATGAACTCCTGGGTAGCTTTGGCTGTATGCTTGGGGTCATTGTCCATCTGTACTATGAAGCGCCGTCCAATCAACTTTGCAGCATTTGGCTGAATCTGGGCTGAAAGTATATCCCGGTACACTTCAGAATTCATCCGGCTACTCTTGTCTGCTGTTATGTCATCAATAAACACAAGTGACCCAGTGCCATTGAAAGCCATGCATGCCCATGCCATCACGTTGCCTCCACCATGTTTTACAGAGGATGTGGTGTGCCTTGGATCATGTGCCGTTCCCTTTCTTCTCCAAACATTTTTCTTCCCATCATTCTGGTACAGGTTGATCTTTGTCTCATCTGTCCATAGAATACTTTTCCAGAACTGAGCTGGCTTCTTGAGGTGTTTTTCAGCAAATTTAACTCTGGCCTGTCTATTTTTGGAATTGATGAATGGTTTGCATCTAGATGTGAACCCTTTGTATTTACTGTCATGGAGTCTTCTCTTTACTGTTGACTTAGAGACAGATACACCTACTTCACTGAGAGTGTTCTGGACTTCAGTTGATGTTGTGAACGGGTTCTTCTTCACCAAATAAAGTATGCGGCGATCATCCACCACTGTTGTCATCCGTGGACGCCCAGTCCTTTTACAGTTCCCAAGTTCACCAGTCAATTCCTTTTTTCTCAGAATGTACTCAACTGTTGATTTTGCTACTCCAAGCATGTCTGCTATCTCTCTGATGGATTTTTTTTTTTTTTCAGCCTCAGTATGTTCTGCTTCACCTCAATTGAGAGTTCCTTTGACCGCATGTTGTCTGGTCACAGCAACAGCTTCCAAATGCAAAACCACACACCTGGAATCCACCCCTGACCTTTTAACTACTTCATTGACTACAGGTTAACGAGGGAGACGCCTTCAGAGTTAATTGCAGCCCTTAGAGTCCATTGTCCAATTACTTTTGGTCCCTTGAAAAAGAGGAGGCTATGCATTACAGAGCTATGATTCCTAAACTCTTTCTCCGATTTGGATGTGGAAACTCTCATATTGCAGCTGGGAGTGTGCACTTTCAGCCCATATTATATATATAATTGTATTTCTGGACATGTTTTTGTAAACAGCTAAAATAACAAAACTTGTGTCACTGTCCAAATATTTCTGGCCCTAACTGTACCTCCTGGGGCTGCATATACCTCTGGGGCTGTATATACCTCTGGGGCTGCATATGGGGCTGCATATACCTCTGGGGCTGCATATGGGGCTGCATATACCTCCTGGGGCTGCATATACCTCCTGGGGCTGCATATACCTCCTGGGGCTGCATATGGGGCTGCATATACCTCTGGGGCTGCATATGGGGCTGCATATACCTCTGGGGCTGCATATGGGGCTGCATATACCTCTGGGGCTGCATATACCTCTGGGGCTGCATATGGGGCTGCATATACCTCTGGGGCTGCATATACCTCTGGGGCTCTATATACCTCTGGGGCTGCTGTATACTACCACTGGGGCTGCTGCTGTATACTACCACTGGGGAGGCTGCTGTATACCTCACTGCTGGGGGTTGTATACCTGTGCTGGAGTCCACCCTCGGCTTATACGCGAGTCAATATGTTTTCCCAGTTTTTGGGGGCAAAAGTAGGGGGGTCGGCTTATACACGGGTCGGCTTATACACGAGAATATACGGTATGTAAAAAAAAGCCATCTCATCAAAAAAAGGCATATAATACCATTCTTAAGGAGGGATTCAAAGACTATCCAGCTCAAAGCTGGTGATGACTATTTCAGACTTAAGACAGCAGTACTATATATTTTCTAGCTTATCATTGAGGCCATCTGGATACAGAGTCCTCAATCTGTATATCCAGAAAGCCTCTTTCTTATTTAACTGCTGTATTCTATTAGAAACATCTCCAGGGATCTGTTCAACCGGTGTCAAGGTCACATTAAATTCTTTCTTACGAGTTAGCAGGAGGTGTCTTGATAGACTGTGAGTGAAGAGACCGACTTTGGCATTGTGCCTGTGGCCATTCAATCAAGTTCGAACCATTTGTGTGGTCCTCCCCACATACTGGAGGCCACAGTCACAATTGATGACATATATCACAAAGTCACTTGTACAAGTGAGAAATTGTTCAATTTGGAACCTGTACTTTTGGAGACTGTTGTTGTTTGTCGGCTATATTATAGCAGCATTGAAATTTTTCTGTTTACATTTATATACCCCATTTTTATTAACAGTGTTTTGGTGTATGATTCCATTAGTTTTTGTATAGTTTTTTAAGGATTTTCGAATTTTTGAAGGATTTTTCAATCGGCTGGGAGCTACGATATTCCTTATTGTTTTTCCCCTTCTAAATGTAATATTCGGGGCTTGTGGTAATACATTTCGTATCAGAGGGTCTTGTTTCAGGACATACCAATGTTTTTTCAAAATTTCACGGATTTTTTTGTTGTCTTTATTATAGGCTGTAATAAAATGAAACTGCCATTTTTCATGATCAAGTTTCAGGTGAGGTTTAGTTGTATCTACAACAGCATTTTCCCTCACAGTTTTCTCAATGCTTTTTTCCATGGTGTTTTCAAGCATTTTTTTCAGACATTCTCCCTGAGTTTTTGCTAGATTTACCTTATAAGCTTGTTGTATTAGAGTTTTTGGATACTTTTTTTCACGAAACCTATTGGTCAGGATTTTACTTTGTGCTATATAGTCCTGTTCTCTACTATTATTTTTCCTTATTCTTAAATATTGACTAAATGGAATGTTATTTTTCCATTTAGTATAGTGTGCACTGTTGTAGTGTAAATATCCATTGACATCTACCTTTTTGAAATAGGTTTTTGTTACGATTTTCTTTTCCATGTGTAAAATCTCTAAATCCAAGTAGACTATTTTTTCTGCACTGATTGTGGACGTGAAAGAAATGCCCCATGTATTCTGGTTCATTTCTCCTATCATCATATGGGCTTGTTCTATGTCACCCCTCCAGATGATTATTAAGTCATCTATAAAACGTTTATACATTATTATGTTGTCCTTGTATTTTTCCGAGCTGAGGGGGGATAGGGACTCGACTAGCCCCATGAAAAGATTTGCAAAACTTGGGGCTACCCGAGTCCCCATTGCGGTACCATGCTGCTGCAAGTACAATTGTCCATTGAATTCAAAGACATTATGACTCAATATAAATTCAAGACCAGCCAGAAGGCATTCCAATTTTTCCTCTGGCATTTTTCCATTTTTCTCCAAATAGAATCTGGTAGCTCTTACACCCAAATTGTGCTCTATATTTGAGTATAATGCCACCACATCTAGAGTAACAATTTGGGGGTAAGAGCTACCAGATTCTATTTGGAGAAAAATGGAAAAATGCCAGAGGAACAATTGGAATGCCTTCTGGCTGGTCTTGAATTTATATTGAGTCATAATGTCTTTGAATTCGATGGACAATTGTACTTGCAGCAGCATGGTACCGCAATGGGGACTCGGGTAGCCCCAAGTTTTGCAAATCTTTTCATGGGGCTAGTCGAGTCCCTATCCCCCCTCAGCTCGGAAAAATACAAGGACAACATAATAATGTATAAACGTTTTATAGATGACTTAATAATCATCTGGAGGGGTGACATAGAACAAGCCCATATGATGATAGGAGAAATGAACCAGAATACATGGGGAATATCTTTCACGTCCACAATCAGTGCAGAAAAAATAGTCTACTTAGATTTAGAGATTTCATGCATGGAAAAGAAAATCGTAACAAAAACCTATTTCAAAAAGGTAGATGTCAATGGATATTTACACTACAACAGTGCACACTATACTAAATGGAAAAATAACATTCCATTAAGTCAATATTTAAGAATAAGGATAAATAATAGTAGAGAACAGGACTATATATCACAAAGTAAAATCCTGACCAATAGGTTTCGTGAAAAAAGTATCCAAAAACTCTAATACAACAAGCTTATAAGGTAAATCTAGCAAAAACTCAGGGAGAATGTCTGAAAAAATGCTTGAAAACACCATGGAAAAAAGCATTGAGAAAACTGTGAGGGAAAATGCTGTTGTAGATATAACTAAACCTCACCTGAAACTTGATAATGAAAAATGGCAGTTTCATTTTATTACAGCCTATAATAAAGACAACAAAAAAATCCGTAAAATTTTGAAAAAACATTGGTATGTCCTGAAACAAGACCCTCTGATACGAAATGTATTACCACAAGCCCCGAATATTACATTTAGAAGGGGAAAAACAATAAGGAATATCGTAGCTCCCAGCCGATTGAAAAATCCTTCAAAAATTCGAAAATCCTTAAAAAACTATACAAAAACTAATGGAATCATACACCAAAACACTGTTAATAAAAATGGGGTATATAAATGTAAACAGAAAAAATGTCAATGCTGCTATAATATAGCCGACAAACAACAACAGTCTCCAAAAGTACAGGTTCCAAATTGAACAATTTCTCACTTGTACAAGTGACTTTGTGATATATGTCATCAATTGTGACTGTGGCTTCCAGTATGTGGGGAGGACCACACAAATGGTTCGAACTTGATTGAATGGCCACAGGCACAATGCCAAAGTCGGTCTCCTCACTCACAGTCTATCAAGACACCTCCTGCTAACTCATAAAGAATTTAATGTGACCTTGACACCGGTTGAACAGATCCCTGGAGATGTTTCTAATAGAATACAGCAGTTAAATAAGAAAGAAGTTTTCTGGATATACAGATTGAGGACTCTGTATCCAGATGGCCTCAATGATAAACTAGAAAATATATAGTACAGCTGTCTTAAGTCTGAAATAGTCATCACCAGCTTTGAGCTGGATAGTCTTTGAATCCCTCCTTAAGAATGGTATCATATGCCTTTTTTTGATGAGATGGCTTTTTTTTTACATATATGATCATGTTTTATGTTGAACACAAATATCCGTGGCCTTTAACAAATTGTCTCGAAACCCTATTGAAAGAAATTAAGCACACAGAGACCAAACCTGCGGGTGGCTCTGTAGAGTAAGTAAATAAGTGTGATAAGAATATAGGAATAAGCATATATGAGTTCTAGTCCTGACAGATACTAGTTAATCCTATGGTCCCCAGTGATGAAACTAGGAAAATGAAATAAATATATTTACTGGATGAGGAATAGGGTGCCATAGGATAAACTATTTTAATGATTTTTTATCAAATTTTACCCTTTTTATCTTAAAAAATACAACACAATTTTATTGAATTGTATTTTTTATAATCATCTCCCTGTTTGAATGCGGGGATTTTGTATTTTCCTAAGGCTGGGGTCACACACACAGATATCTGGGCAGATACTGTTCACAGATCTCTGGTTGCAGTGAAATCATGGACATATTGCTCCATTTGTACACAGCCACAAAATGGAACCATGTGTCCATGATTTCACTGCAACCAGAGATCTGTGAACAATATCTGCACAAATATCTGTGTGTGTGACCCCAGCCTCAGAGAGATGAGAACTATAAGAAAACATGAGAAACACATAGAAAATGAGGTTTATACTAGATTCTAAGTACTATAGGCTCCCTCTACAATTAGCCTACCAACACTCTGGAGAGGTGAGCAGGTGTTTTCAGTTGATGATAATTGATTGAAGGGTTGAAACCTTTTTTCCCCTATATAAATGTGTCTTTTTAAGATATTTATGATTTTACCTGATGAAGGCTAATTTTATGTATAGCCGAAACGCATTGTGTTTGTATATATAATAAATCGGAATTTCCTTGAAATAATCAGAGTAATTAATGACCTAGCCCGGGTTAGCCCCCCCTTATAAACAATTTGGGTATAAAATGTTTCCATTCGTTAGATCTTTGTTAGATCCAGTTTGATCAACCAAAACTAACGTTAGATCTCCTCTACAAAATGAGATATTTAGGATCTTTTTCAGGGGGGGCTAACCCGTAGCTAGCCCCCCTCTTTTGAAATTGTCCGTTTTTTCGATGGATTCTGATAGATATTCGTTAGATCCGGTTTGATCAGCAAAAATTAACGTTAGATCTCCTTTCGTTCCCGAGATATTGGGGGTCTCAGGTGGGGGGTTGGGTACGGGTTAGCCCCCTCTTTTGAAATTGCCCGTTTTTTTTCGATGGATTCTGATAGATATTCGTTAGATCCGGTTTGATCAGCAAAAAATAACGTTAGATCTCCTTTCGTTCCCGAGATATTGGGGGTCTCAGGTGGGGGGTTGGGTACGGGTTAGCCGCCCCTCTTTTGAAATTGCCCGTTTTTTCAATGGATTCTGATAGATATTCGTTAGATCCGGTTTGATCAGCAAAAATTAACGTTAGATCTCCTTTCGTTCCCGAGATATTGGGGGTCTCAGGTGGGGGGTTGGGTACAGGTTAGCCCCCCCTCTTTTGAAATTGCCTGTTTTTTCGATGGATTTTGATAGATATTCGTTAGATCCGGTTTGATCAGCAAAAATTAATGGTAGAACTCCTTTCGTTCCCGAGATACTTACGCTCTTTTTCTGGGGGGGTCTAACCCGTAGCTGTCTCAATGCAAAATACTACAGAGACCTGGAAAAATCATTGTGGTGGTCTGCACTAGCAATAGGAAAAGCAAATGACCCCAGTAACAGCAAACGTTGCATGTGTCCATTGGATGGATAGAAGGCCTCTTTCACATGATCTTATTTTTGTCGTGTAATACGCTGTGCTTTTCACACATGTGTATTTCACGATGAAATGTACCCATTGAAACCGATGGGTTTATTCACATATGCGTTAAATGCGTGAAAAAAAAATACGGCATGTTCTATTTTGTAGCATATTTTGTAGCCTATTTATACAAATCACTAGGCTGCGTGAAATGCGATGGTAAATACGCAGTGACATCGATGCATTTTTAATGCGCGCAATACACATATGATCATGTGAAAGAGAACTAAAGGTAACATAATCACTACTGCGGTCTGCAGAGCGCCATGTAGCTAGTTTCTGCTTATCTATGGGCACTGTATAGGGGTAATATTGGTCTTTGCATGGTGTTTATTTAGTCACAGTATGGCAGTATTATTTCATTACGATGTTAGTGTAACTCTGATCAGAGTGGGGGCAAGTAGGAAATCTTGGGTGAGTTCCCACATTTTTTTCCCACAACTTGACCCCTGGTAGTACCTGTTCTGTAATCCAATGTGAGCATGTGATTTGTATTAATGGGCTACAAAATATGCTACAAAATAGAACATGCCGTATTTTTTTTTCACGCATTTAACGCATATGTGAATAAACCCATCGGTTTCAATGGGTACATTTCATCATGAAATACACATGTGTGAAAAGCACAGCGTATTACACGACAAAAATAAGATCATGTGAAAGAGGCCTTCTATCCATCCAATGGACACATGCAACATTTGCTGTTACTGGGGTCATTTGCTTTTCCTATTGCTAGTGCAGACCACCACAATGATTTTTCCAGGTCTCTGTAGTATTTTGCATTCAGACAGCTATGGGTTAGCCCCCCCAATATCTCGGGAACGAAAGGAGATCTAACGTTAATTTTTGCTGATGAAACCGGATCTAATGAATATGTATCAGAATCCATCGAAAAAACGGGCAATTTCAAAAGAGGGGGGGCTAACCCGTACCCAACCCCCCACCTGAGACCCCCAATATCTCGGGAACGAAAGGAGATCTAACGTTAATTTTTGCTGATCAAACCGGATCTAACGAATATCTATCAGAATCCTTCGAAAAAATGGGCAATTTCAAAAGAGGGGGGGCTAGCTACGGGTTAGCCCCCCCAATATCTCGGGAACGAAAGGAGATCTAACGTTAATTTTTGCTGATCAAACCGGATCTAACGAATATCTATCAGAATCCATCGAAAAAATGGGCAATTTCAAAAGAGGGGGGCTAGCTACGGGTTAGCCCCCCTGAAAAAGATCCTAAATATCTCATTTTGTAGAGGAGATCTAACGTTAGTTTTGGTTGATCAAACCGGATCTAACAAAGATCTAACGAATGGAAACATTTTATACCTAAATTCTTTATAAGCGGGGGCTAACCCGGGCTGGGTGTCTGCTCTTAGATTCCAGGCCTAGCTAGGGTCTGAGGACAGGAGAACTACAGACAGAGAACAAATCTGGGAGCTTGAGTGACATCACCACTCTCCCCAGAGAAGAGCGCACAGAACGGACACCGGATCCGGCACTGTGTCTGGCACCCACAGCACAGTGAATCCAGGAGTAGTGGAGTCTCTAGATGACCACAGTACCAGTGAAAAGCAACACGGCGGGGTCAGTACAGCACACAGAGGACTCAAGTTGCCTAGCCAAGTGGTACCAGCAGCAGAGAGAGAAAGAGTGAGACAGTCCCAGCAGCTCAGCTAGAAGCAGCAGCCAGGACACACACACACAGCGCGACACGAGGAAGCTGAGGACCCGGACAGGGTGGGAGGAAAACCCGGCCCCAGTACAGACTCCGTGGACAATCTGCTACAAGAACTGCAGTAAAGCTTTGGAAAACAGCAAAACTGTGAGTCTGTGTGTTGATTGCAACCTTTGCCCTATATCCAACAGCAGAAAGGTCCCACCTGGAGAGCTACAAGCCTGTCAGCTCTGCACACGGGTTAGAAGAAGCTGCAGCATCAGGAGAGAAAGAGAATTGCACATATTACTACACATCATCCAGTACCAAGACAACCAGTTCTGCAACTGCAAAGTAAGTGCCTGTGTTGACTACAACCCCATTATAATCCTTGCAAACCCTGCTCTCCCTCATAACTTCCTCACAAACTGTTCCTATCATCTCCACTTCCCTTACTATTCACAACCATCATTGACTTACCAACACTGCCCCGGGGAACCCAGTTCTGCCCACGGGAACTATTCCTTCCCTGCTGCCATCACATCATGCCCGGAGGTTCTACGGCATCGGCGGCCCCATTACTGGCCGCATACAGTGGGTGGCGTCACGATAAACTATTTTCCCCTGTAAATACACCCTTTTACTTGCCAGGGCCCAGGAAACGGTCCGGACCAGGACCACCCGTGACATCCCCCGTAGCAACGCGGTCCTGTACCGAGTACCCTCGTCCCAGTGGGCTCGACAAGTACAGTGGCATATAGGGCTCAGAGCTTACAGACCCACACACAGGGAGAAGCCAAACAAGAGCCCAAGTGACCTACCATACAGCACTGAAGGGAAAGAGAAGGGTGGCCACAGGTGCGAACTGCAGCCAGGGAGGTGGAGACAGTTTTATATAAACACCTGCACAAACACACCCACAAACACAAGACCCAACCCAGAGCCCGGGACTCTAGGCGGCCAAGGGGTGGTAGGGTGAGTCACAGTAGGTGGGACGTTGGCAAGGTGACAGACCAGGTACATAAGGGGAAGACCAGGAAGTGTTAAGAAGTAGGCCAGAGGGTACCGACCAGTAAAGACCAAGAGGAGCTGAGCACCAGACCAGTGCAGCTGGATCCGGGGAAAACGGCAGCGGTGCCAGAGAACAACTGAAGGAAGTGATCCCCTGTGTATGCCGTAGTCACACGGGTAGGAAGGAGCCTGGTGATCCCCTGAAATATAGGGACATTGGAAGGCTAGGCCGTGACCAGAGAGTCGGCTCTGAGGTGACCGCAGCTACAAGCAGGATCACTGACATTCCGGCGAGGAACTCTGACTCCATGTCAGTGATCCTAACACAAGTGCAGGAGGTACAGTGGCATATAGGGCTCAGAGCTTACAGACCCACACACAGGAAGAAGCCAAACAAGAACCTGAGCGACCTACCATACAGCACCGAAGGGAAAGAGAAGTTAAGAAGGGCCTGAATGGTATTAAGCAAGAGAAGGGTCTTAGAACAGAAACCTGGCTGCAGTGGAGCTAACTGAATGGTGAAAGTATTGAGTTAACTTGTGAGAAGCTGTAACAACTTGATGAACCAACTGAACTGTGAACTGTACTGAAAAGTTGTGAAGAAGTCAAGTAAAACCCGGTCAACCCTGCCAGAGTCTCCAGTGTTTGTTTCCTTGCATGTTAAACAGTTATTTACCCTGCCAGGAGCAGCCCGAACCATGGCGGGCTCATCCATCCGGCTGCAGCACCATCCATCCTCCTGGCAGAAGCAAGCAGCAGAGGTGGTCCCCCATTGACCACAACCCGTGGGTGGCATCATGACTATCCCTGTAAATAACCCATTTTACTTGTTGGCTCGGGACACGGTCCGGACCAAGACCGCCGTGATAACCCCCGTGATACCCCGGTCTGGTACCGAGCACCCCGTCCCAATGGGCTCCACACATATTTATGTGTAAATAGTTCTGTGTATGCTGCCACTCCATGGCCCAGATGAAAGACTGCTCCCTGGTACTTTGGGTAAAGCGAACATGAAAGTGTCATTAGTTTAGCTAGTGAGTCTACCCACTAGAAGAAGAATGTAGGAGTTATAAAACTAAGTATTAGATATGAGTGGAAATGTGTAGACAGGAGAGCCCTCAAAGAGAAGTGAAACAGGAACTGCCCAGCATTTAATTTGACCAGACCTTTTGGCTCTCCCTGAGATCGTGAGTATGAGAATTAAGACCTCAGTCCAGAACATGTGGAAGTGGGACTGTCCCGAGTTGGTGCTCAACTACTGCTTGGTGTGGGAAGCGACTTCCCTTTGGCACCTCTGTGGTGAACCACTACATAGAGTTAGGTGGGTCATCAGGGTGCTTGCATCGAAGAAACCTTTGTTTAACGGATTCCCTGGTTGTTCCTTTGGACTGTTCTCTGTGAGTGGGGTTGGGGTGGTGCCGTGGAAGCCTATATGGAATTGAGGCAAAGCACAATGATGTTGAAAGTACAACACAAGAGTGCTGAGGTACCAGAACAGTGGTAGCAGTCTGCACAAAATTATGTTAAAGTAATTGTCCCTAAATATTTAACGTTCAAGAATTGTGCCAATGATGTCTCTGTTCAGAAGGAGTTACGTAGTAATGCAAGTAAAAAACTGTTTATAAAAGAAACTGATTCTGTGCTTTGGCCCTTGAGGGGGCACACATGAACAGCACTGTGCACTGGGTAGCTGGATAGGGCGCGCTGCAAAACCAGGGCTGCTCCACAGCCAAGGCTCTGCCTCACCCGTGACTACCAAGGCCCCGTGTCGCTGTCCCCTCAACACATGTATTGTACTTACAGGAAAATACTGAATTATAGTTTGCACTTTAACCTTCAAGTTCATTTTTTCTTTTTTAGATTTTTATTGAAATCAGATATAAAATTTAAAAAAAAAACTTTTTTATGCAACAATTTTAGTATTCTATCCCTACCCCTAGCCTAACTTTGTCTAACACTAGCCCTAAGCCCAACCCAAGCCTTAACCCCAATTAAAAAAAGTAAAAATATAATAGCAGCTCTGTGTAATGAATGAACACAGAACTGAATCAAATGCAGAGTAGTAATTGTTTAGCTGCTCTTCTATCATCTGGGTTGCTCCTAATGCAAAGTGCGGTAGTTGAGATAAAGTTGAAATATGTTGCAGGCTTATGCAGTCTGCGTACGCAGCACCCAAGATGAAATTCACTTCACTGTACCAAGCTTTGTCATCTTAATTGCTACCTAAACAGTGTACAGCAGGTAATAAACTGCAGTCAGGCACTTACTGCGAGGCTCTAAGAAAAAATGCTGTTTATTGAAGGTGTGGGTGTCACAGGAGAGAGATAATTTTGCATCTGCATTAACCTTAGGCCCAAAGCAACCTCCTCTTTAGCCATGCAATGCCACTGAAAAATGGAAATTGTAAGACTTAAGGTACAGTTACACGCTTCAATGTCGTTAAGATCTCACCAATGATCTCACGGGAGCGCGGTTGTTAGGACTTCTTTTTGAGATCATTGGTGAGATGTAACACGTCTAGATATCGTGAACGATGCACCAACGATTTGGCGAGCAGCTATCGTTCACACAACCCAGCGAACGATACTTGTTCATTGTTGTGAATAGGGGAAGTCATTAACAACATCGTTATTGCGGTGTCACACACAACGATGCAGCAGGTTGGTTGAATGAGGACCGTCTGATTTGAGAACATGTTCTCAAATCTGCGATCAACAATCCAACGATTTATCATAGTCGTATCTCGGTGTCACACTCAATGACGTACAAACGTTGTTGTTTGAACGACTCCAAACCCGTGACGTTTCAGCGACATCGTTCACGATACCGTACCTTGTAACGGTACCTTTAGGATTTGTGCCATATCAGAGCCCCAATCTGCAGACGCTGCGTTTCAGGGTGATTGCCCCTCATCAGAGCAGTGAGGAATGGAACATGTCTTCCATAAATATAGATAGAAATATGGTTCAAGTTATTTGAATCTTTTCATTTGTTAAATGCTCAGAATGTCAAGTAGTGTGGCTCGTCTTCAGTCTCTAAGAAGCTCCATACACAATAATAGAAAAGTAATAATATTGGTGTACAACATTTTTTTTAACCTCCGTTTCATTTCTACAGGTCATTTCTTGTCTCTGTCATGAAACAGTCGTCAAGGATCAATCAGCTCCCACAGAACTTAACAATGATGTGGAGCAGAAAATAATTATACAATTAACTTAATACTTGTAGTTCCACATGACTCAGACACTATACCCATGTCTAATACTCACTGTAAATTCTCTATACTGCAATCTGGACTGGACAGAGCCTCCATCAGATCACTAAAGTGAGGCCCGGCCAGATGGTTAACAGCCAGGCCGAGTGTCTTCAGGAATCGGCTATTCCTTATGATAGAGGCCAACTGGACGCAGGATGTTTCTGATAGATTATTTTTAACCAATCTGTAAGAAAAAGAAGATGAGATGTGGGTGACGAGTCCACAGAGCGTCAGTATAAAATCTGTAGATTATGAATGAATGAGAAAATGTTGATGGCTGTTACTAATGTAAAAGCAGGATTCCCTACTTCTGAAGATTCTGGGATTTTCTCAGTGCTGGTGAGAAACTAAGAAATACACAGGTTCACGCTTTCTTAGCTCTCCAAACTTTATTGCATGTTCACATCTTAAATGCTTTCAAAGACATGGGTGTATGGCGGCCGTCAGACGCTACCATGTTGTGAGCGATATCGTTAGCGATCACGTGCACGAGCGATCGCTTACAATATCGCTCACATCGCTGGTGAGATGTCACACAGACAGACTCACCAGCGATGTGGGCCAGCGAAATCGCTGGTAACTATGGTACACATCGGGTTACTAGGTGCCGCGCGGCGCTTAGTAACCCGACGTTTACCATAGATACCATCTCCCAGCATAGGCTCTGCTGCTGGGAGATCGTTCATCGTGGTGTCACACACCACGATGAAGCAGATTGTTAAATCGTTCATCGCTAGATATGAGCTCCTGCTCTCATATCTGCGATGTCACGATCAAGCGATTTAACATTGTAAAATCGCTTGATCGCACGTAGCGATGCACAAACGATATCGCTTAAGCGATCAAAAAGCAGATCACTTAAATGATATCGTTTAAGATATTGCAGCGTGTGACGGCCGCCTATCATGCATAAATTAAGGTATGTCTGACATAGTAACGAATAGCAGCATACATAGTTCCATGATTAACAGGACCACTCCCAGCCTCTGCCCAGTTTGACCCCACCCATCAACTAACGTCTTTGTCCAAAAAGTGAATCTCCCCTCCTACTAAGTTGTTTTGGCAGGTCTGAAGATTTTTTAACTCCTTCTAGACTTTAACACTAAGATCCATAGATCACTGGAAGTCTCCTCTGCTGGGTGGTGGATTCAGGTAAGATCTAAAAAGTCTATACACCCGTTATCATGCCACGCTTTTATCATGTAAAAAAAAAAGTAATATCAGAGCCAATAATTTAAACAAACAAATCCACCTTTAATGTTTCCCCTAATCTAAACAATTCAATTGAAAAAGAAAGTAAAAAACTTTTTGGGTGGAAAAAAAAAAAGAAATATAAATTGATTGCATAAATATGCACACAGTAATCAAGACCCCACTCTTCCTTGCAGTAGCTCCACACATCTGTCAGACTGTGAGGTCATCTTCTGGGTACAGCGCCCTCTTCTGGTCAACCCACAGATTTTCAATTAGTCTCAGATCTGGTGTCTGGCGTTGCCATGCCACAACTTTGATATTGGTGAAGCCATCCTTTTGTTGACTAGGAGATATGTTTAGGGTTGTTGTGTGGAAAATTTCTCTGAAGCCTTTTAGAATAGGCCTCAAGTTTTGTTGCAAAATTGACTTCTATTATGTTAATAATTTCCTCCTTTATGACTAAAGCCCCAATTTCAGCTGCCCATAAACAGCCCCAAAGCATAATGCTTCATACACCATGCTTCACTATGGGTATGGTGCTCTTATACTGTTGTGCAGTGTTGGCTTTGCGCCTAACATACCTTTTGTCATTATGACCAAAAAGTTCATCCTTGGTCTCATCAGACCTTAACACTCTTTCACCATTCTATTGGCAGACTGGATGTAGGTTTTGGTGTAGGTCCACATGTAGTACACAACCAGTACTTGCCAGAAATTCCTGCAGCTCCTTTAATGTTGCTTTCGGCATCTTGGCAATATCCTGGACCAATTCTCTTCTTGTCTTTTCATCAATTTTTGAGGGACGTCCCATTCTAGGTAATGTCACTGTTGTGCCAAATTTAAGCCATATCTTGATGACCATCTTCACAGTTTTCCATGCTCTATACAATGACTTGGAAATGTTTTTGTACCCAGCTGATAACTGATAACTTTTAACAATAGATCTATTTGCTGTGTTGTAAACTGTTTATGGACCATGGCTTTTGCCTTAAAACATAGCTTAAAAATGTCAGAAAAATCCTACTAGAACAGAAAACGTTATATGGGGTTAATCAGAATCACTGTAAATGATGGTTGCTGTGTACAGACTACTACTAACATCAGCTAAAGTGTGATTGGCAACATTCTGAACACAATCGCATCCCCAATTTGAAGATGGTGTATGTAACCAAATTATTTTAATTTTATTGATTTTATTTTCCCCCTGAAATTCATTTCTGTTCAATTCTTAATGCATTTGTACAGATGAGAACACACACACTGACATGCAGGGGGCGAGTATGTGCACCCAGTGTCAGTGTGTACCTGTTCTTATCCCTTTCCTATTATAGGAGCCACTTGCTGTACACAGGATCACAAAACAACATGTGGCAACTACACAAAGGAGAGTGTCACAATTATGTGAATACTTTCAGGAATCTGATAGCTTAGGGCAAGACAAGACAGAGGAAAGGCTTAAGTTCAAGTGTATATTTATCAAACGTGGAACAAACAGGTTCTGGTAAAGGTGCAAAAAACAAGGAGCAGGATAAATATGAGAGGGCTGAATTAAGATGTTCAGTAAGCAGTTCTGAAACCCAGCTAGGCCGGCAGCAGAAATAGTCCAGATTAACAGATCACCCAACAAGCCAGTAACGGAAAACAGTCTGAAAGTAGTTGCTCACACATTGCGAGGTGGATAACGTACTAGTCATTGAATAAAACACAGTCCAAACATTAGCACAATGCAGTGCAGCTAATGCTAAAGTCCTGAAACAGTCCAGAGCACTGCACTTGCAAATAATAAACAAACTAAATTGCAGAAACAGACCCTTTTAGTGTAGCAGAGCTTATAAGCAACAGAGCAAACTGAAGGTAACTGGTAGCCGGAACAATTCTTTACTGAGCACAGCATGTTGCTGGAAGGCAAGCCAGGAACAGGTGAGGCCAGTAAAGCAGATGACTGCAGAGTATATAAAAGAACCAACCAGGAATAGCTGGAGACGAAGCAAACGTAGATGATGCACAGAAGAGGCAAAGTTAAAACAAAATACTCAAGAAAGACCTGGATGTCGGACCGTAGCTTAAATAATCAGGAAGACAGGAAACACATGGACATGACGAGGCAGCAGACACCATCTTGGATAATGGCGAGGAAACACAGACGGTAACCTGGAAAAGCTGGCATCCTGACTGGGAGATGACTGTTCTACTTCGTAATATGTTCCAAACTTTAAAGGTATGATACATAAATACAATAAATGTAAAAATAAAATACAATTAGCATTTTACCTCAGATTCTGGAGGTTATGTAAAACTGGTGCAAGTCTTTCTAATCCTTCAGTATCTATGGAACATCCAGTTAAATCCAGTTTTTCTATACTTGTGCAGGTTTGCAGAATAAATGCTAACACTGTGCAATCTAGAGCTGACAAGTGAACATCAGAAAAGTCAAAAATGGTATATGATTTTAAGGTATCCAGCACCAGAGCTTTATTTCGGGTTTCAAACAGATAGAAGAATGTGGTGAGAAGATGTCGCTTATTGTCTACACTTCTCGCAAAGCTTTTTTCTTCTAAAAGGAAGTCCTTCACCCAATTGATAACATCTATGGAAGTCATAGTTGCTTTTCTGTCCAGATATCCACTTAGTATTGACCTGGTGGAGCTGTCTGATAGACCACAAAGGAAGCGTAGGAATATTTCACCACGTCCATCACAATAGGATTTTGCGCCTTATAGTGATTTCTGTAACCTTACTGGAGAATAATCAGCGTAATGGACAAAGGCAGACAAGAACTCCTGAACAGTGAGATGCATGAAGGAATAGCACACAGGTTCCTCTGATTCCATCAGAAAACTTGATAAGAGTTTTGACTTATTGTCCACTCGGAAGGAATTCAGATGTCGATCATCAAAAATAACTTTGTGATTCATTAATCCGTATTCTGCCATCCATCCAATGGACTGCAGGACTTTCTGGGCGTCACTTTGGTGCAGGCTGTGATTGGACAAAAGTTTGGCAACAAATATCGCAAAGAGCTGGGTCACAGTTTTGGGCAATAATGACACCCGCTGATCACTACTTGTTGGTTGGAAGCTCTTGGATAATACTGTACAGATGATCCAGCAGTACGATGGTAGGTAGCAGAACGTGTACAATGTGTCATTCTGCTTCACATAAGTAAAAGCTTTTTCTGCCAGCTCCTTGTTGTTGAGGAAGAAATTTTCAAAGTACATCTGCCGTTCTTCTGGAAAAAAGCCAATGATTTCTACCATTCGCTGAAATACATTGCAATCAATTGATGCCAGTCTGGTTGGGCGACTGGTCATTAGGACAGAACAACCTTTAAGAAGATTCTTTTTCACCAAACTAACGACAATCTGACCAAAAAGTTCCGGCTGTTTATAACTAGAACACAAACAACTTGATCTAAAATCTATGTCATGACTGCTTTCATCTAAACCATCAAATATAAAGAGAAGTTTCTCTGGATCTTGCAGGATGCTCCCAAGTTTCCCTTCCAGGTGTTGGTATTGATTAAGGATTATTGTCTCCAGACTAATCTTATCCTTCAATCTGTTCAGTTCCCGGAATTTGAAAAAAAAACACAAATGAGAATCTTTGGTAATGTTTCCTCGTCACCCAGTCATAGACAAACTTCTGCATCAGTGTGGTCTTCCCTACACCTGGCACTCCGCTCACCATTACCATATGTGGTACATGCCTGGATTCACGGACGCAACGGAACATCTTGTTGGGGGTAATACATTGTAATTCATTTTGGGTTTTCTTTATGTATTCCTCATGCTTTACTCCGGTTTCTATCAGTTCATTCTCAGATCGTTCCCTAAACTTTTTAGTGGAGACAATGATGAGATTCACAAAACGGGTACAGAATGAAAAACTTTCTTCTTCCTGCCGACATCCTGGAGGTCTGTTCTCTATAAGATTCTTAGTTTTTTCATGTAAATGATTCTTGTGACATTCCTGAATATCTATAAAAAAATATAAAAAATTAAGGTTAAGATAAGAACAAATTTAGGTTTCCTACAAAATAAGTAATAAGTATTTTTATTCCTTCTTTGTGATGAGAAATTAAATATTTAATATCGATCCACAAAAGATAATTGTGAAGAAATGGAGTAGATTCATCAATAGTTCCGTCAGATAGATGAGTTTGAGTCTGCAATGTTGTGTATGACATATTTGGTATAACCAGTGAGGCATGTTGTACCACCTCATGGCTGGTGTGCATTTACAGTAATAATCAGTGTAAAAATATGATTCAAATCAACCATAAACTCTTTTGGTAGATAATCTTCCAATCCATCGAGATATGTGTAAAAAATGTACAAACGGCATAAATAATTTGGCACATGCCATGTCCATGTTTTTGTCAATATTTTGGCATGCTTGACTAGTATATGATAAAATACAATTGCTTTTTGTTTTTTTGTACTGGGGTCAATGTTAATTCCCAACTCTGCAGTTACACTTCTTAGATGCCCCAGTCAATATCAGCCTCATCATCTAAATGGCTGTCAATTGGCCACATCCCAACATGACGGCAGGCTGACATAGTGGTTGCTGTGGCAGGAGCAAAACTAATGATGACCTCCAGGTTTGTAATCTATGGAAATTGATTAGTTTTAAATTGGATAATATGCTTTCTTTGAGTTCCACTAATTTTTTTAGGACTTAGGCCGGCATTACACCACGATTTTGTGGTGTCAGTTTCTGTCCTGCTTGAACTGGGCAGAACCTGATCCGGTTTTGGCCCCATGTGTTCCTATGGTGCCGGATTGGCCTAATCTGGCCTCCAGTTTTGTGCTTTTCCGGCTGGCTCCGGTTGTGTTTGTTTTTTGCACCATACAAAAAATCAGAGTCTGCATAATTTTTTGGGTCCGGTGCAAAAAACAAACTAAACCATATCCTCCCGGGGACGGGGCGATCCGGCGCCCATAATATGGGAGTCTATAGGTGCTGGATTGCCCCGGATCTGGCAAACAAACCGGATTTTTTCCCGGATGCCTTTTACTGAGGAACGGCGGCTCTGAAATGCAGCCGCCCTCATTCAGCACCATGTAAAAGAAAAAACAACAACAGCTTGTAGTGCGCCTGTACACATGGGGCTGTTAGCGAGCGGTTCTTTTGCGTTTAAACTCACCTGGTCTGGTTATAAACCACAGCCCGTAGATAAGCTTATTAAAATGAAGCAGCGGAATCCTCCGGTTCCGTCCTCGTGCTTCCTACGAGGTCTTCTCCGGGGAAACACTAGTGCCGGGCGGCGTCACGTGTCTAGTAAAGGGGCCGATGCAGCTGACGTCTTCTCAGGTCCTCTCCCTCCTCTGCAGCTCACTCCACCACTCTCCCCATAGGGAGTCAGAATGATACAAAAAGAAGGAAGCGTGGTGTATGTTTGGGCGCTGAGGTAAGGAAGATCTCTGATGCTGGCTTCTTTTCCGGACTTTATTAAAATAATTGCAGTTGTAGTTATTCAAGCTAAAGGCTCTCGAAACCCACGATGCATTTCGACGTGCACACACGTCTTTCTCAAGTGAAACCTTCACTTGAGAAAGACGTGTGTGCACGTCGAAATGCATCGTGGGTTTTGAGAGCCTTTAGCTTGAATAACTACAACTGCAATTATTTTAATAAAGTCCGGAAAAGAAGCCAGCATCAGAGATATTCCTTACCTCAGCGCCCAAACATACACCACGCTTCCTTCTTTTTGTATCATTCAGCACCATGGACAGAGCAGCATTTCAGAGGCGGCGCTGAAGTTCAGCACCATGGAGAGCTCCATGGCTGAAATTTCAACACCGCGGCCATCTCTCCTGCACATGCGAGCTGAAATTTCAGAACTGGACAGCAGCAGAGACGCGCACAAACAAATTCTGTACAAAACAGGATCGGAGGGCATATTAGCCCTCAGTTTGTGGTCGTCCAGTGCTGTCAAGTTCTGTCCGGTGCATCCTGCAAAACACCGGACAGAACCTGACAGCTCTAAATCGTGGTGTGAAGCCGGCCTTACCTCAGATAAACTAACTGAGAAAAGGAATTAATTAATTAAAATTTTTCTTTGAACAAACATGTCCTATTGGCTTTCATGAGTGGAACTCCCCACCCTCAGCCCATCCTGAACGTCATTTAACATAAGAAAGGAAGGTCCAGAGTCCCAAATTTTTTAAAATATCCAAATGACTTTATTTGTGATTCAATAAAAATCCATGATCACAATTTTCATTAGATCTAGTGATCATGGAATTTTATTAAATCATAAATAAAGTCGTTTGGATGTATTAAAAACTTTGGGACTCAAGACCATCCATTTTTATATCTACAAGTCTAGTGGAAGCCAGTCACTTTTTCTGGACTCCCAACGGATCCTGTTGTACGGACAGTGAGCAGCACAATCCTCTCCTCATATATTCTTTTAACATGTTTTAAGTAACAGTCTAAAGTTGATTTTTAAATATTCTTTGGGTTTTACTGAGAATATACAGTAATCCAAAGAAGTAGGACTAGCCCTCCAACATAAGAAAAATGTATTGCAGGTAAACTACACCAAATCGCATAGGCAAAAAAGACATCTTAGTATGGGCACAAAAACATGGAGCCACAAAAAACAAGGAGGTGAGAGGAAAATGGGAAGAGGGAGGGGCAGCATGTCTCTGTCCTACAGCAGACATTACTTAATGCCTGCAGATGGGAATGTGGCTAAAGCTTAGAGCCTTTCGGCTGGTCATTTGTGCTGATGAAGCCTATTCACCACACCCCCACTGAATCTGCTCCCTGACACTACACAGGTAAATGCGCCCAGATAAGTTGCCGGTCCACAGTAGTGCACAGGAGACACCCAACTGCGTCCACTAAGCCGGTCACGCTCACTCACTAAGTAGGCCACAATGGTCACTCACTCCGATTCTCTCCTCCTCCTTCCCCGCTATCCCGACACTGTGCCGAAAATACACCCACTGAATGAGGCAACGATCGGCAAGCTGGGTACTGCAATCAGGCAACACAGGCAACAGATATGATGGCCATCGATAAGCAGGTCAGGTCCACGATACAGCATGGGCCAGGCCCACCATGGCAGGTGTCACATCCACCAACTTTATCGATCATGCCCACTTCAGGTCCCCAATACTGCAAGTATGCCTAAACAGTCATGGCCGAAACTCTTGGCATCCTTGAAATCCTGAAATTGTTGCAGAAAATGAAGTATTGCAATTGCACATATTTTGTAAGAAAGTTCAGAAGTTTGTATAACAATAGTTCTGGTTTGTGAATATGCTTTCTGACCCATGAATTAAAGTAACTGGAAAGACAAAAGGGTCTTATCCAGGTAAAAACAATAGTATACAGATTAACTTTTTCATCTTCTGTTTTTCATTTTTTGACTCATAACATTTTTTTATTCAAGAAATGGGTGCACCACTCCTAATATTGGTCCTGTCAGGAAGGGGGTGCCACTTTGTCTACAACAGAAGTATGAACAGAAGAGAAGGATTTGACAAAATTCAGTGGCACACCACCGTAGCATACAGTGCCTTGTGAAAGTATTTGACCCCCTTGAACTTTTCAACATTTTGCCACATTTCAGGCTTCGAACATAAAGATATAAATTCTAATTTTTTGTGAAGAATCAACAACAAGTGGGACACAATCGTGAAGTGGAACGAAAATTATTGGGCATTTTAAACAAATAGAAAAGTGGAGCGTGCAGTATTATTCGTCTTGAGTTAATACTATGTAGAGCCACCTTTTTGCTGCGATTACAACTGCAAGTCGCTTGGGGTATGTCTCTATCAGTTTTGCACATCGAGAGACTGAAATACTTGCCTATTCTTCCTTGCAAAGCAGCTGGAGCTCAGTGAGGTTGGATGGAGAGCGTTTGTGAACAGCAGTTTTCAGCTCTTTCCACAGATTCTCGATTGGATTCAGGTCTGGACTTTGACTTGGCCATTGTAGATTTTGCTTTATGTTTGGGATAATTTTCTTGTTGGAAGATAAATCTCCGTCCCATTCTCAGGTCTTTTGCAGACTCCAACAGGTTTTCTTCCAGAATGGTCCTGTATTTGGCTCCGTTCATCTTCCCATCAATTTTAACCATCTTCCCTGTCCTTGCTGAAAAAAAGCAGCCCCAAACCATGATGCTGCCACCACCATGTTTGACAGTGGGGATGGTGTTTTGAGGGTGATGAGCTGTGTTGCTTTTACACCAATCATATCGTTTTGCATTGTGGCCAAAAAGTTTGATTTTGCTTTCATCTGACCAGAGCACCTTCTTCCACATGTTTGGTGTCTCCCAGGTGGCTTGTGGCAACTTAAAACAAGCCATCATACGTCTATATTGACTGAAAAATAAAAAGGTTATGGCTCTTAGAAGCAGGGGATCAAAAAACGAAAATGAAAAACCAAAAATTCCAGGGTCATGAAGGGGTTAAACTTTTTTATACCAAATTGCACAATTGTCAAAAATATTATAACGATGACAAACAGTTTTTTTTGTCTAGTATGCAAGTTCCTAATTTGTGATGAAGCCAAAAACAGATTCTGCAATCTCTCATCACCCAGCAAGAATTGTAGCTGTTAATAAGGGCCTCTCTGCCACTGAGAAATTAAAGGGACTCTGTCAGGTCATTTTTCAGTATGATACTAATAGTACCCTTGAATAGTGCCTGGGCAGACCTTTAAGAATATGTAAAAATCATTACTGTACCCTCTGTAGTTCTCTTGCTATAAGCATCTTCACACCCTGTAGGCAGATGGCTGCATTAGTCTGGTCTATTAATTGCACTGCCGACCAGTCAATAGTATGTAAATATTAATTAAATGTCCACACCTACTCAAGCTGGTATTCCCTCCCTCCCCCTGTGCTGGAGTCAGTCACTGAAAATATCATCAGGCTTGTGCAAGGTGTTTTGGGGGAGGGGGATGGTGAAGGATAGAGAGGGGGAGATTTTTTTGCTCTGGGCACAAGCTGCAAATTTTGTAGTATCATCATTACAGTGTGCGCTGTCTGTGAGAGATTTATATGTATTTACATGAACATTTGTTTTCCTGCACACATGTAATGTGCGTATCTGCTGAGCAAATGGACAAATGTACATATAAACACATGGAAATATCTCAGATAGCACACACTACACTCAGATATACAATGATACTGCTTCAGGCCGGAGGGAAATGAGGATGTCAGAGCTGCAGCTGCTCAGCTTCTGCTCAGAGCACACATCTTCCTTTTCCTCTTCCCTCTGCAGTGAGTGCCAACAAGACAGGATGTACTGCCTGGGAGAGCAGCACAGACAGGAGGATACAGAGCCCCCATGTGAGTGGTTTCCACTGAACTTTCCGTGTGTGCTTGCAGAAGAGGGCAGTGCATAGGGCGTGACAGTGATGTACCTACATGAATATTCTTTCCCTGGAAAGTGGGCAGCAGAGAAGTGATCACTTACTGTGATTGACAAATGGAATGAATCTCTTTTTTTGCAGTTTACAGAGGATAGGGGGTGAGTATAGATAAAAGAAATACATGAATAGGAAAAGCTTCACCAGTGGAATTATAAAATTATACCATTTACATATAGATTTTTGACCTGACAGATTCACTTTAACTAGTCACGATAGTATTTTATTTAGGCTTTATGTGAAATTCCAAGACATTTTGTTGCCCATCCTCTGGCAGGCTTTAGATTCAGCCTTCAAAAGTAGAAAGCTTTATTTTTATATATCCGATACAGTTAATACTTTGCTTAAAAAAAGTTCAAAAATGTGCAGCAGGTTGACTTGTATTGTCCAATTTCTTTGTTAAATTTTAATGTGAATCTATTGATAAAAGTACTCGCCACAAGGTTTTTCATTGAATTAATTTAGCGTAATGAAAAATAAAGAATTTACTATAAGTTTATATAATGTCCACTTACTTTTCAGTTCTGCGGAAGTTGGTGCCCGTATTCATCCAGCACAATTTTTTCCACCAGGGTGTCACCTAATAACAAGAGTAACATAATCAGTACTGGACATACAAATATAATAAAAATACAATAATATACAATAAGTATGACAATTAGGGATGAGCGAGTGTATTCGTTACTACTCGCTATTCGGTGAATAGTAGGCTATTCGCTTGACTCGTTACTCTGCGAGTTTTCTGGAGATTAATCGCACGGTAACGAGTAGAATGTAAATCAAGGGAAATGCAAGTTTGTCCCGGATTGTCCCGGTTCGGTTCAATCCGGTTCCTTTAACAACAATGTTAAATTGAACCTAATTGACCCGGACCGGGACAAACCGGCACAATTCGTTTTTCGACACCCGCTGTTAGCAGCGATTAGGGATGAGCAAGTCTTCTCCTGTATTCTGTATTCGGCTCGCCGAATATAGAATATGTAAAGTATGAAAAACCATCCCAGCATGTTAGCCAATCATACTTAGTAATGCCGCAGCCAGGGAGCTAGCCGCGGTCCTGAAATAACAGCGGCGTGCAACCACAGTTGTCTGATTCCTGGATCCTCCCGGATCGGGGCAATCTGGCCCCATAGGCTCTCATGTTAAGGGAGCGCTGGATTGCCCCGGGAGGATCCGGGGAAATCCAGGGGGATCCGGGAGACGCCAATTTTGGGGAGACTGTTCTCCCCGGACACAAAAACATTGCAAGCAACGTTTTTGTGTCCGGGAGAAAAATCCCACTTCTCTCGGATTCTTCCGGAGAGATGGAAGCTGGATGGCAGATAGCCGCCATCCGGCCCCATAGGGTTACTATGGGGCCAAAATCCGGTCCGGGGCTGTCACCCCTGATAGCCCCGGATCGGACCTGACCGCATTCTGAAGGCACCCTTAGGGTATGTGCACACTGGCCGGGTTAGGGTCGGTTTAGCTGTGTAAACCGCCGGTCGGTTTACATAAATTTCATGTAAATTTATGTTAATCCAAACCGGCGTTTGGATTAACATTAAAACCTATGTAAACCGACACCCGGTGTCCCACACACCGGCGGTTTACACATGCTCATCCGTTGCTAACCCGCTGGGTTCCCAGCGGGTTAGCAACGAATGAGCATGTTCTATAAACCGGCCGGTTCTGCAGCGGCTGCAAGCAGAATCATGTACTGCTTCCAGCCGCTGCAGAACCGCCGGCGCTAACCCGCTGTGCATCCGCCGCAAACCCGAGGCACAGCCGCGGCACATACCCGCCAGGATGCCGGTGGACGGCTCCGGAGCTTCCTGGCGGGTCCGCCCAGCCGCCGCCGACACAAACCCGCCCACCAGTGTGCACCTAGCCTAAGAGGTGAAATTATTGAAATTGGTGATGGCACCAAACAAAGCCATTATAGCAGGGCACTTAAATAGTTTGCTCTTAATTAAATGACTCACAATGAATCTAGACCTCAAGGATTGACACCTTGCACAGCAGTAATTCCAGAGCATCAGGGGGAAACCAGAATTTGGGTCAAAGATCCACAGTAAAAATAAGACTTTTCTTACAACCATTAGAAGATGGTGCATTGGTCACAAAGTATATCTGTTTTTTTTTTTTTTTTTTCTCAACAGCATATCAATAGCAATCATTGAATAATGTCTGATGAGACGATTGTAAACTATCAATCCAATCCAGCAAGAAAGTTCCTTTGTACATACACTGATGACTAAGCAGGCAGGAAGATTTACATTACTGTAATCGATGAAGATGCCTACATCATGACTGACACTTCTCACACAAAATTATTATTATTATTATTATTATTATTTATTTATAGAGCACCATTCATTCCATGGTGCTGTACATGAGAAAGGGTTGCATACAGACAAGTTACAAATATAATGAACAAAGTGACAGACTGATACAGAGGCAAGAGAGGACCCTACCCTTGCGGGCTTACATTCTACAGGGCAATGGGGAGGGAGACAGTAGGTTGGGTCTGCTCGGGTGGTGCTGGATTGCCAGGTCCAGTGGTGGTGGAGCGCCGGGTCCAGTGGTGTTGAGGCGGCACTGTGCTCATTACAGGTTGTAGGCTGTTCTGAAGAGATGGGTTTTCAGGTTCCGCTTGAAGGTTCTGAGTGTAGGGGACAGTCGGATGTATTGGGTTCCAGAGGATGGGGGATGCTCGGGTGAAGTCTATCAGGCGGTTAGATGAGGAACGTACAAGTGTGGAGGAAAGAAGGAGGTCTTGGGAGGACCGAAGATTACGAGTTGGATGATATCGGGAGATTGGTTCAGAGATATATGGGGGGGACAGATTGTGGATGGCTTTGTAAGCTAATGTTAGTAGTTTGAATTGGATACGCTGGTGAATTGGGAGCCAGTGGAGGGATTTGCAGAGGGGAGACGTGGAGGAATAGCGAGGAAAGAGGTGGATTAGTCGGGCAGCAGAGTTGAGGACAGATTGAAGTGGTGCAAGAGTGTTAGCAGGAAGGCCGCAGAGTAGGAGGTTGCAGTAGTCAAGGCGGGAGATGATGAGGGCATGCATGAATAGTTTAGCAGAGTGGGAGTTGAGGAAGGGACGGATTCTGGCAATGCTTTTGAGTTGGAGACGACAGGAGGTGGCAAGGGCTTGGATGTGCGGTTTGAAGGACAATGCAGAGTCAAGTGTTACTCCAAGGCAGCGGACTTCGGGTACAGGGCACAGTGTGATGTCATTTAATGTGATAGATAAGTCTGGCAAGGAAGGTGTGGGAGATGGAGGAAAGATGATGAGTTCGGTTTTGTCTACATTGAGTTTTAGGAAGCGGGAGGAGAAGAAGGAGGATATGGCTGATAGACACGTCGGGATTCTGGACAGCAGAGAGGTGACGTCTGGGCCAGAGAGGTAGATCTGAGTGTCATCAGCATACAGGTGATACTGGAAGCCATGGGACTTTATGAGATGTCCGAGACCAAGAGTATAGATGGAGAAAAGGAGGGGCCCCAGAACAGAGCCTTGACGGACACCAACAGAGAGGGGATGGGGCGAGGAGGTTGTGTGGGAGTGGGAGACACTAAATGTGCGGTTGGAAAGATAGGAGGAGATCCAGGAGAGGGAGAGGTCAGTGATTCCAATGGAAGAAAGGATCTGTAATAAGAGGCAGTGGTCAACTGTGTCAAATGCAGACGACAGGTCTAAAAGGAGGAGGACGGAGAACTGTTTGTTAGCTTTGGCCGTGAGCAAGTCATTAGTAATGTTGGTCAGGGCAGTTTCAGTAGAGTGGTGTGGGCGGAAGCCGGATTGAAGGACGTCAAAGAGAGAGTTGGATGAGAGGTGGGATGAGAGTACAGTGTGGACATGCTTTTCGAGAAGTTTGGAAGAGAACGGGAGCAGAGATATGGGCCGGTAGCTGGATGTAGAAGTGGGGTCGAGGGATGGCTTCTTTAAGATAGGTGTAATTGTTGCATGTTTGAAAGCAAAAGGAAAGGTACCAGAAGTTAGTGATAGGTTGAACAGGTGGGTTAGGGCTGGGATAAGTGTTGTGGTGAGGTTGGGAAGGAGGTGGGATGGGATAGGGTCCAGTGCACAAGTGGTGAAGTGTGATCTGGAGAGGAGGTGTGCAAGTTCTCCTTCAGTGATGGTTGGGAGGAGGGTTAGTGGGGGAGAGGGTTGATCTGGTATACATGGAGGTTGCGGTGGTTGGCTAGCAAAGACTTGTCTGATCCGGTCGATCTTGTTGGTGAAGTATGTAGCAAAGTCTTCTGCAGAGATGCGAGAAGTAGGAGGGGGCAGTGGGGGGCGGAGGAGGGAGTTAAGTGTGTTGAATAACTGCCTGGGGTTGTGGGACAAAGAGGATATGAGGGTGATGAAGTAATTCTGTTTAGTGGTTGTGAGTGCTGACTTGAATGTGATAATTGCTTGTTTGAATGCTGTGTAGTCTTCTTGTGAATGTGTTTTTTTCCAGCGCCGCTCTGCAACCCTAGCAGCTCGCCGCAGATTTTTAGTGGAGTCTGTGTGCCAGGGTTGTCTGTTGATTCGTCGTGTTTTGCCATGAGTGAGAGGGGCAACTGCATCAATAGCTGATGTGAGTGTTGAGTTATAGAAAGCGGTGGCCTTATCTGTGTCGTGGAGTGAATATATGGATGATAGTGGTAAAATTGTGTTTGAGAGTGTGTGTGTGTGTCGAGATGTGTGAGGTTTCTGCGAGGGTGTGGGAGTTGGGGTACATGGGTGGCAGGTGAGGAGGATGAGGATGAGAAGGTAAGTAGATGGTGGTCAGAGAGGAGGAGAGGGGAGGTTATGGGTTTAGTTAGGGAGCAGAGGCGGGTGAAGATGAGGTCTAGTGTGTGTCCATCTGTGTGGGTGGCTGTGGAGGACCATTGAGAGAGGCCAAAGGATGAGGCAAGTGACAGGAGTTAGGAGGCTGTTGACTGGTGCGTGTCAATGGGGATGTTGAAGTCACCCATTATAATGGTGGGGATGTCAGCAGATAGAAAGTATAGGAGCCAGATGGAGAATTGGTCAAAGAAGGTAGTGGTGGAACCTGATGGTCGATAAATGACGGCCACTTGTAGGTTGGAAGGAGAGTAGATACGGACAGAGTGCACTTCAAAAGATGAGAGGATGAGGGAGGGAGGAGGAGGAATTGGGTTGAAGATGCAGTTGCTAGAGAGGAGAAGACCCACTCCTCCGCCGTGTTTGTTGCCAGTGCGAGGTGTGTGGGAGAAGTGAAGTCCACCGTAACAAAGCGCAGCGGGGGAGGCTGTGTCGGAGGGTGTCAGCCATGTTTCTGTGAGGCCCAGGAAGGAGAGTCTGTGAGAGGTAAAGAGGTCATGAATGGAGTGGAGTTTATTACAAATGGAACGGGCATTCCAGAGCGCTCCAGAGAGAGGGGGCGGTGGAAAGGGGGTCAGGGGAATGGGTTTTATATTTCGGAGATTGCGGCTGTTTCCTGCAGGTGTGGGTTGATAGGAGGGAGGAATAGTGGGGAAAGTTGGCTGTGGGGGTCCTGGGTTGGGAGATATGTCGCCCGCGGATAATAGAAGCAGAGAGAGGACAAGCAGGTGGGAGAATGAAAGTGACCGGCTTGTGTTGTGTTTCCGCAGGAGGGGTGTGAGATTGAGAAGCAGGTCAGCAGAGGAGATCAGGTGGGGAGGTAAGAGGGATGGGGAGATAAATATTTGTGCTGGGAGTGTTGGAGCTTGGGGGTAATGAAAGAGGGAAAGGATTAGTGGAGCAATTACTGTTAGGGCATAAGTAAGCATTGTGCAAGTGTTAGTGGGAAAGTAAATTGTTTGTGAAAAATTCTACAGACAGGTATAGATTGTACCTTCTGGTCACCTCTGGTCCATCTCTGGTATATCTCTGCAGCCACTTAATGATCACACTTTACCTGTCTGACACAGTTCATCCAATACGGCATCCAGTGCTGGGAGATCATGACTGCTTCGTAACACAAAAAGACTGACCCACAATCCGATCACGGCTTCCCTTCCTTTGTCGAAAATATCATGGATTAATGTCTGGGCCAATGCTTTTCTATCATTTTCTAGATTCTTGTATTTCTAGAATAAAGGAAAAAATCACACATGAGGATCATTAAACAAAGATAAATTCCCATATCCACGAGTAAGAATTAGATTATTTCCCAAGATCTTAGGACCCTAATGCATGTGCAGTAGCACAAACACACTGCCCCTAAGGGTATGTGCCCACTGGACGTTTCTTGGATGATTCTGACCGTCATAAAACCGGTGTAGAACTCTAGGATCCTACAGTCTTGAGCTTTGAGTATTCCAGCGTTTTTGCAGCGTTATTCTTAGTTTTTTAAGCGTTTTACAAGCGTTTTATTAGCGGTTTAAGAGCGGTTTTACAGCGTTTGTACAGAGTTTTTTTGACATCATTCTTGTACATTTGTAAGTTAAAAGTTTGTACATCAAGTTGTTGTTTTTAAAAAAAAAAAAAAAAGGTCTTTCATCATTTCCTGTCACTTTCAATAAAGATTCTTTTTTTAAAAAAAACAAAGTTGAAAAAAAAAAAATTTGGTAAATCCTCTGCTTTGTGCCTTTATAACAACCATGCCGTCTGTCCGTCCCTTGCGCCTGAGGAGACATTACAAGCAGCTGTTGCTGCGCACAATTATTCATCTGCTGCAATGCGACGAGGAAGAGGATAATGAGGTAAGATATCTGTATGTGTCTACCCACATACATGTATTTTTTCTTCTTTTTTTTCCTATTCTAATACATTACATATATTTCAACATATGCATTATGCTCTAGCATCAGGAGGTAGTTTTAATGATGATTTTCATTAGAATACGCTAGGAAATAGTCCTTTTTTTCTGTCCAGAAGTTACGTAAATATAATTAAGGTGTATATGGTATATCTGTGGTTCACACTGATTGAGTCTTATGAAAAGCAGAGTACAGTGTTTGCGGAGGGGTTAATAGCTGAGTACCGTAGCGACTCAGTGTTTAATAGAGGAATACAGAGGCGGATGAGTGGTTAAACATACACTTTCACGTCTGATTAAGGTTAATTTTAGTATTACTGCAAAAAGTGTTTAACCTTCTAGTCAGTTGCTCACGGGTTAACTTTACTGTATCCTGGTGCTTGAGGGTTTAAAAACAGAGAAAAAAGGCTGATAAACAGTATAATATATAATCACCGGAGGATTCATTACAGTAAAGTGCCGTGTGGGGGGTTGACATTACAGTACACATTAGGCTAGGGGGTCATGTGATGTAGGACAGGACAGCATTGCAGAGATACTTGACAAAGGAGGTGGGCTGTAGATGTGGGCATTTGATGCTTTGCTTATTGCTGGAAAAAGTATGATGATGGCTTGTAACCAATGTGGCTATTGCTTTACTTTCCCACAGGTTCCCATTGGCCCGAGAATGTGGGTGCATCCCCTTCTCCAGACCCGTGAAACGAGGGGTCACTTTACGAATCTGTATCAGGATTTACGGAGGTAAGTAAAATCCCACAAAAAAATTGTGTTAACATCAATTCAATTGATGTTGTCATGATATCATGGTTTTTTGCAATATATGTAAATGATAAGATTTTAATGTGTTTACATTTTATTTGTAGATACCCCGACAAATTTGTCACTTTCTGTAGGCTGAGCATACGTGCTTTTGATGATCTGCTACAAATAGTTCGTCCAAAACTGACACTACGCAACACAAACATGCGTAACGCAATTGGAGCGGAGGAGAGGCTGCTGATCACACTGCGGTAAGTTGTCAAATTCTCGACATTCATTTCTTACATATACATATTTTAAACTGCAGCAATGGAGGATTGTTTTATGTTCGCTGTCAGCTGTCACACAGACAGATTTTCGCGGGGACCTGGCTGTACCTAACTCACACTCCCCTGCCCCACTAAAAACAAATAATGAAAATGCTCTTCAAACTGGGTGACATTCTGTCTGTAAGTAGGGTCTGTAAATTACAGTTTGGTGTTATTTACCTTGCTCATTGCATCTGCCATATTTGCACCGGAGTATGATTCCAGACACGATGTCATCCTCAATTCAAATGTGTCGCGAAGCAGTGCTGTGCTCCAACATGGCGTGGTTCGCTGTTCACTTATGGACAATCCTGACGACGTGTGGGACTTGTAGTGTTGCCTTCAAAACTATGGCTAGGCATTAAATAACGTTATTATTCTTGATGCATCGAATATGTGTAGATGTTGTTGCCCTAACTTAAGTGGATGTTAAATTATAGTTCAATCCAGTCTTAGAAATCCGAAAATACAAAGTTCGTTAGAAAACCGCTACATTGACATCATGAAATCATGCATTTAGAATCATCAGATATGTGCACGATTTTAATTGAAATTTAAAAATGCAAATTTGTTATGCTGCCTAATTGTATGCCTTTTTTTTTTTATTTTTTCCAGATTCCTGGCTACTGGAGAGAGCTTTTCTTCCCTACATATGCAGTTTAGGGTGGGGAAAAGCACAATTTCGACAATTGTGAGGGTGACGTGCATTGTCATCTGGGAGCAATTGCAGCCAATTGTGATGCCTTCTCCACACGAGGAGACTTGGCTGCAGGTAGCGGCAGGCTTTCAGTCTGTGGCCAACTTCCCAAACTGCATAGGTGCAGTTGATGGAAAACATATCCGAGTGAAACAGCCCCCGCGATCAGGATCACGCTTCTTTAATTATAAGAAGTATTTTTCAGTGGTCCTGATGGCGGTGGCTGATGCTCATTACCGGTTTGTTGCCATCGATGTTGGTGCCTATGGTAGCACTGGGGATTCTCGTGTGTTGAGAAACTCCCAAATTGGTATGCAAGTGCTCCAAGATAACAACACGTTACCTGCCGATACACCTTTGCCCGGTTCCACGCATCCAGTCCCCTACGTGATGGTATCGGATGAGGCATTTCCATTGATGCCTAACCTGCTGCGCCCATACCCACGTAGGGGACTGGATGACCGGCGGAGGATTTTCAACTATCGGCTAAGCCGGGCACGCCGATTCGTGGAATGCACCTTCGGTATCATGAGTAGTCAGTGGAGGGTCTTCCATTCAGCCATTCAACTGAACCGAACCACAATTGATGCTGTCATAAAGGCATGCTGCGTCCTTCACAATTTTTCACGTGATTATACATCCGAGCATATTGAAGGTTCGCAGCTGCCTTTATTCAGGACAGCTATCAATTGGGGTTCGGGGCGACCACCTAATTCAGCAGTACTGGTGCGAGATACCTTTGCTGACTACTTCATGACACCTGAAGGTGCCGTGTCCTGGCAAAACCCCTATAGTCATGTGCAACACCTACCCTAAACTGCATATGGTGTACTGTTAGCAAATAACAAGTGTGATACTGTCGTCTCCCGTTCTCCAGTTTGATTTTGGGATAAGTCTGTGATTTCGGCAGTATCTTGAACGTGGTGCCTGCGCAATCATGCGCCTTTGCTTTTGGATGGAGCCCACAATGCGAAAAATTAATATGTTAATTGTTTGGAAATGTAATACTTTAACCAATGTTATCTGAGAACATAATGTTGTATTATGTGTTTTGCTTGACCCAAAAAAACAGTTGTTTTGAAAAAAGATCATTTTTATTTTCTTAATAAAAAAAGAAAATGGTACAATTTTTGACAATCAACTTTTGTGAATTTCAACAGAATTGACTAGGGGTTCACAGTGTAGGCCTGTAATGTAGTAATGCTACAGTACAATGTACATGCCCAAAAAGGGTATCACTAAAATATTACTCCAAACTGTAAGTAAACATAACAAAATGCTTGATGTAAAAACACTTTTAAGATGGTCACCCTGAAGGCAAACAATGTAAAACCTTCTCAAAAAAGTACAAATTCTCGCATGTGAGACACTTTTCAGGCAAAAGCAAAAATACAAAACCAAAACATAAAAAATTTTACACTTTTAATGCAAGTTGGTAAAGGAGCGGGTAACATTATCTCCTCCAAACATTGACTGACCGGATAACTCAACACTTGCAGAACTATCATCTGATGCCAATTGTGACGAATAAGAGGTGTAATTGTCCAATTGTCCTAAATGGCGTTGCGGAATAAAATGTTGGTCATGCTGCATTACGGAGGACAGAGGCTGACGTACTGGCCCAGGGCCCTGATGATTTACTCCTATACTGCCCAATTCAGCTTGAAACAATTGGTGTATACCGTTCAGAAGGGTCAAGGCACTTGGAATGTGCTGTCTTGAACGGTATTCCTCAATTAGACCGTATAATACCGTCAAAAAAGATGTCTCCCTCTCCTTAGGCATTTCCCTGAGGCAAGCTGCCACATGAAGACATACATGATCAAAACGATCCTCTTGCTCAGACCGCTTCAGCATGCTGATAGCCTCCTGAGCCAGGACGGTATTCTGGGTCTTGCCTTGCTGTGTTCGTGGAACACGTCGCCCTGATAATTGCTGTGATGTTGTGGGTGAACGCATATTGACGGTTGCCGAACGTGAAGATATAGCACTCGCACTGTCAACATCAGTAGAAGTGCTTGGACTGTCCACATTTAGGTCTGTAGACACACTGCTTGATCTTTCTGTAACCAAAATGTTGTTGTTCGATGCAGGTAGCTGTTCTTCTGCATTTCCATTCCCGCCTATTTCATCGACTTCCAAACGTCTTGGAATATTTCCTTCCGTTCTATGAAACATCCAAAAAAAAAAAATTTTGAGCTGTGTATGCCACGCTTACATATGAATTACAATGCAACAACATTCATTTACACATTGGGACACATTGAATGTGTTTTTTTTTGGGCTTATGGAGTAATCTTGGACGCAAAATATTTAGGAATGCCAAGGCCTTACAAAATTGGGCGCTAATGGAAATCCAATGTCATATTCTGTGGAAATGATAGGTTTGAAACTGAGTCAGGATCTTCTGACGATATGTAAACAAAACCTTTTTAACACATCACATCAAGTAACAGAAGAGGACGCGCAGCCACTGAAGCAGCGAAGTTGGCTGACCATAGCATCTAGGGTATACTAAATTGAATTTGGGTTTACTTACGGACGTAGACTTCGACCGGTCAGCGTGAACTGCATCTCGTCGTAAAAGGGGCATTTCTTCCGCAATGGTGAGGACCCACTCTTTTCCTGCTTGGCCAGAAACTTGGTGAAGGCGTCCCGAACAGACTTCCATCTCTTCTTCACATCATCTTCTGTTATGGAATAAAACTGTGTCGTCAGAAAAGGGAAATATTCATTAGCTTAAACATTTAACACATAATACACTTACCAATTATGAATTGGAGATCACGATTGGCATCTTCAAATTCATGGTAGAGCTGGCGACAAATAGATGCCCAAGATGAACTCTTCCTATTTCGGTCACTGTAACCTTGACTTGACGGATCCCATATTTCAGGATGGGCTTCAATCTGGAAGATTAACAATTAAAAAAGTAAATTCCTCATTTCATAGTCAATAGGTATTCCAACTATGTATAGCATTACAACACTAAAGTGCAAGCTACACAATGACGTACTAAGACCAAAAAAATTAAGGGAAAAATTAAGCAAAGCTGCTTGGTTCAATGCTATTTATGTAATGATTAACCATACGGGCCACATATACTATAGTGAGCTGGCAATCATGCCTCCAGTATACTGTGCTTGCAATAAGGACTACATTATACAGTGCTGCTAATAATGCGTACAGTATACAGGGCCAGGGGTGGATTAAGGGTAGCCAGGGCCCGGGGCTGTTCAGACTCTGTGGGCCCCCCCCCGGGTCATGTGACGGGGGTCATGTGACGGGGTCATGGGGGTCATGTGACGGGGTCATGTGACGGGGTCGCGGGAGTCATGTGACGGAGGTTATCATATACCTGAAATAGATTATTCCAGAAAAATAGTTGCTGAGTGAAACTCTAATCTGTCAAACATCCATTGATCCTAGTCAATTTACCCTTCAGTTAGGAGGAAAAAAACAAACACTTTAAGCCATAGTATTGAGCAGTCCATTAGAAGGCGGCCATTATGCCCTGACTGCCCCTGTACTCAGAATAAATAACTTATAAATATCTCGAACGGCGTGCACCCTGAATGATAATCACCTGTTACCAGTCTGATGGACTTGCTTGCAGATTGGTCCGTCCCGCCTCCTCGCGGTCCGACAGCGTCTTCTTCTAAATGATGTAGATAACGCCTCCTGCCATCCGTGTTATCCACGTGACCACGTCCAATTTTCCCATTGCCTATGCTATGCCCATACCTCTCCGGCTTGTACAGGTGCAATGTGCTCCATCATGGGATTATCCTACAAGTTTGAACTCTCAGTGATGTCACCATTCATTACACGCAGAAGACTGGGAGCCTGTAGCCGTGTGCAGAGACCCCTGCGGTTCGCGCATGAGTAGATGAGTTTTACATTGTAGCTGCAGTAGGGCAGAGCACGGTGCGTTTGCGCAAGCTGGAGAGGCATCTGCACAGACGTGAGATGGGAAAGTGGGACGTGGATAACAAAGGCGTGATCCATATCATTCAGAAGAAGAGGCTGTCAGACGGCGAGGAGAGGCTGAGTGGACCAATCTGCAAGCAAGAATTTCGGACCAGTAATAGGTTAGAATACAGGGCGCTAGATTTTTATAAGTTATTTATTCTGTGTACAGGGACATTCAGGGCATAATAGCTTGTTTCTTATAATGCAGCATCAGCGTGTGCACGAGGCCTTACAGATACTGAGGGAAAAAAAATCACCAAATACTCAGCGTGTGCACGAGGCCTTACAGATACTGAGGTAACAACTCACCAAATACTCAGCGTGTACACGAGGCCTTACAGATACTGAGGAAAAAACTCCCCAAATACTCAGCATGTGCACGAGGCCTTACAGATACTGAGGAAAAAACTCACCAAATACTCAGCGTGTGCACGAGGCCTTACAGATACTGAGGTAACAACTCACCAAATACTCAGCATGTGCACGATGCCTTACAAATACTGAGGTAATAACCTCACCATATACTCAGCGTGTGCACGAGGCCTTACAGATACTGAGGTAAAAACCCACCAAATACTCAGCGTGTGCACGAGGCCTTACAGATACTGAGGTAAAAACCCACCAAATACTCAGCGTGTGCACGAGGCCTTACAGATACTGAGGTAAAAACCCACCAAATACTCAGCGTGTGCACGAGGCCTTACAGGTACTGAGGTAAAAACCCACCAAATACTCAGCATGTGCACACCCACTACCCCTCCACCTTGGATAGACATGTGAAATACCTCTACATGTTGTATGTGCCCCTCTATGTGGATATTTTTCTTGAATCATGAATGCATGGACTCCATACGTACATGATCCAAGCAAGATAGCCACTTATTAGAGGGGCACATGATACACCATGTATAGCCATTTCACATGTTTCTGTATTATCCAAGATGGTGGGGCACACCACTTCAGTGATTAAGGGGCCTTTCACATCAGCGGTTTTGCTGATGTGCGGCCGATTTGGCAGGTGGTGCCGGATCAGCTGCCTAACGGCCGGCTCGCGGTCCAGATGCGGCAAGCCCTATGCATTGTCTATGGGGCTTGCGGTCCGGTGCGGCAAGTGCCTGATCTGCCGCACTCAGCAGAACCGCACTTGTGATAGACAATGCATGGGGCTTGCCGCATCCGGGCCGCAAGTCGGCCGTTAGGCGGACGATCCGGCACATGCGGCGCCACCTGCTGGAACGGCCCAAACATCAGCTAAACACTGATGTGAAAGCAGCGTTCGTTAGGCCCCTTTCACATCACCGAGTCTTTCAAATTGCGGCAGATCCAGCAGATTTACCACATTTACTGCCTAACAGCCGTTGCGACGATGGATGACAACGCGGTCAGCAGCGTTTTTTTTTTCCACCGCCGCAAATGCCGGACTTGCCGCACCCAGCAGAACCGCACTTGCCGCACCAAACCGCAAGCCCCATGAACAAGTCATGGGGCTTGCCGCAAGTGTGCCGCAAGTGCGGCCGTTAGTCGGCAGATGCGGTAAATCTGCCGGATCTGCCACAATCTGAAAAAAAGCAGATGTGAAAGGGGCCTTAGTACACAAATCATTTAATTACTGCTTACATTCTTTCTTTACACTGACTGAGTCCTCCCTGCCATGCAGCAGCCACCAGGTCTGGCTGGCAGTGCACACACAGAGCACAGCCACAGGCAGCAGCTGCAGCAGCAGGGCAGGAGTCAGGAGTGGACATATCACTCACCTCTCTGTCACACAGGCACGTCCTCTCTCTGCTCTGTGTCGGCATTAGGTGACGGTCCCTCTCCTCAGACTCCCTCTCTTCATGCAGGCGGCAACCCAGGAGGTGGTGGACGGCGGTCGGCGGGTGAGACACAGACTCAGTCAGGAGAACGGAGGAGCCTGCTCAGCCTCAGTCGAGATCAGCTGCCTGCCTGGGTCTGGGTCCTCCTAGAGTAGGAGGATTCAGCAAAGCCCGGTCGGGCCCGGCAAAATCAGCATAGCAGGGCGGACAGCGGCAGCCGGGACTCGGGAGAACAATGCTGCCAGCAGAGGCCGCTGGGACTATAGGAGTGGGAGCAACATCCGCAGGCAGCTACCACCGGTACGCACACCTTGTAAGCACACAGCTCCACATGCTTCATACATACATGGCTCTGCTCCGTACACCTAGTACACACTCAACTCTGCTCCATACACCTCGTACACATGGCTCAGCTCCGTACACCTCGTACACACTTGGCTTTGCTCTGTACACCTTGTACGCATGCGGCTTTGCTCCATACACCTCATACACACTCGGCTTTGCTCCGTACACCTCTTACGCACTCGGCTCTGCTCCGAACACCTCGTACACGCTCGGCTCCATACACATGCGGCTCCGCTCCATACACCTCGTACACACGCGGCTCCGCTCCATACACCTTGTACACATGCGGCTCGGCTCCGTACACCTCGTACACACATGGCTCTGCACACCTCGTACACATGCAACTCCACTCCGTATACCTTGTACACACACGGCTCTGCTCCGTACACACGCGGCTCTGCTCCGTAGACCTCATACACATCTGGCTCCACTCCGTACACCTCATACACAAACGGCTCTGCTCCGAACACACTCCGCTCCGCTCCGTACACCTCGTACACACGCGGCTCTGCTCCGTACACCTCATACACATGTGGCGCCACTCCGTACACCTTGTACACATGCGGCTCTGCTCCATACACCCTGTACACACTCGGCTCAGCTCCATACACCTCGTACACACGCGGCTCTGCTCGGTGCACCTCGTACACACACGACTCCGCTCCACACACCTTGTACACACATGGCTCCGCTCCATACACCGTGTACACACATAGCTCTGCTCCATACACTTCCTACACATGCGGCTTGGCTCTGTACACCCTGTACACACTTGGCTCCGCTCTGCGCTCCGTACACCTTGTACACACTCGGCTCTGCTCCGTACACCTCGTACACGTGGCTCTGCTCCGTACACACTCAGCTCTGCTCCATACACCTCATACACATGTGGCTCCGCTCCGTACACCTCGTTTACATGCGGCTCCGCTCCGTACACCTTGTACACACGCGGCTCTGCTCTGTACAACTCGTACACATGCGGCTCCACTCCGTACACCTCATACACACTCAGCTCTGTACACCTCGTACACACTCAGCTCTGTACACCTCGTGCACATGCGGCTCCGCTCTGTACACCTCGTACACACTCGGCTCCACTCCATTCACCTCGTACAAACATGGCTCCGCTCCGTACACCTCGTACACACTCGGCTCCGCTCCGTACACCTCGTACACACACGGCTCCGCTCCATACACCTCGCACACACTCAGCTCTGTACACCTCGTACACACACGGCTCCGCTCCATACACCTCGCACACACTCTGCTCTGCTACATCCACACTGTAAATCCCTCCTGAGTCCTGACATCACACATAACCTTCATCTCATCTTCTTCACCTCTCCAGCACCATGACAACCATCACAGAGTGGAGACCTGCATAACGAGGAGCCGATCATGTGATCCCTGACTCCTCCCCTCCATCACATCATCACAGGTCCTGTAAGCACAGGTCCTCCTGTGCCCTGTGCGGCTCTACAGGTGGGCTCACACTGCGAGGGGGGGGGAAGAGTGTAACACAGCGGTGGCGGGGGGGGGAGAGAGTGTAACACAGCGGCAGCGGCGGCCGGGACTGTAGGAGAGAGAGCGGCATCAGCAGGGGGCCGCGCCACTATCAGGCCCCCTGCGGTTGCCGCTCCCTGTCAACTAGCGGGGCTCATTACCTCATGGATGCTGTGCCTGCGTGCACGGTGCTGTGTGGTGGCGCCGTGGCGGATTATAATGGGGCAATTTACCCCCTGGACTGCGGGCCCCTAGACACCATTGGGCCCGGGGCAAAAGCCCATATTGACCTCATTATAATCCGCCACTGTACAGGGCTGACAATCATGCCTCCAGTATACTGTGCGTGCTATAAGGACTACAGTATACAGTGCAGCCAATCATGCCTACAGTATACAGGGCTGACAATCATGCCTCCAGTATACTGTGCTTGCAATAAGGACTACATTATACAGTGCTGCTAATAATGCCTACAGTATACAGGGCTGACAATCATGCCTCCAGTATACTGTGCATGCTATAAGGACTACAGTATACAGTGCTGCAAATAATGCCTACAGTATACAGGGCTGACAATCATGCCTCCAGTATACTGTGCTACATGTACACATGTGTTAACATGCAGGCACATGGGCCAGAACGTCACAGTGCTAATATTCTGTGTACACTGCACAGCATGACCAGCACACAGTAGCATGGAAGGCAGCCTTGCATATGGTACATGCAGGGGACAGAGGGGACAATGAGCACTTGGCTAGGGAGCCTACCAGGGTCAGCAGCCGGGGGACATCAATCTTCATGCGCCGGTACCACGCCATAATAACAACAAGTGCCCAGCTTCTATTTCCGGGATTCAACTCCTCCCTCTGGGCGGAAATCGTCTGAAAAACGCCGATGTCTCAGGTTTTGTGGCGGCCGCGCACTACTACATTCATTACAATGAGTCACTTTCCTTGCACGACCGCTGGAAAGACGAGTAGAAAAATTGACAAGCTCATTCTTGCAAAAACGCTGGAGAAACGTGGATCTTCATTGACATGAGCAAAAATTAAACTACATAGTGGGCACAGAGATTTCACATTCACATAGGTTTACTTGTTAATCCAAACGCTGGATTAAATTAACATAAATTTAAATAAAACCTAGGATAAAACGTCGACGTTTTCCGCTCCTAAAACGACTGTAAAACGTCCAGTGGGCACATACCCTTAGGGTATGTGCCCACTGGACGGTTCTGCATCTTTGCAGACCGTCAGAAAACCGGTGGAGAATTGCAGAAACTGAGTTTTCTGACCTCAGCAGTGTCCCTCGTTTTTTGATCGTTTTTTGAGCGGTTTTCTAGCGTTTGTACAGCGTTTTATCGGCGGTTTTCCTTAACGTTTTACAGCCGGTTTTTTGTGCACTTGTAAGCTGGAACCGCTGGAAAAACGATCAAAAGAATTCACCTGCTCTATCTTTGAAAACCGGTGCAAAACCGGTGAAGAAAGTGGAAAGGAGACAAATAAAAAAGTTCTCATGTGCACAGCGTTTTCTAAAATACATTGACTAGCATGTTAATCCAAACGCTGGATTGAATTAACATAAATTTAAATAAAACCTATGATAAAACGTCGACGTTTTTCGCTGATAAAACGACTGTAAAACTTCCAGTGGGCACATACCCTAACAGTGGCGTAACTTGAAACTCATGGGCCACGATGCAAAAGCTCCAACAGGGCCCCCAATTATTGGAAATCTTTAACAGCAATAGTCTTTTTCAATAGACCAAAGGGACTTTTGGGGCCACGTTACACACACAGATATCTGTGTCCAACGTCTGAACAGATCTCTGGTTGCTGTGAAATCATGGACACATTGCTCCATTTTTGTGGCTGTGTACAAATGTAACAATGTGTCCATGATTTTACTGCAACCAGAGATCTGTTCAGACGTTGGACACAGATATCTGTGTGTGTAAAGTGGCCTTTAGTCTCCAGGACCCAGGTGTGATTGCAACCCCTGCACCTATTCTAGTTACGTCCCTGGCCCCTAAACTGGATTATATACTTTCCAGTGTTTCTTCATTAAAGGGAACCTGTCAGCTGATTCATGGTGCTCACAACATTTCAGAGAAGACATACTTTAAAGATCCGGCAGTG
Organism: Allobates femoralis; assembly: GCA_033576535.1. Taxonomy (NCBI): domain Eukaryota; kingdom Metazoa; phylum Chordata; class Amphibia; order Anura; family Aromobatidae; genus Allobates; species Allobates femoralis. Next base: position 79,783,119 of record JARQOC010000002.1, read on the forward strand.
GACCATACCTGGAGATGAGGAGCTAGTCCAGTGATGTCTCTGGCCGGCTCCTCCCAGTACTGCTGCAGGTGATTGACTGGTCTTTTCATATGGGCATACTATGGGAGAAACCTGTCCATCATCGGCAGCAGCGTTGGGAAAAAACACCTAGGCATCAACAAGACTAGTCTCATCTCCAGCTATGGACCTTGACCAGATCTTTAACCCTTTGAATCAATCTAGTTGTCAATCACTGCGGCGGGGATCGTGCCATTCCCTGCCGACATTGGAGGTCCCGTGATGCAATCACGGAACCTCAATGCATTCCCATGACAGCCCGGGGTCCTGTGATGACCCCAGATGCTATCATGAATCACTTCCTGTGGAAACCCAGCAATCACCGTCATCCACAGAAAGTGATCATTTCTCCTGTTCACAGACATGCAGCTACTTCAGCTCAAGATGCAAAAAATTAGCCGTTGCACAGCCGCAGATCCCGAAAAATGAGAACACTATAGGTCACGGAAAATGGCTCCAAAAGTGCAATTCTTTATCTTTAAATTCAGCTGGTCGAAGAGAGTGGGATAATGGAATGGGCTAAACTGTGTGTATAACACATGGGACACTAGTATACAACATTGGCAGATCACATCCTCTTACCTCCACATCGGGGATATTTTGTGAATGCAGCTCAACCAGAAGTAATTGAGTGTTCAAGTTCTCCACAATGGAAATCAGATCATCCTGGAAATATTCATAGATCATCCTCAGCGCATGATCTTCATATTCACAAAGCTTCTGGTGAAACTGCTGTTTCTCATCACCTAGTGTATAACAGAAACAGAAGAATAAAGTCTTATGGAACCAGCAGAAGAACGACAACTAATTTCACAATACATAATATATACAGTGTTAAATAGGTATCTGATTACTTAGGTGTACTTACTCTGAAAATCCATCAGACTGGCTGTATATTGCTTTTTGAAAGTTTAAAAGGGTTGTTCATTACTTGTCATTCCTCATGTTTACCCTCATTAAAATAAAAAAGTTTATACTTACTTCCGCTGCTGGTACCATTCCAGTGGTGTCAGCGCTCCTGCTCTTGGGGCTCTCATGAAGTTGTTATGTCATGCAAGGCCTGCACACAATCAATGACAGCATCTCTCTCCCCACCTTCAGATGAATAAGTAATCAACATGAAGTGAGAGCTGTGGCTGCTTGTCATTAATTACAGTACTTATGCACTCGAAGGTGGAAAGAGAGAAGCGGCACTGATTGGGTGCAGGGCTTACATGACATAACAACCTCACTTGAGGCCCAGGAGAACAGCATCGGCATGGAAGGTGACGTTGGACCACTACTGGCAAGGGTGGCAGGTATAAGTTTTTTTATTTTAACGAGGGCAAACATGGGGAATAACCAGGGATTCTCCAAGTAGTGGACAACCCCTTTAATCTCATGTTCCTCCTACCTGATTGGTAATTCCTGAGTGTCCTTCCTCACTGCTGAGATCTCACACTGCTCAGTACAAGCTCCAGCTGTCAGGCTGGGTGAGAGACGACTAAATATACTTGGACTTGTGTAGTCTCACTCTGTAGCTGAATTCATAAAATATTAATTTAATTCCAGAATTATACAGCCATTCTGATATGAATTATGAAAGTAAGTACACCACTCTGACCAGGTCTGGATGATCTAGTTAATAATATATTTAGTAAGATATGTTGAACTTGTCCGCGTCTATGTCCTGCATTGCTTATTTGCCAGTTAAGATAGGCTATCATGGCACCCTGTACCTCATTGAGGATAGTCAGTTTTTTTAACTTTGCTCTGTTTTATCTGTCTATTTTAGCTTTGCACCTTCCCCCTTTCACGAACTGGCCTCTATGTGAGCGATGAACAGCTGTGGTCGGGATATAACTGGACATACACCTTGGCCTGGAGATGCCGACAATAACTGTGGAGAGCAGATACATATGAAGCAGATATGAGGGAGGATTGTGGAGGCGCATTATGTGGATACACCTTTTTGATGTTGATGATGCTTTCCCCTTTTTTGCCTCTCTCCCCCCCTTTTTGCTTATATACTTTCGATTTCGTTTTTATTATCGCTCTTTTACCTTCTTTGTTGGTTTGTTCTCTAGGCCCGTGTGTTACCAAGATAAAATCCCCCTTTACTTGCCTCCTTTGGATAAATGAATAATCGTATTATAATACTACAAATCCAGGAGAGGGGCAAGAAAGAGCTCCTCTTGCCCTTCTCCAAAATGGCGACTAGCAGCATGCGCATGCGCGCCGGACCGCCGGAAGTTCGCGGTGAGGGGGACCTCCATAATGGTTGCGCCCGGATGTGATGTTACGGGAATCTTTTCTCCCGACCACAGCGCACCCAGGAGAGCCCTCCCCGCCGCTTTACTTCCGGCGTAATGGCGTGTCATGCAGCTGAACAAGCTGCAGCTGTCATCCGCTCCCCTATATAGGCCAGCTACTTAGAGCACTGAGCACCACTCGCCCCTTGATAAAGCCGGACGCGAAACACGTGTCGGGGCCTCTGAGACGAGGGTAGGAGAGCACTGGACCCCGTAACTACACCCATGGGTAAGACTTAGTTGGATAGCTTGGAGCTTTGATATTACATCTAGGTGACACCAACCTACCTGCCTTTGGCTGGTAGTGGTCCCTATTAGAGCACTCGCTTCCTTCATTAGGTACCAGGTGAGGGCACTGTCCATCTGCTTCTCCTGCTTTCCTCTCTCACCTCCCTCTCCAACACCATTCCTATTTACCTCTTGACTGTTGCCTGTTTTGTACCACCAGTAACTTTATTAAAATCACTTTTGTATCGCAAAATTGAGTGTGGACATTCAGGTAATTTAATCTAGAGCACAAAAACATCTTCCTTCGCTTTCTCTAAACATTTAGTAAGATATGTTGAACTTGTCCGCGTCTATCCTTTTATCATGTAACATGCTATGGAATCTAACGGCGCTATATAAATAAATAATAATAATAATAATAATCTAATATATAATTGCCGTAGCGCACTTCCGTCATATTCGGCGCTACTTCCGTCGTCGAAGACGTGCCTGCCAAACGGAAGTGCGCTACGCCAACTATATATATCAGCAAGTGCGCTACGCCAACTATATATATCAAGCCAGGGCCGGCGCCACTACAGGGTCCCACCGCTGCCCACACACATTGTCAATGCGGAATCTACTCTTCCCTGCATTCTCTGCTTTTTTCTACCTTCTCAGGCAGGCAAGCAGGCAGCCCCTGTCCCTGTCACTAAGGCCGCGGTCGGGTATCCAGGGGGCGTGTCCGCACCACTCCCCCAGCAGAGTGAGTGGGACACGTCGGAGGAGACCGCCCCACTCCTCATTCATCACTGCTGTGCCAGTCTCCGCCCCATCCTCCTCGGCTCTATTTCCGGCAGTGATGCCGGCCTTCTCCCCGGCACTGTGTCTGCTGGGGGCTCAGCTTTGTACTCTGAGCCGCCGCTGGTCATCAACACCGGCCCGTTCCACAGTGGTAACAGCGCGACACAAGCAGGTGAAGGTAGGAGGGCGCCGCTGACCCCCCACTCTGCCCACTGACCCCCCCATTCTGCCCACTGACCCCCCCCAACTCTTCCCCCTGACCCCCCACTCTGCCCACTGACCCCCACTCTGCCCACTGACCCCCCCACTCTGCCCACTGACCCCCCCACTCTGCCCACTGACCCCCCACTCTGCCCACTGACCCCCCACTCTGCCCACTGACCCCCACTCTGCCCCTCACCCTGCTCTGACCACTCACCCCCCTTCTCTGCCCACTGACCCCCCAACTCTTCCCCCTGACCCCCCACTCTGCCCACTGACCCCCCACTCTGCCCACTGACCCCCCACTCTGCCCCTCACCCCGCTCTGACCACTCACCCCCCTACTCTGACCACTGACCCCCCAACTCTTCCCCCTGACCCCCTCTCTGCCCCCTCACCCCCACTCTGCCCACGCCGCTGCGCTGACCACTCTGCCCACGCCGCTGCGCTGACCACAGAGCCGCCGTCCTGCGCTGACCACAGAGCCGCCGTCCTGCGCTGACCCCAGAGCCGCCGTCCTCACCGCTGACCCCAGAGCCGCCGTCCTCACCGCTGACCCCAGAGCCGCCGCCCTCACCGCTGACCCCAGAGCCACCGCCGCGCTCAGTGCTGACCCCAGAGCCGCCGCCGCGCTCAGTGCTGACCCCAGAGCCGCCGCCGCGCTCAGTGCTGACCCCCGAGCCGCCGCCGCGCTCAGTGCTGACCCCCGAGCCGCCGCCGCGCTCAGTGCTGACCCCAGAGCCGCCGCCGCACTCAGTGCTGACCCCAGAGCCGCCGCCCGCGCTCAGTGCTGACCCCAGAGCCGCCGCCGCGCTCAGTGCTGACCCCAGAGCCGCCGCCGCGCTCAGTGCTGACCCCAGAGCCGCCGCCGCGCTCAGTACTGACCCCTGAGCCGCCGCGCTCAGTGCTGACCACTGAGCCACCTCTATACACACAATTCATTTCACCGCACTCCCCTATTAGTAAATTCCTCTCCCTCTCTCCTGTAAGTGAGGCGCCAAGCTCATTGGTCAGCCACAGCACACACCGACCAATCAGCTTTGCGCCTCCCTTCCTATTCAGATACATGGAGGACTTTGAGTTTCAAATTTACCGCTGTAAGTGAGGCGCTATTCTCATTGGTCGGCGCCAGCACACACCGACCAATGACCTTCGCGCCTCACTTACACCACTAAATTTCAAACTCAAAGTCCTCCATGTATCTCAATGGCCAGTGAGGCTTCTCTCATTATACTCATGACAGTAGCAACATTAACCCCTTACATTCCGTTTTTTCTGTAATTTCTATAACACAGTGTGTAGTTGTACTGCCACTACAAAGTTAACCCCTTCTATACCATTTCTCCTTTAACTCCATACTTTGTAGTCTCTATTACTACTCCCAGTAGAAACATTAACCCCTTATATTCCATTATTGCTGTTATTTCTATTACACAGTGTATAGTTGTAATGACACTCCGAAATTAACCCATTATATACCAGTTCAGCATTAACTGCATATTTGGTAGTGTTTATAACTACTGCCACTGCTACATTAACCCCTTGAACACCATTTTGGATATAATTTACAGCGCTGAGTCTGATGTGGCAGTGCCTGTGGAACATTAACTCCTTCAATAACATTTTTCATATCATTATAAGTTCCTACTCTGTTATAGTCCTCTTAGTCGGACATTAACTCTTTCTACACCTCCACTATATTGCTACCCTCACAGTTTTGCCTACATCGCCTACTTAGTCATATATCTGGTGTTTACGTCTATTATTTAAAACTTATAAAAAAATTATATACAGATTCTAGACTCCCGATTCTTTAGAATCGGGCTCACAGCTAGTAATAACATAATTTATATAGCATGGAGGAAAGAAGGTGAAGGACAATATCATAAAATCTTTTAAAGAAAATCTGTCAGGTCCCCTGACTGTCCCAAGCCACTAATATTGCAGTATGAATGGAAATTTCTGTATTCTGATAATGTGTGTTCTTTAAATATAGTAAGAGGTTAAAAAAGTAAAGGAGGAAAACAAACAATAGAATGAGGTACAACTGGAAATTAGCTGAATTTAACCTAAACAAGTTAGTGATACACAGATAGACTATTATAAGGCACAGTTTAATTCAGACAACTGCTTCATCGGTTTGGGTCCCGGTGATGCACAGACCTATTATAACCACTCTGTCGATGCATATGTTCACTTTTCCATGTGGACCAATAGTTTGCGTGAAAAAAAAATCAGAGCAGGCAATACCATAGTCCATTTTGTAGGGCACTGCAGCTGCTGCCGCTGCACCTGATTGCGGAGCCCTTCTGATCCAATTCCCCCCCCTCCCTTCCTGCCGAGTAATGGGTGCTGCCCCTCTCCTTGTCACTCTCAAGTGCTCTGATTTACATTACTCTCTTAACCCTATCTTAAAAATAGTCATCTAAAGAATTCCTGCAATTTAGTGGAGCTATTCATGCATCCATTTTTTTCACAGGCTTGTATCTGTTGTTTTTGGATACAAAAATCCGGCCCATTCTCATTAGGCTGGTTTCACACTAGCATTTTTTTAAATCTTTTCCTGCATGCCCCCGGATTCCCCCACAATGATGAAACTATATGCACCTGCATGTGGGAGCATCCGGTTGCATATTGGACAGGGATCCGGTGAGTGGTTCTGAGCATGCGCGATTCTCAGAGCACGGACCAGAAATCCGCATCCACTGGGATCCGGAGTCCTGATGAGTCCGTGTTGTATAAACTCCCATTCAGATTTTACCTGTGGTGATCCGGGGTTAAAATTTTTTTCACGGAGACCAAATCACAAGGTACAGATTTTGTCTATGCAAAAAATCTGTGGACACCTACATCCACCTGGATCCGGTTGAACCGTACACAACTGGATACCCGCAAGTGTATCTGGCCCCATTTAAAGTCAATGCGGCGGGGTGTGGCCTAGCACCGCATGAGGAAGGCCGCCTAATCCAGGAGCTCCCGGACCCCGGGAGAATACTGCGGCTTATAAGCGTCCCAGACTACCAAAATCGCTATGAAACCCCTCCGGAGATTCACTGAACCAGCCAGGCACAGATGGGGAAGGTGAGAGCCCAACAATCCTCCCTCCCGAAGCGGGTCTCTTACTATTTTACATCGGGTTCCCCTGACTCTACTCGCACATCCAAAATGGCGCCTCCTTCTCCCAGGGCCGCCCGCGCCTCACGCCGAGAACTGGCGTTGGAGACTGGCGCTGTACCTCTCGCTGCAGACTCCCCGGTCACCTATTCATTGATGAAATCCCTCATGACAGATCTCCTTTCAGATCTACGTGCGTCTCTGCAAGATGACATGAGAGAAATGGTGGAGGATCTACGAGGTGAAGTGAATGAACTGGGATCTAGGACGGACCGACTTGAAAGCAAAATAGCCGAGCTGGTTCGTTCACACAACAATCTGCTGGATGAACACGATCACTTACAGGACGAGATGGCTACCGCTCAGGCGAGAAGTTACGATATGGAAGACCGAAACGGCCAGAACAACATCAGACTCAGGGGCGTCGCAGAGGCGATTCCGGACTCTGATCTCAGGGCATTCCTATGTGACTTTCTGAAAGAGGTCTTACCGGATCTGGACACCCGTGACTTTAAGATCGACCGTATACACAGACTGCCGAAGCCCCCCGGAGTGCGCCCTGAACTCCCTCGCGACGTTATTGCGAGGATCCATTTTTTCGAGACGAAGGAGGGATTCTTAAGGGCTTTACGACGAGAACCGACACTTTCGGATCGCTTCTCCACACTAGAAGTCTTCCCAGATCTGTCCCCTGGGACCTTGGCATTGCGCCGTGCCTACAAGCCGTACACTTCTATCCTTCGGGAACGGGACATCTCTTATCATTGGGGCCGCCCGACACGCCTTGTCGTCCGAAGAAATGATGTCTCCCACGTGTGCCTTTCACCGACGCAGGCGGCGGCGCTCCTGAAGAAATGGGACTTACTTCCGTCAGACTTCACAACGCCGCCTCAGCGTGATCCCCGGGAGCCGCAAAACCGACGTCCTGAGTCCCGTCCCAGGCACAAAAAGATTGACCCGGAGTGGGATGTAGCCTGAATCTACGGCAGGCCGTCTGGGCCGAAAAATTTTCTATTTTTCTCCTGGGGCTCGCCTTCCTGGCCGCTGTACGTCACCCAACAGGTCGTACGATTTCTATTACTCCACACTCTCTTTCCTCTCCCTAATCCTTGACTTTCTCCCTTCTTCTCTACGTGTTCTTCACCCTCTCTCTTCTCTGATCTTCCCCCCCCTCCCATCTCCCTCTTTGCCCTTGTTCTTTGAGGGTACCTCTCTGATTCTCTCCATAACCCCAGTCCCGCTCACCTCTTCCCCTATCCTTTTTCCTCTCCTCCTCTACTTACCTAAATACCTAGATCTCTATTCTACTCTTCCCTTTCTCTCGTCGCCTCTGCGACATTCTTCCCACCCTTCTACGTCCTCTATTTCTCCATCTTCCTATGCCTCAGGTCCTGCGGCCGATGGGTGACTGCTACCCCACCGAGCGCATTCTCGCGCTCTGGACTACGACAATTTTTTTACTTTGCAGCGTTATTGATAGAACGCTGGAACTGTTTAGACCCACTTCGGTGGCCCATTTGTTTAATTTCTGTTCTTTTTTATGTGACTGTTTTTCCCTTCCACTCTCTGGTTTTGACACCCTGCTCTTCCGGCCACACTGGGCACCGGCAGCAGGGGCACATGTACGAACCAGTATGCTGTGTTTTACTTTTAGTTCCCTCTCCCAGTCCTCTTCCCTCCCTAATGCAGTACTATTGACCTCATATTGTTACAATTGCAGACGCGTTACCTTTTCTCTGTACCTATGCCTCTAACCGTACTGGCACTTAATGTCAATGGGCTCAACTCACAAGAGATCGCTCCTACGCTCCCAGCTTAAGAAGTCATGGGCTGGAGTGGTCTTCCTCCAGGAGACCCATCTTCTAGAGGGGGACAATAAGCGCATAACGACTCCTCTCTACCCATATCAATTCTTTTCAAACTGTGCGGAGAAGAGGGCGGGGTGGCGATTCTCATCAGTTCATCCCTGTCATTTGATTTGATTAACACCATATCTGACCCGGAGGGTAGGTTCCTATTAGTCACTGCTAAACTGGACGGAGTCCTCTATTCTCTTTTGGCCATATACTCTCCTAATGAGAATCAATTTAAATATCTTAAGCACCTACTGGAAGCTCGTATACCATCCATGGAGGGCCATGTGCTGGTTGCAGGCGACCTTAATGCCCCTCTACATAAACATCTAGATTGCTCTTCTCCGAACTTTTATCGTACAGACCTCTCCCCTCTGATTTCATCTGTTGGACTACATGACATCTGGAGATACCTTCATGGTAATGAGCGTGATTACACGTTCTTTTCCAATAGACATAAGACATTTAGTCGGATAGATTTTATTTTAGTGAACAACTCCCTCCTACCTCTCTGCTTGACAGCGGACATCGATGTCATTTCATGGTCGGACCACGCCCCCCTTTCTCTCACAATAGCTGATTCTACACCACGTTTTCCCAGGGCTCCCTGGAGACTGAATGACTACCTGCTGACTTCCCCAAAAAATCAGGAGACGCTGTCCTCACACCTGAAAGAATACTTTGAACTTAACAATACTCCTGGATTGCTCCGGATGGTTTATGGTTCGCCCATAAAGCGGTCATTCGGGGCATTGCCTGAAAATGGCGGCTCATTCTAAAAAACTGTTCACCAATAGCCTTAACTCCCTGACGACCGAAGTCAAGTCTCTAGAGAGAGCATTTCTTTCCAACTCTGACCCCACTACTCTCTCTGCACTCTCTGGGGCGCGTGCTCGCCTACGTACTCTCCTCCTGTCCAGAGTGGAGCACCAGTTAAACAAAGTACGATCCCATTACTAGGGCCGGAGCTCTGCTGGCTCGCAGAGTTAAGAAGGTTGAGCAACGTTCCAGAATCTCTCACCTTACCTCTAAATCTGGAGCCCACATCCGCAATCCAATTCAGATTGCTGAACATTTCCGAGACTACTACTGTGACCTGTATAACCTTTCCAACTCATCCTCTACTTCCCAGCCCTCCGCTGACGCTATCTCTTCCTTTCTATCCAACCTCCAACTTCCACACCTTTCTACCGACCAGCTGACATACCTGAACAGTCCTTTCACTCTGACGGAAGTTCTCGGAGCAATCCGGTCTTCTGGGAAACGCTCTGCCCCTGGACCGGACGGTTTCTCTAACTTATACTACTCCTCTTTCGCCCCACTTCTGGCTCCCCACTTGCTCTACCTATTTGAATTCTGGCAGCGAGAAGGACGGATTAGACCGGAGGGTCTGACCGCTGCTATTTCAACTATTCCTAAACCGGGCAAATCCCGGGCAATTACCGCCCGATAGCTCCACTTAACTGCGACATCAAACTATATGCGAAGCTGCTGGCGGACCGTCTCAAGACCGTTATCTCCTCCCTGATCGCCCCGGACCAGGTGGGCTTCAACCCTGACCGGCAGGCGAGAGATGCGACTCGGAGGGTGGTGGACCTCTTGGAGATCCTTGAGCAGAGAGGGACCCCCAGTGTTCTTCTTTCCCTTGACCCATAGAAGGCATTTGATCGAGTGCACTGGGGGTATTTGTCAGCCGTCCTGGATAAATTTGCCTTCTGTGGCAATATCCGCTCGGGAATACTGGCATTATACTCCTCCCCTTGCGCCTATGTGAAAACGGGAGGTTTTTCCTCCTCCACTCTTGACATTTCCAACGGGACGAGACAGGGCTGCCCCCTCTCTCCTCTTATTTTCGCTCTTGCCATGGAGCCGCTAGCAGCTGCTATTTGGACCCACCCGGACATCTCGGGAGTGAGCATAGACCAATTTGAACACAAGGTCTCCTTATATGCAGACGACGTCCTTCTCTCTTGCACGAATCCCACGGTCTCTGTCCCAACCGTGGTCTCCCTCCTCTCGACCTTTTCCAATATCTCTTTCTACAAATTAAATCTTACCAAGTCTTCCTTGTTTTCGGTGAATCTGTCCCCGCTCATGCAATCTACGCTACATTCACAATTTTCCTTCTTATGGGCCCCCCAGGGATTTCAATACTTGGGTATTCAGGTGGTTTCCACCCCGGTACTAGCCAAGACGAACTGTGAGGTGCTGTTGTCCACCTTGAAGTCCCTATGCGCAGAATACGCTAAGACACAATTATCTTGGATTGCTAGGATTAACATAGTCAAAATGATGATGCTACCTAAGCTCAGCTATGTGTTTAGATGTATACCTTTGATGCTTCCTAGGCGTCATATAAACTTATTTCAATCTCTCATTGGAAAGTTTATCTGGAATGGCAAACCACACCGAGTGGCACTGACAACACTCACCTTGCCAACTACACTGGGGGGCTTGGGTATACCAGACATCTTAACATATTACCGAGCGGTACACCTAGATATTGCTAAGATTTGGTGGACCATGACTCCACCCTCTAGGTGGCTCCAAATAGAATCCGCACACTCCCCATATCACTCTACAACCATTCTCTTAGAAATGTCTTACCTCTGCACTCGCCCCCCTCCCACGGCTTTGAAGTCTATGCAAGCCCTGGTAGCTATCTGGCATTCTCTAGCGAAAACACACTTCCCCTTTCTTTCTAGATACATTACTATCCAGGCCCTGGAGTCCTGTATGGTAGATATTTCTCTTCGAGACTAGAGGGAGGCGGGTATTTTATTACTGACAGACCTCATATCCATGGGCAGTATAACCCCCCTTCCCTTCCTTAATTTCTAAGTTCTCCCTTCCGAGCTCGACCTGTTTCTCTTATCTGCGAGTCAGACATTTCCTGGACACCTGCGCACTCCCTGATTGGGATCCCTCCTTGATTCACTTGTCCCTACAAGCCTTTTTCAAACAATCCGGCTGCACACAACGGGGTGTGTCTATTTCTTACAAGGCTCTGACCACTGCAGGTGCAACCTCCAAACTCCCTTATATGATCCAATGGGAGAGCAGGCTTGGGTTCTCAGCTTCCCTGGAGGACTGGCACAGAGCCTCGAGTCATGCAGCTAAATTCACCCAGTGTGTGAACAATCTGGAGCAATCTAAGAAACTTTCAATGGGTTGGTACCTTACCCCTACTCACCTTGCGAAATTTGGACAGTTTCTCCTCTCTGCTGGAGGACCTGCGGCTCCCCTGGCACTGTTGTCCATATCTGGTGGGAATGTCCACTAATTCAGACCTTCTGGACAAATGTAGAATCACTTAGTGAAGCGTTAACTGGTCTTCAGCTCAAACTCTCCGCCCCCCTGGCGTTACTGGGCATTGACCTGCACGCCTTACCGCCCCCTCTGAGACCCATCATTACGAATATACTAATAGGGGCGCGCCAGTCTATTGCGGCCCTGTGGAGGTCCTCCTCCCCCCCGACGATAGCTGAAGTTACCGCACGCCTGAACTCACATTTGACTCACGAACTGTTGCTAGCACATGACCTCCCACACAGGACGAAGGTCCTTACATGGTGGGACCCATGGATCTCCTCAATTTATAACACAGTGTCCATTCCAGAATGATACCTTAGGACTTTACAATCTATACGGGAATGAAGAGAGCGACTCCTCCCTTGCTGGACCAAAGTGCATCTTCTGGCAATACATAATTGTATATTGTGACATGTAGATGGTTTGTTTAAAAAGAGATACTGCATAACCCTCCCCCACCCATCTCCCCCTCTCCACTTTCCCCTCCCTCACACCTTTCTTCCTGATGAGCATCCCTCTCCCTCCTCTCCTTCCTTCCCCCGATCCCCTAAACTTGTATGTTACATGTCACCTTTTCTGATCGGTTTGATCAGTTTATTTACTGTTTGTTACTTCTTATCTACAAATAAAAAAACTACTGGTTTAAAAAAAAAAAAAAAAGTCAATGCGGCCAAAAACTGATGCGGGTGCTTCTAGTTAAGGTCTGATTTACAAGGATGCTGAAAAATGGCAGTGTGAAACCAACCTTATTCTGTTTCTTATTAGGATATGTGTGAATTACACATTTGTTGTAGGATCAATAACCAAATGAGATTGTTTTAAGAAGAAAGGAAGAAAAGGACAAATCCTTACCACTACTGCGAGATATAATCCCCATTTTTCAGCCTGGAAAGTTAAGTAAGAAGAGAAATCACCTGCAAGATGAAAGCAGAAACACAAAAACATTATTTACTTGTATCCCATATGGTATATTTTTTCAGCATCTTTCACTAAGGGCCACTTTACACGTTCCAACATCGTTTTGATATTGTATACAACGGCAAGGGAGCGCGCACCTTTTTGGCTGAAATCCAAGATCGCATAGCTGTCACACAGGGAGATATCGGCAGGCAACGCAACTGCGATGTATACGCCCCTTGTACGCGTGAACCAGGGAACGACCATTTACCATGGGAGTGAATTGGGGAAGTTGCTCTCCAAGTCGGTGTTGGGCTGTCACACAGAACGATCCTGCCAGATCGTCCATCCAATATCGGGCAGTTGGAGAGCCTGCTCAATTCTCCTCCGATATCGTTTTGGCATCGTTCTTGTATCGAATTGGACAATTACACCATACAACGCACAAACGATATCGGGGCCAACACACTAACCACGTGACTTTTTAATCGAACTTTGACGACGATATCGGGACGTGTAAAGTGTCCAAAAGGGCTTATTGAAATGTCACTTTTTTGGTATGAATGTCATCTGTTTATTTCACTGATATCACTCATACCTCTAATAATTATTGGAGCTGTTCCCATGTCCAAGTGGTCCACAATGAAGCACAGAGACTTGCCTGATATTGATCTAGTGTTGGATCCAATTTGCCATTGTAAGTCTATGGAACTGTGAAACAAAATTGAATAACCATCAATTCACTGTCGAATTTTTGTGTACCCTTTAAAGTACGATAAACCTAAATTTTTTTCATTCAAGAAAAACTGAGGACACTCACAAAACTCTGATGACACTGATCAAAAACACTAGTAAATTCGGATCTATTTTTTAGCATATGAGCAAAATTACAGACATGTTAATGAGTCCTAAGGCTGTAAATTTAGTATAAAGGCTCATTCAGACGTCCGGGGAAATTAGTCTCAGATCGGATTGCAATGCATGGATTGGCCGCAGGTCTCCTGACCCAAGTGTGACAGCTTAATAGAAATATATGAAGCAGCTATTCTCACATCAGGAATGCCTTGGCCATACCGTGCTTTAGAGGTCTGTGCTCGGACTGATTGCCACAGACATCTGAATGTGCTCTTAATGATAGCTCTACATATTTCACACAGCCCAGATATGCAACTGACTATTGAGTCCTGGGCTGACGGGCACCCAACACGCCCGCTCACCCATCTCCAGGATGAACTCTTTATTGCACACAGGACTAAACTTTGGGATCAAGTTTCAATCTCTACTATAAAACTACAGTGCTTACAAATAAAGGCATGTAAATGAGGCTTGAAGGCTGTAAATTGAGTATAAAGGCTCATTCAGATGTCCGTGCAAATCGGTCCAAGATAGGATCACAATGCATGGATTAAATGCAGGTCTCCTGACCCAAGCATGGCAGCTTTATTGAAATACATGAAGCAGTCAGACTTGGATCAGTAGAGCCATGGCCAGTATGTGTTTTAGTGGTCCTTGCTTGGACTGATTGCCAAAAACATCTGAATGAGCCCTAAATGCTATCCCCTAAATATTTCACGCAACTCAGATATGCAACCAACAGTCCTGGGCTGATGGGCACCCAGCATGCCCGCTCACTGTTCTCCAGGATGAACTCTTTCCTGCGTGAAAGGATTAAACTTTGGGATCATGTTTTAAACTTCACCATAAAAGTGCAGTGCAAATATAGACATATAAATGCCATAAAATTTTCAATCAGGTAGAAAATAAAGGAGATATAGACAAGGGGCGTAACTACAACAGGTGCAGGAGTTGCAATCGTACCCAGGCCCTGGAGCCTAGGAGATGAATATAATATTGATTTATTAGTCAACTTGTTTCAGGGCTCCCATGGCAATATTATATTGATTTTTGATGATATTCTAATTAATTAAGATGCACTAGTATATTATACTGTATTTCTTGTATATGCAAATATGCAGTGGAAAAAACACACCAAATACTGATCTCGGAAATTAAACCTTGGGCCTCATTCATAAATCCATGAATTATGAAATTTTCACAGCTGTTCACACGTCCATTTTTATTGCAGACTGTGTATCCACAACAAAAAATCATAGAGACATATTGATTTTTGGTGTGAATGTCAGATCAAAATTTGGCTAGGGTCACATTTAAAACATGAATTGCATTCACCGCATCCAGATCCGGATGCGGTGAACTCAATGCCGGTAACACACATTTTTCTACAAAAATGTGTGCAGAATACCGCACAGCAGTAACCGGATGGCTCAGGATGTGTAATCCTGAGCCATCCGGCAACTGCATAGTTTGCTGATCCCGGCTGTTGCCGGGATGAGCAAACTGTACTATGTATAGTAAAGAGTTAAATTTAATAACTAAAGGAATGGTTGAGGTCTCTAGGGGGATCTTAGACCCCCCTAGAGACCGGCCGCCCACTCCGGTGGGCTTCTCCTACAATTGCCTCCATGCCACGGGCTCCTCCGAGCTCCGTGCATGTCCCCCAAACTCCCGCCCCCCCGTATCACTATAGAGGGGTGCATACATCTCTCTTGTATAGTTAATCTTGTATGTGGCCAAAACGAATAATTACAGTATACATGTAAGGCTGGTTTCACATTACGGATTTTTCAGATCCGATGCTGTCCGATCAAAATCGGACAGCATCGGATCCGAATTTGGCCCCATGCAGCCCTATGGGCATCGGACCGAATCGGATGTGCACTAAATGCCATCCGATTTGGTCCGATCCGATTCTGTCCGATTTTATTATCTGTGCAAAAATTGGCGCCTGCACCGATTTTTGCACCGATAATAAAATCTGACAGAATCGGATCGGACCAAATCGGATGGCATTTAGTGCACATCCGATCTGACCCGATCCCAATAACATGGGGCCCTATGGAGAAGGGTCCGAGGAAACATCTGATGTCTCCTCGGACCCGATTTTACTGTACTGAGCATGCTCAGTACAGTACAAATGCTCCTAACTGGGAGCACAAGGGTTAAAAAAAAAAACCTTATGCTCACCTCCCCACGAGCCCCCGCCGTCTCCCTGAAGGTTCCTGGTGGCTCCCGCAGGCTGCAGAGGTCTTCTTCATGTCTACAGGACCTGCGGTGATGTCACAGTCATGTGACCGCGGGTTACCATGGTGAACCTGCGGTCACTAGTGATGGGCGAATCCTAAATTACTCGGAATCGCTTGACTCTAGCGAGTCCGAGCCCGGGACTCGCTACTCGTTGCGAGTCTAGCGAGTTCAATGTTAATGAATGGGGAAGCGAGTAATAGCGAGTAGTGTGCGATTTACAAATCACAGATGTGTCTCGGAAGCTTCAGCCTGAAGCAATCCTAGTTTTGCCATTTATTTGCATTGGACTCGTTTACTTTGCAAGTAATCGCTGGGAAACTCGCACAGATAAGAGTCCTGTCTGCTCTGTGTGCTGGCTGCCGCAGCTCCAGGGTCCTAGAGCCCGCCTGCTGCCTGATGTAGCAGAGCTGAGATTGTTCTCAGTCTGCTCATTCCCTGTGCATAGACATCTATATCTATGCACAGGGATGAGCAGAGAGGACATCGCGTTTTGGACTGCGTCGGACGGAAGAGGATTTTTTTAATTAAAGATGGAGTCCCTAATGGCTTTTTTTTTTTATTTCTAATAAAAAATTTTCTCTGTTTTGTGTTTTTTTTAAAACAATTTAATAGAAATTCATGGCGGTCATGTCTAATATTGGCGTGACCGCCATAAATTTCGGGCTTAGAGCCAGCTGATAATACAAAGCTGGCCCTAACCTCTTTATTACCCAGCGTGCCACCGCCACCAGGGCCGCTGGAAGAACGGGGTTCAGCACCAGAGGATGGCGCTTCAATGAACGCGCCATCTTCTGGGGCGGCTGCGGGCTGCAATTTGCAGCGGGGTGTGCCCAGAAAGCTTGGGCATCCCTGCGCTGCGGATTCCAGCCCCCAGCTGCTTAGCTGTACCTGGCTAGACATAGAAATTGCGCGGAGCCACACGCATTTTTTTTAATTATTTCATGAAATTCATGAAATAATAAAAAAAAAGGGCTCCCCTATATTCTTGTGTCCGGCCAGGTACAAATAGGCACCTGGGGGTTGGGGGCAGCCTGTCGCTGCCTGCTGGATCCGGCTGGTTCCAGAAATACGGCGAAGCCCATGTAATTTTTTTTCTGAAAAATCAATAAAACAATCCTAAAAAAGGGACTGCATCTTTATTAACCCCTCGCGCATGGTCCAGGAGTTAATAAAGATGCAGTCCCTTTTATTTACATTGTTTTATGGATTTGTCAGAAAAAAATTTCACGTGGGCTTCGCCGTATTTCTGGAACCAGCCGGATCCAGCAGGCAGCGACTGGCTGCCCCCAACCCCCAGGTGCCTATTTGTACCTGGCCGGACACAAGAATATAGGGGAGCCCTTTTTTTTAATTATTTCATGAATTTCATGAAATAATAAAAAAAAATGCGTGGGGCTCCGCGCAATTTCTATGTCTAGCCAGGTACAGCTAAGCAGCTGGGGGCTGGAATCCGCAGCGCAGGGATGCCCAAGCTTTCTGGGCACCCCCCACTGCAAATTGCAGCCCGCAGCCGCCCCAGAAGATGGCGCGTTCATTGAAGCGCCATCCTCTGGCCCTGAACCCCGCCCTTCCAGCGGCCCTGGTGGCGGTGGCACGCTGGGTAATAAAGGGGTTAATACCAGCTTTGTTATACAAGCTAATATTAAGCCCGAGATTCTTAATGTCAGGGCACGTTTGACCCAGCCACTAAGAATCTCCAATAAAGGGTTAAAAAAACACAACACAGAGAAAATTTTTTATTTGAAATTTAAAAAAAAGCCATTAAGGACTCCATCTTTAATTAAAAAAATCCTCTTCTGTCCGACGTAGTCCAAAACGCGATGTCCTCTCTGCTACATCCCCTGTGCATAGATATAGATGTCTATGCACAGGGATGAGCAGACTGAGAACAATCTCAGCACTGCTACATCATCTCTGTGAGCAGGCGGGCTCTAGGACCCTGGAGCTGCGGCAGCCTGTACAGAGAAGACAGCTGGACTCGGCTCGCAAAGTAAGGCTGGCTTCAGACTTGCAGATGCATCTGCAGCGTTTTGCAGATGCATCTGCAAGCATCTGCATGCAGACCGCGGCCCCTATGTTTATAATGGTGCGCACGGCGGTCTGCAGATGCTTGCGGACCGCCGTGCGCTCTCATTGCCCGCCATTAGTGATCTGTGCGCACGCGGATGCCTGCGCACAAATCACACACTCCCGCCCGCACCATGGACGCGACATCTCGCGTCCATGGTGCGGGCGGGAGTGTGTGATTTGTGCGCAGGCATCCGCGTGCACACAGATCACTAATGGCGGGCAATGAGAGCGCACGGCGGTCCGCAAGCATCTGCAGACCGCCGTGCGCACCATTATAAACATAGGGGCCGCGGTCTGCATGCAGATGCTTGCAGATGCATCTGCAAAACGCTGCAGATGCATCTGCAAGTCTGAAGGCAGCCTAACAGCAGTTACTTTGCAAGTTTCCCTGGCACAGTAGCCGAGTCTAATGCAAATCAAAGGCAATCCTAGTTTTGTCAGCGTTTGCCATTGATTTGCATTGGACTCGTGCGAGTAAACGCTGGGAAACTCGCAGAGTACCGAGTCCTGCGAGTCCCTTACTACTCGCCGAGTAACGAGTCCTAGCGAGTAGATTCGCCCATCCCTAGCGGTCACGTGACTGTGACATCACCGCAGGTCCTGAACAGCAGAAGAAGACCTCTGCTGACACCGGGAGCCTGCGGGAGCCACCGGGAGCCTTCAGGAAGACGCGCGGGGCTCGGGGAAAGGTGAGAATAAGTTTTTTTTTTTTTTTTTATTCCGGAGGACAGGGGAAAGGAGGGGGAGCACTGGGGGACAAGAAGGGGGACACATAGGGGACAAGAAGGGGGACACACAGGGGACAAGAAGGGGGACACACAGGGGTGAAGAGGGGGAAACAGAGGGGGACACACAGGGGAGATGAGGGGGACACAGGGGAGAACAGCTGAGGTCTGATGACAGCAACTGATCCTGCAGATGTCGGATCGGATGCCTATTTGGCATCCGACTGCAGGGATCAGTTTATATCCGATGCTGTCCGATTTATATCGGACAGCATCGGATTTTAAAAAATCGTAATGTGAAAGTAGCCTAAGCTCATATTTACGTTCTCTCGTAGGCAGTGTCCTGAGAAATCCATGGGCAGGGCTGTGTGCTGCAGCCTCCGCCGCTCATTCATTATGGCCGCTCCCTCTGGGCTTCATCCAGTGTTGTGAGGGCGGCCGCGTCACGAAAGGGGCGGGGCTAATGGTGTGCCGCGGTTAGCCCCGCCCCTTTCATGACGCGGCCCCCTCACAACACTGGATGAAGCCCAGAGGGGGCGGCCATAATGAATGAGCGGGCGGAGGCTGCAGCACACAGCCCCGCCCATGGATTTCTCAGGACACTACCTACGAGAGAACGTAAATATGAGCTTACATGTATACTGTAATAATTCGTTTTGGCCACATACAAGATTAACTATACAAGAGGGATGTATGCACCCCTCTATAGTGATACGGGGGGGCGGGAGTTTGGGGGACATGCACGGAGCTCGGAGGAGCCCGTGGCATGGAGGCAATTGTAGGAGAAGCCCACCGAAGTGGGCGGCCGGTCTCTAGGGGGGTCTAAGCCCCACCTAGAGACCTCAACCATTCCTTTAGTTATTAAATTTAGCTCTTTCTATACATAGTACAGTTTGCTCATCCCGGCAATAGCCGGGATCAGCAAACTATGCAGTTGCCGGATGGCTCAGGATTACACATCCTGAGCCATCCGGTTACTGCTGTGCGGTACAGAGAACCGCTCCAAAAACTGCTGCCTGCATGATTTTTAACGCAGGCTGCAGTGCCGGAGACGGACACCGGATGGCTTGTGAAGCCATCCGGTGTTTTGCATTGGCTCCTATGAGGAGCGTTTCCTAGTCCGGTTTTGAGCTTTTTGAAAGCTCAAAACCGGATCAGGATTCTATTAAAAAAACGGAGATGTGACCCTGGCCTTTCTCATACAAGTCTATTGGTCTGTGAAAATCATAGACAGCAGACAGATGACATCAGTGTACAATCCATGTGAGGTCTGTCATTAACATTTTTAACTAAGACAAAATTTGTAAATTATTTATTTATCCATATGTGAAAATCAATGATAAAACTCTGATGATATAAACTCATACACGAACCCGGCGCTGTGCTTAGTTACCCGATGTTTACCCTGGTTACCAGCCTCCCAGCATGTACTGTGCAGTGCTGGGGAGTCATTGATCATTGGTCTCCCGCTCTCAAACACGCCGATGCTGGCCGCCCAGCAGGAGACCAACGATCAAAAAATATTCCTGGCCATTTACCAACAATCAGAGATCTGCGAGCTGATCGCTGGTCATTGGTACATGTCACACACAGCGACATCGCTACAAGGTCGCTGCAACGTCACAAAACTGGTTCGGTATCGTTAGCGATATCGCATCGTGAGTTCTGGCATAAGGAACACCACAGCTCGTCATGAATTAGACAAGTTGTGCCATCACAGCTACATCCCGCCCAAGCCCTGCCCTTTTCTGCAGAGTTGGAGAAACTATAATGAAAATGCCAAAACTCTGAAATTAAGTTGTTCAAAAACTTTGCTACTTTGCAAAGAAATTTACACAAGAAATCTTCTGAAATTGCTTTGATGAATCGGGCCACACTCTTCATTAGAAATGCAATAAAAATTTACCTAGAACCTGACGCCAATATCCAATAAAAGTTAAAAGATAATAATAATAATAGCCCTGATGAAGTGGCAGATTTAAAGCCACGAAACGCGTAGGCAAATAAACCAGAACCTTATTAACCCTTTACTGGACTGGAAGTTTCTTGAGGTCAGCGCGGACTACAAAGCCCAGCTCTTTCTTCGGTGGAAATCATTTATCTTCAGTGGGCTCCTGCAGCGACCATTACCAGGCTCTCTCAGTTTGTTGTGGCTCTCACAACCACCGCAGGTGAGTCACACCGATTGGGGGGACTGGACTATTTATTAAGAAGATAACGCCCTATGTGCGCTCCCTAGTTATCCTTTTTTAAAAGATAATAATTGCAGACAGAAAGAGACATCGAAAGACACTGTTGAAAGGGCACACACTAAAATTGCATATGAAAAAGCCAGAGGAGATTAACGTGGTTAGCTGGTCAAAGGAAAGAGTGATACTTAGTGATGGGCGAATCCTAAATTACTCGGAATCGCTTGACTCTAGCGAGTCCGAGCCCAGGACTCGCTACTCGTGGCGAGTCTAGCGAGTCCAATGTTAATGAATGGGGAAGCGAGTAATAGCGAGTAGTGTGAGATTTACAAATCGCAGATGTGTCTCGGAAGCTTCAGCCTGAAGCAATCCTAGTTTTGCCATTTATTTGCATTGCTCGTTTACTTTGCAACTGTAATCGCTGGGAAACTCGCACAGATAAGAGTCCTGCTTTCTCCTCTGTGCTGGCAGTGGCTGCCAGCTCCAGGGTCCTAGAGCCCGCCTGCTGCCTGATGTAGCAGAGCTGAGATTGTTCTCAGTCTGCTCATTCCCTGTGTACAGACATGAATGTCTGTGCACAGAGATGATGTAGCAGAGCTGAGATTGTTCTCAGTCTGCTCATTCCCTGTGTACAGACATGAATGTCTGTGCACAGAGATGATGTAGCAGAGCTGAGATTGTTCTCAGTCTGCTCATTCCCTGTGTACAGACATCTATATCTATGCACAGGGGATGTAGCAGAGAGGACATCGCGTTTTGGACTGCGTCGGACGGAAGAGGATTTTTTTAATTAAAGATGGAGTCCCTAATGGCTTTTTTTTATTTCTAATAAAAAATTTTCTTTGTGTTGTGTTTTTTTTAAAACAATTTAATAGAAATTCATGGCGGTCATGTCTAATATTGGCGTGACCGCCATAAATTTCGGGCTTATGGCCAGCTGATAATACAAAGCTGGCCCTAACCTCTTTATTACCCAGCGTGCCATCGCTACCAGGGCCGCTGGAAGAGCGGGGTTCAGCGCCAGAGGATGGCGCTTCAATGAACGCGCCATCTTCTGGGGCGGCTGCGGGCTGCAATTTGCAGCGGGGGGTGCCCAGAAAGCTTGGGCATCCCTGCGCTGCGGATTCCAGCCCCCAGCTGCTTAGCTGTACCTGGCTAGACATAGAAATTGCGCGGAGCCCCACGCATTTTTTTAAAATTATTTCATGAAATTCTGAGATTCTGACTCTGAGACTCTGACTCTGAAGTTCATGAAATAATTAAAAAAAAATGCGTGGGGCTCCGCGCAATTTCTATGTTTAGCCAGGTACAGCTAAGCAGCTGGGGGCTGGAATCCGCAGTGCAGGGATGCCCAAGCTTTCTGGGCACCCCCCGCTGCAAATTGCAGCCCGCAGCCGCCCCAGAAGATGGCGCGTTCATTGAAGCGCCATCCTCTGGCGCTGAACCCCGCTCTTCCAGCGGCCCTGGTGGCGGTAGCACGCTGGGTAATAAAGGGGTTAATACCAGCTTTGTTATACAAGCTGGTATTAAGCCCGAGATTCTTAATGTCAGGCAACGTTTGACCCAGCCACTAAGAATCTCCAATAAAGGGTTAAAAAAACACAACACAGAGAAAAAATTTTATTTGAAATAAAAAGAAAAGCCATTAGGGACTCCATCTTTAATTAAAAAAATCCTCTTCCGTCCGACGTAGTCCAAAACGCGATGTCCATCTATATCTATGCACAGGGAATGAGCAGACTGAGAACAATCTCAGCACTGCTACATTATGTCTGTGAGCAGGCGGGCTCTAGGACCCTGGAGCTGCACAGAGAAGACAGCTGGACTCGGCTCGCAAAGAAACAGCAGTTACTAGCGAGTTTCCCTGCTATCACTGGCACAGTAGCCGAGTCTAATGCAAACAATGGCAATCCTAGTTTTGTCAGCGTTTCTGACAAAACTAGGATTGATATTGATTTGCATTGGACTCGTGCGAGTAATCACTGGGAGACTCGCAGAGTACCGAGTCCTGCGAGTCCCTTACTACTCGCCGAGTAACGAGTCCTAGCGAGTAGATTCGCCCATCCCTAGTGATACTCGATTATAGATTAAACCGCCGTTTTGTTTACATTAGTTTTATTTAAATTTATGTTAATCCAAACCGGCGTTTGGATTAACATTAAAACTAATGTAAACCGCCCAAGGCAGTGCACACACCGGCGGTTACACAGCGTCATCCGTTGCTAACCCGCAGGTTTCCCAGCGGGTTAGCAAAGAATGAGCTTGTTCCATAAACCAGCCGGTTCTGCAGCGGCTGCAAGCAGAATCATGTGCTGCTTCCAGCCGCTGCAGAATCGCCGCCGGGAACCCGCTGTGCAACCGCCGGCTCCCGCCCGTCACCCGCCCGGCTCCCGCAGCACATACCCGCCAGGAAGCCGGTGGACGGCGCCGGAGCTTCCTGGCGGGTTCCGCCAGCTGCCGCCGACCAAACCGCCGGGTAAGTGTGCACTTACCCTAAATCAGTTAGAAAATTATTAGTAAGAGCAACTATAACCATAAGCTCCAACTTGTCCCCGATGATCACCTGTGTTAATTGTTTTGCTGCAGTCATTCAAGGTTGTATGATCTCTGCTGTACATGAACAGATGTGTGACAGCGATTACTTGCAGGAAATGTCACCATCATCAACTGTGAGCCACAAGTATTGTGATTGGGCAAGGAGCCCGTTTCACAATCTCTTGTGCAGTCAGCCTCAGATCATTGTACCAGGGGATTTTTTCCATGCTGTCACCCTTGTAAGTAGGTGGTAATGGTCCTGTCCCTAAAAACACCGACTACACTGTCATAATATAATGTTGTCCTGTAACATGTAATGTGTGTGTATTGGTATAAAATGTAATGTTATGTAGTATTGTGGAGGATGAATTATATCTTATCTATTAATCTTAGTTTTTATACTCATATAGCATTAAATGAAACAATAAGTTTTTCCCTTAACCTAGTATCCAATAGCTATATCTCTCCCTCTCTTATTCCCTTTCCTCTTCTCTCTCTCTATGTCTCTCTCTCTCTCTTTCTTCTCTCCCTCTCATCCATGAACCAAAGTTATGTGTAAACAAAGTGTCTTTCAGATATGTGAAGAGAAGATACAATGTGCGGAGGTGCCCAGGAAACTAAGGAGCTGATTGGTCACTACTGTGCCGGTTCCAGATTGTACCATGGGAAGCTAGAGATATTCTGCATACCAGAGGCCAAGAGAAGACATCATGACGTGACAAAGGATGGACTCAACACAGAAGACAAAAGACTAATTATTACTAACAGAGATAGATGTATTAGCCTAACTCCACCTAACTCCCATCTAATCCCACCTTGTCCTGGCCAATTCACGCCTAGTCTCTAGACTATAAAATGCTGTGTACCCAGAAATAAAGGGCAGTTGCTGTGACCATAGCCATTGCTTAATAAAGCAACGAACATATTATAAGTTTGAACCAGATTCTCCGTCTGATTTACTTTTATCTGGTACCATATGTTCATAGTCTAATTTGGAATGACTGGTGAAGGAGTGTATTGTCGCTACGACCCCGACAGTATATAATGTAGGATGCGTAATAAGGTAGTATAAATCTTATATGAATGAAGGTGAAAGGTTCAATCTGCCCGGAAACAGACAGGGCCGCACCATCCATTGGACAGTGTGAGCCCTGAGGATCAAGCGGCAGCAGCCAGGGGAGCTGCAGTGGTGAAGGGGGCAAGTTTACATCCTGTGTGATCTGCGCCGCAGCATGACTGGGCAATGGGGCGGCGGTGCTGTAAACCGGCAACATACCCCCCATCCTGCTCCTCACCAAAGGCTGCAGAAGGGTGGCGGGTGCTGAGACCTGATAGCAACCCCCCCCCTCACTAAAGGCTGCATTAAGGAGGCGGCGCTGGAACCCGATAGCACACCCAACACCCCCCCGGTCCTCACTGTGGCTGCGGGGATGCTCAGGCGGCAGGGAGGCTTGATGCACCCCTGCAGACAGTTCACAATTCGGATTAACCTTAAGGGGAGGAGTTAGAGCATACAGAGAGAGATGGTGTCTGTGGGAACGTCGGTCAAGACCGAGCCTGTGACAGAGACAGATCAGGTCTGAGGAGCAGAAATACAACAATGGAGTGCTGCCTGATTTGTGTGTGTCAGACCAGCTGCGGAACTTAAATTAACGTAATGGTGGGAGGGCACGTTATTAAAGGGAACCTGTCACCAGGTTTTTGCAACCTAATCTGTGAATAGCATACTCATAATATAGGATCCAAAATGCTGATTCCAGCGATGTGTCACTTACTGGGCTGCTCAGTGTAAAATCACTGTTTAATCATCTGGAGATTATCATCAGCAGTCTACTTGGCCTGCTGCCAAGTAGTCTGGCATATTCACAGACTGCTAAATCTGCAACAGAGAAAACACTAATTTTATCAAAATGACAGCAAGCAGCTTAAAAAGTGACACATCGCCGGAATTTGGGTCTCTATTTCTACATTATGCTGCTCTCAGATGGGATGGCAAAAACCTGGTGACACGTTCCCTTTAAGCTCTATACTAATTCAATGGCTACCGTCATCCTGTCATCCTTTACACCCCTGCCAGGCAAGGCATACAGCACATTCCTTACTACTCGGGGTGCAGTTTATGCCAACTGCGCTTGTGTTGCATTACATGATTTCTTGGCTTTTGTTCAATTCCTGCCTTCTTCTGATTCAGCATGTGTCACACCCAGGGCCGGAATACTCGGATCCCAGGTGTTAGTTATGGATGCTGTCAGCGGTGTCCAGTGCCCGGGCCCATGGCCCTGGTGACTGCTCAAAAAGGGGGTTTAATAAAAATAAAAGAATTGAAATAAAATTAAATATTTGTGACGCCACCTGCTGCGTCTGGTGATGGCACCAGCGCTGCCAGCAGACCTCTGGGAATGATGGGTAGGCAGACGGATGTTGTCGTACCCCGCAGGCGGAGTGAAGTCTCCAGGGCAGACCTCAGTACTACTGGTTGTCATAGTAGAAATGAAACACAGGAGACCTTCTTGCTCTGCACGGGTATTTACTGGTGACTTTCAAGCTGTTCACAAGGTATACAGTCACGGGTAGCTGGCCGGGTAGTCACCAAAGGATGCAAAGTTTCTCTGAGGCCCCCAAAGATGTTTCTTCAGGTATCTTCCTCTGTCCTTCTCTTTTACTGCGCTCTCCTAACTTCCTTGCGTGGCCCTGCACAGAGCCCTCTTCCTACCAGGCCCACAGGTCTGCTAGAATTTACCCTTCTCTCTAAGGGGCTCAAACCCTGGACGGAGATCCTGGTGGGGACGAGCCTTGGACCGGGTCTTGGCTATCTGAAGGGCCACGACCCTCCAGTTTGGCAGCTCAGGGATAGATACCTGCACCGCACTCAGAGCCGGTTCTCCGTTTTGGACTGTGTTCCCTCCGAACCGGTTATCAGGCCGGGCTTGCTCAAGCCAGGGATCCCCCTTCTTTCTGGGTTGCCTTCCTTTACAGGCACCCTCCACTTCACTTTCCTCTCGACTGACTAACTGCCATTCCTTCCCGCTCTTCTTACTACTCCTATGCTCCTCCCACCGGGAAGGGTTACCCTGGTTACGGGTTCAGCCAACGGGTCCCCTAGCTCTAAGTATATGAATGCATACACAAGGGCCTCAAATTAACATTACCATGCTCTGGTCACTGGGATACCACACACGCTAACCCTTTAGTGGTGCACTGAGAAGTGGGGCGCCACACATGTAACGCCTTGAAATAAAACTGTTGAGTAGTTAAAATTTAATCTCACCTCTTGTGTGAATGTACTGAACTTGTGTAGGAATTTCTGTAGTTGACCTCCTGCAGCGCCATCCTACAAAGCGCCCAGCAAGATTCAAGTGGAGGTGTTGCACAATACACTCAGCTTACTGAGACTGGCTTAAAGGGGTGGTGCAAAAAAATTGAGAAATACCGCTCCACACAGCACAGATACGGCTGCAGAGTGTGGACCCCGGCTGCACATGACCGGGACCAGGGCGGAGGACCCACCGGCTGCACAAGACGGAGGGTGAGCAGCACACATATGCAGCGGGTCCCCTGCTGCACTGACACAGTGTGCCGGAATCGCTTTCACAGCAGCGGTTTCGGCACCTTGTATCAGTGCACTGGGGACCGCTGTTTTGCAGAGGGTGGGTGGTGATGTTAGGGGCTGGGGCGGCCAGTAGGAGCCCTGGGGGTGGTGGCATTCCATAGTATTTAGTGGGCAGGGGGCGGGCATGTATGTCCTGGGGGTGGCTGGCCATACTAGGAATAGGGGAGGAGATGTGATTGTGCTAGAGTAGGTGTAAACGACCAGCATGCACAATCAGACCCCCTGGACATTCTCTGCCAGCAGTAAATGTGTTATATCTAGGAAACCCTGCAAAATGTTGACAACATGTATATTGCAGATTGTCAACATTTTGCAGCCTAGATATAAATATGAAATAAAACATAAGCCCGGACAACCCCTTTAAACATCACTTCTATGGCCAGCCACATATTGAAACTCCAGTTCGCTGGTCATAGATTTGATGTTTAAGGCTTCAGCACCATGGATAGCGGTGGGTACAGCAGAATCAGGGCAGAATCAGGGGAGCGCAGAGATGTTTACAAGGGATTTACCGTATTTAAATTATTTCAGCAAGTGACAGGTCCCATTTAACTCATAGTATATACACTATAGGCAGATGTAATAAGTAATAGGCAATGTACTAGTTAACAATATGATGTATAACACCATATACACTATGATGATTCCAACCAAACAAATAGATTACTAAATATTATACATGGTATATAAAAATAAGAAATTCCTTATAATAAACAACCAAAGTACCGTAATAGCAACAAGGCGAATACATGACAACTAAGAACTTATAAATAAATAGCAAAATCACAATAAATGGGA
The DNA here is from genome assembly GCA_033576535.1 of Allobates femoralis. Taxonomy (NCBI): domain Eukaryota; kingdom Metazoa; phylum Chordata; class Amphibia; order Anura; family Aromobatidae; genus Allobates; species Allobates femoralis. The sequence goes on from JARQOC010000002.1 coordinate 79,810,886, forward strand.
CTGGGGGTGCATGCAACACCTCGACACGTGTTTCACCACTCCCTGAGCTTTGTCAGGTCTTATGTCAATTTTAAAAATTGGGACTTGTATAGTGGGAATAGTAATACAACTGTCCGGCATGGCACCAATACCTCGACATATTTACATCCCTGCTTTAGGTGTATCTATTAATGGAGCAGACGCACACAAATCAGGAAGAGTGAGGATGAGAGTAGATGCAGGGTGGGGAATGAAAAAGACGTCTCCTGCGGCCTTCATCTCATCTCGCCCCTCCTTTTTTTCAATCTGTCTCTGCTTAAGGGTAAGTTCACACATTGGCGGGTGCACAGCGGGTTAGGGTCGGCGGCGGCAGGGCGGACCCGACAGGAAGCTCTGGAGCCGCCCACCGGCTTCCTGTCGGGTATGTGCGGCGGAAGACGGCCGGGAGACAGGCGGGTGCACAGCGGGTTAGTGGCGTCGGTTCTGCAGCGGCTGGAAGCAGCACATGATTCTGCTTGCAGCCGCTGCAGAACCGGCCGGATTATAGAACATGATCATTCTTTGCTAACCCGCTGGGAACCCAGCGGGTTAGCAACAGATGACCATGTGGAAACCGCCGGTGTGTGCACACCGGGGGTCGGTTTCCATAGGTTTATATGTTAACCCAAAAGCCGCTTTTGGATTAACATAAATTTACATAAACCTCATGGAAACCGACCGGCGGTTTCCGCTGCTAAAACGGCCCTAAACCTGTATGTGTGAACTTACCCTTACTGTTGAGTATGGTTGAGGTGTTATCTCAGTTGTGAAGAACATGACTTCCGTACTCTTAGGCGAATGACTACAGAATGCAATGGAGCTCTATGTACTAACACAACCTGTCTTCCTCTGGGTTTAGGATGGGTTTTGTGTTCAGTAATACATTTTTAAAATGTTATTATGTACTAATGGCACTAGAATTATGTAAGATCTACAGTTTATTTAGATAAATTTATATTGAATGTCTATAATAAAACAATGTGACACGTTTGTGACTTTTTTCAAGTGTTATGGCCACTTTACACACACCAACTTATCTGTCCAACGTTTGACCAACTTACTGGTTGCAGTGAAATCATGGACACATTGTTCCATTGTACACAGTCACAAAATGGAGCAATGTGTCCATGATTTCACTGCAACCAGTAAGTTGGTCAGAAGTTAGACAGATAAGTTGGTGTGTGTAAAGTGGCCCTTATACAACAATGGTTTTAGACAGAGAAAAAAATATGCAAATGTTTCTTCATAGAGGAAGTAGACTTGAACTCTAGTGCCACCTATTGGAAGTAGCAATCCTAAAAGTCAAAAACGACCCTTTACTGAGCCTTGTTTTATGACTTGGGATTTATACCAGATCAGAACCCCAATTTGGATTGCTACTTCCAATAGGTGGCACTAGATCTTAAGTCTACTTCCTCTCTGATGAGACATTTTCATATTTTATTTCCCAGAGGAGCATTGCAATTTAAATCTCCTCATGTGTCCACTCTCCACAAGGAGAAAAGCTATCCCTTAGACAATTTTTTTCTTTTTTTAATTTTTATTTTAAATCCCTATGATGTTTCATGTTTGTTTTACACCTACAGTATATAACAATTTAGCCTCTTTCTAAAATTGGGTGTGCGGTTATGTCTGATGAATGGCACAGGTTCACGAACTGTGCCCATGCTATACTCAGCCAGGCCACTGCTGTGCGTGCTGAGACCAGACATAGTGCCGCTGATCCCAGCACTTTAACCCCTCAAATACTGTCACTAGTGGCATGTGAGGACTCTGAAAAAGGAGGAACTCTCCTTGTATCAGCCCATCAAAATCCTTTATTAAAAATAAAACACACTGACAACCCTCATTATCCCATTTATTAATCCCAAACATGCCCTGCATCGATAATTCACAGCCTTGTCCCTCCTCGCATCTCAGCTCTGCTGCATCAGATATTGCACTGAAAAAGGAAGCATCCCGGCAGCGTACTATGGTAACTGTGACACCTGACCATGTTTAGCGGTTAATATAGTACCTCAAAAGGCCACGTTAAAAGCGCATGTCATACACATGACATACGGATGCTAAGGCTGGTTTCACATTGGCATTTGTGATGCTTGCTGAAAGCACTTGCGCAAATGCAGGCACAAACGCATACATGTGGTAGCATACGCAGCGTGTATTCTCCGACTGCGTATTGATTGAAAAGTTCATAGAAATGTATTGTACTGACTGCCCTACCATAAGACACCTTGGTAGCGGACAGGAAGGAGAAAGAGAGAGGGAGAGAGAGACCTTGTGCTGCCATTCGGATGGCAGTGCGGCACAATTCACTTTCATGTTGTATTTGTGGGCTTGCGCATGCTTGCATCTTAGGCTAGGGTCACACTTGTGTTTGCAATCCAGTTACTGGATCCAGTTTTCAATCCAGAAAACCTGATCAGGTACCTGACCCATAGACTCCAATGTTAACAATTATTTGCCAAAGTGCAATCTGTCTACTGGATCCAGTTTTTGAGAAGTCTGGTTTTAATAGGGTCTGCAACATTTTTTGGCTTTTTAGCAAAACCTGAGCAGTTTTTTAACATTGGACCCTATGGCAACCTGATCCAGTACCTGATGGTATGTATAGGTACCATCAGGTACCTGATCCGGTAAAAATGCTTCCACACAGACAAGGGGAAAAACTGGATCCAGTAATGCATCCAGTTACTGGATGCAGGCTCCCAAGTGTGACCCTAGCCTAAATCAAGCACTTGCGGATGTACAACAAAGGCAACAAGAAGCGTTTTTTGTGCATCCGAAATATATGCATTCAGATGCAAATGCACTCTGACACAGATAAAGCATACACAGTGCGTCCCCATTATAAACATAGGGACACAGTGCGCATGTGTAGCCGCACACAGGGAGCCGCCTGCGTAAGCTGTTCGGTGAAACGCTAATGTAAAACCGGTCTAAGTGATGAAAAAACACACAAGCATGTCATACGGATAAAAAAAATGCATGACACTCACCGATGGGAGAAAAGCAGATGTGAGTGCACACTGAGGCTGGAGACACACGAGCCTATTAAAAATCTGACTGTTTCATCCAGGAGAATAGGACGAGTGACATCCATATGGTCTTCCATATTCACTCCCAGTATGAGCCGATCAAACACTGCCAGCGGCTCACACTGGGCCAAGCGTACCCGAGCACAGTGATACTTGCTGGAGTGCTCTGGATACGTAAAGCACCCGAACTCCAACGTCAAATAGGTTCACTTATCTCTATTTAGAAACCAAAACAAGTATAATAGAAACACGTCACCACTTCTGTATTTCTCACCCACTCCTGGTTTTGGCTACAAATACTGAGGTAAAGAGTGGCCTTAATGTAGATGAGCCCATTAGGCCACGTGGACACATTGAGCACTTGGAGACTTTTTTACCTCAGTATTTTTAAGTCAAAAGCAGGAATGGGAGATAAATACAGAAGTGGTGAGGTGTTTCTGTTATACTTTTCCTCTGATTGTTCAACTTTGGGTTTTATCTACAAATACTGAGGTAAAATCTCACCAAATACCGAGGTAAAATCTCACCAAATACTGAGGTAAAATCTCACCAAATACTCCACCTGTGCACGAGGCCTTATTGTGCTTGTTAGGCAGCATTCCCACAATGAAATTTCAGTGAGTTTTTAATCAGTATTTGTGTAGCATTTCTGCCTTTACGAGATATTCATTTAAATTACTTGCAATTTTGTTGCCATGCATTTTTTTAATTGTGTTTTTGACACTATGTTTTTTGCCTTTTTTTGGTTGGCACGTCATGTTTTAAATAAAGATGCTTTGTTTTAAATACTTCCTGGTATTTGTCCAAACGTCATGTGTGGATTACATGCATTTTTGGTACCTTTCCACAGCAGAATCACACTGAAAACACGTGCATTTTTAACCTGCGGATTTTCTGCATCTAATGAAATTCTATGGGGAAAATTAGCACTTGAAACTCACCATACAAGCAAGAGAAATTGACATTTTGCAAAATTGATACACGGACCGCATGTCAGTTTATACTGTGTAAGAGAGGAACAGTGGGTAGGAGCACAGCCGCTGACAGGGCCTGAATACTTTGACAACTGTGAGGGGCCCGGCGGTGATTGAAAGGAGAGGGGGCCTGGAGAAGAGGTGAGAGAATGGGCACCGATCTCCTCCAGGCCCCGCCCCCTCATCACTTCTATGGGCCCCCTCTGGGCGCCACCTCCTCGCCTCTTGAGCAGGCCCCTCTCCTTTCCATTACCACCGCGGCCCGCAAACCGGAAGTCACACGGGCACAGGCAGGATACAAGGGAGTCAGGATGGAGCTGCTGCTGCTGGTGAGTATGCTGTCTGTGTGTCTGCCCGTGTGTCTCTCTGTGTGTCTGTCTGTGTGTCTGCGTGTCTCTCTGTGTCTGTCTGTGGGTCTGTCTCTACACAGCACTATACTCTATATGCAGGATGATACTTTATGCTGTATTAGTGCATCTATATACTGTTTGTATATAGTGTGGACCTGTATATGTGGTGCCCCGCAACGAGTGCATCACAGGAGGGTATTGCATCCCATACTGAAGATGCAATATTCTCTGCCCCAGTAATGACATGGTTAACCTCAGAGCTCCAACACCACATGCACCACTTAGAATAGAGGGCCAATCAGGTCCTGGTGGGAGGAGTGTAGGTGTAGGGTGTGTGGGTAACTTAGGAGAGGGAGTAGGAGTCGGAAGGAAGGAACGTAGGAGAAGCAGGGCTCTGCACAGTTCCGTGCAGCCCTAAAACCACCTACCGGCTGGCACCATTAAGCGGTGACCCAGACCGGAACTCGGGCAACTACCAAACGGGTCCAACTATACCTGTGCCCAAAACTACCGGATTACTGGTTCCGAGGCGAGCAGACGTCCACCACCGCTCAGCAAACCAGGGTGAAGGAATCGCTTCCTAAGAGGCACCTCATCACCGCCGCAACTTAGTTGTCTTGCCAGCAGGGACTCACCACTGGGACACAGGACCTTCAGCCTTATTCAGCTAGGTACCACTCAGAAGTCTCCCAAGTACCCTGACCTGGTATGCTAAGGCAACATCGGCAAACAAGTTAGAGAAGTTAGGAAAAAAAGGAACACTGCGGAACTCTGAACCAATACCAGTCATTGCTGGGACCACCCAGCCCGTTACCTGTTGACTGTATAGCCTGTACCATCTTACCGGTTACAGTAAAGACCCTTTACAGAGGAATCTGGTGTCTGAGCTTTTCTTCAAACTGCTATTAACTCTGCACATTCCAAACTACCTGAGCTGCCATACTCCATCAAGGACAGCTCCTGGCCCCGGGGACTCCCGCTCATCCTGTGGGGAGCGTCCCATCTAGCTGCCGTACATCCCCCGGAGGCCCAAGCAGCGCCGGTGAAATCACCGGAATCCCACAGGTGGCGTCACGACAACAAGAATTACCCTCACCTGTTCATCCCCTTTTGATCTGACCACCGGGCCCCACATCCTCAGGCGCGGAACCGTGACGAGGGAAGCAATTCCTGAAACCTGAGAACCCGTCATATATACAGTATAGTGCTGAGTATACACGATATACAGCCAGCAGTCTCTGTTGTGCATATGGCCAGCAGTCTCTATTGTGCATATGGTCGGCAGTCACTATTGTGCAAACTGCTGACAGTCTCTGTTGTTCATATGCCTGGCAGTCTCAGTGCATATGGCCGGCAGTCTCTGTGCATATGGCCAGCAGCCTCTAATGTGCATACGGCCGGTAGCCATCTCCTTTTTGTATACAACCCACAGTCATCTCCATTGTGTATACGGCTGGCAGATCTCTCCATTGTGTATATGGTCCGCAGCCATCTCCATTGTGTATAAGGCCCACAGCCATCTCCATTGTGTATATGTCCCGCAGCTGTCTCTAAAGTATATATGGCCCACAGCAGTTTCTGTTGTGTATACGGCTCGCAGCAGTCTCCATTGTGTCTTCTCTATTGTATACAGCCAGTAGCAGTATCTATTGTGTATTCTCTATTGTGTAAACAGCTATTGTGTATTCAACCCAAAGCAGTCTCAAGTATGAGTGTGTGTGTGTGTATATATATATATATATATATATATATATATATATATATATATATATACAGTCATGGCCAAAAGTATTGACACCCCTGCAATTCTGTCAGATAATACTCAATTTCTTCCTGAAAATGATTGCAATCACACATTCTTTGGTATTATTATCTTCATTTAATTTGTCTTCAATGAAAAAATACAAAAAGAATTGTCCTAAAGCCAAATTGGATCTAATTCCACACCAAACATAAAAAAGGGGGTGGACAAAAGTATTGGCACTGTTAGAAAAATCATGTGATGCTTCTCTAATTTGTGTAATTAACAGCACCTGTGGCACCTAACAGGTGTTGCCAATAACTAAATCACACTTGCAGCCAGTTGGCATGGATTAAAGTTGACTCAACCTCTGTCCTGTGTCCTTGTGTGTACCACATTGAGCATGGAGAAAAGAAAGAAGACCAAAGAACTGTCTGAGGACTTGAGAAACCAAATTGTGAGGAAGCATGAGCAATCTCAAAGGTACAAGTCCATCTCCAAAGGCCTGAATGTTCCTGTGTCTACCGTGCGCAGTGTCATCAAGAAGTTTAAAGCCCATGGCACTGTGACTAACCTCCCTAGATATGGACGGAAAAGAAAAATTGACTAGAGATTTCAACGCAAGATTGTGCGGATGGTGGATAAAGAACCTCGATTAACGTTCAAACTAGTTCAAGCTGCCCTGCAGTTCGAGGGTACAACAATGTAAACACATACTATCCGTCGGCATCTGAATGAAAAGGGACTGTATTGGAAGGATACCCAGGAAGACCCTACTTCTTACCCCGAGACATAAAAAAGCCAGGCTGGAGGTTGCCAAAACTTACCTGAGAAAGCCTAAAACGTTTTGGAAGAATGTTCTCTGGTCAGATGAGACAAAAGTAGAGCTTTTTGGGCAAAGGCATCAACATAGAGTTTACAGGAGAAAAAAAGAGGCATTCAAAGAAAAGAACACGGTCCCTACAGTCAAACATGGCGGAGGTTCCCTGATGCTTTGGGGTTGCTTTGCTGCCTCTGGCACTGGACTGCTTGACAGTGTGCATGGCATTATGAAGTCTGAAGACTACCAACAAATTTTGCAGCATAATGTAGGGCCCAGTGTGAGAAAGCTGGGTCTCCCTCAGAGGTCATGGGTCTTCCAGCAGGACAATGACCCCAAACACACTTCAAGGCTGAGGGTGCCAATACTTTTGTCCGGCCCATTTTTGGAGTTTTGTGTGAAATGATCAATGTTTTGCTTTTTGCTTCATTCTCTTTTGTGTTTTTTCATTGAAGACGAATTAAATGAAGATAATAATACCAAAGAATTTGTGATTGCAATCATTTTCAGGAGGAACTGAGTATTATCTGACAGAATTGCAGGGGTGTCAATACTTTTGGCCATGACTGTATAGATATATGGTGTTGCACTGTCCTTAGGTTCTTAGGAGCTGTCTGCACCTAACTGGAGATGGTCTTGAGAATCAAAAAGGTCAAGTCATCCAGCATAGACTCCACGGTATGACTATTCCATAAAAGTTAACTTTTATTTGGGTTTATTAAAAAAGGTTAATTCTCTCCATGCAACTGATTAAATAAATTGTGTACATTGGGGTGACCGCCTAAGAGATATGCGTTTCAACACTTGCGTGTCTTCATCTTGGTTTTACCTATGCTGGGGTGGAGGCTGGGCAGAGTCTCACGGGGGTCCCATAATTTTGTTTGCCAGTGAGGGACCCCGAAATTCCCAGTGGCAGCCCCCTTGGTAGGAGATTTCTATAAATTCATCAACTTTGCCCAAACTATAAGACGCTGCATTTTTGAAGGAGAGAAAATATGCAGCATCAAAGACTCATCGTGGGCGCACAGCATAAGCATTTAAAAGTGGACAATGTACCATTTTGAATGTTGTCTTTTCTTCTCCAAAATAAGTCACTAATAGAAAAAGATAGGAACAAAACACACCGATATTAGGCTCATATACATCTGACTATCAGTGCAGTCAGACAGCTGCAGTTTGTTCTATCTATGGCATGGGTCTCCAACCTGTAGCTCAGAAGCCACATGTAGCTCGTAGACCTGTGATGTGTGGTTCATGGATGTCTTCTAGCCTGGTGCATTAGCATCAGGTCTAGCAAACAGCTATGAAGTGAAAGTCTCTAAATGGTGAATTATGTGAGGAGCTTCCCATAGAAGAGCAGATCTGGATGGGGGTATGATAGGAGCCCCTTGATCTTAGTATACTGACTCTGATTTCTGTGGAAAAGCTTTGGCTTTCAGTATACCTGTAATGGGGCCTCTGGGTGTCACTAATGTGAGGGAGCAAGAGCTGCATGTAGCTGTCAAGGTCAGAAAGTTCAGAGACCTTTGATCTATGGCCTTATAATGGTCTTTTCCTCCCTCTATCAGTCAAACGTTATAGCTTCTATTTGGGATAATGGGGAAAGTCAATGTGGAGTCAAAGCCACCTACAGTGCTGTGCAAATTAATTGGGACAAAGCAAGTTTTTCTTGCATTAATTTTACTATTTCTGATAAGTGTTTTATCAGTTCTTGGTGTCATTCTCCTTTATCTTCCACATTTCCCTTTTCGTTTTGGAGAAAACGATCCAGTTTCATTGTGTGTGCGAATTATTCTTGAAACAGTAGATTTTCCAACACCAGCGGTGGAAGCGATTTCTCTTACAGTCAGACTTGTATGTTCACTAAGAGTAATAATTCTAGACCTCTTCGTGGAGTAACATCCATTATTACAGGCACGAATCACACTGAAAGAAAAAGTACACTAAACCACTCCTCACAGAAACAAGCTCTCAACTGAAGCTGAGGGGGCAGCTAGCTGCTATTTTCTGACTAAAACCAGTCAAACCACATTTTGTTACTCAAGGTTGTACACTCACACCTGTTCAAAGCAGTTAAAACATGTTTGAATCACTGACTGGTAACCCCAACTTACCATTTTACTTAAAAAAAAATGCTTTGTCCCAATTAATTTACACAGCACTGTACCGTAATTTATTTAGTTTTTAAATCCCTCTGGTAATACCCTCCGCTATAAAACAAGTGACACATATATCGATCTATATATAAATATAATCTAAAAGAAATGTCAATTTCTCACCAAAAAGTCATGCAGGATGTAGAAATACAAAACCACAAATTCATCGGAAATGAGAAGTGAGAAGCAAGGGAGGATCCTCTACAAGCATTTTCAATTTCAGCTTCTTATTTAACTCTGTAAGTTAGGGGTGACATTTTTTATATTTGTGATTTTTTTTGCTCCCTTTCATACCTTTATGTTATGTCTCCTGATCTCCCTATAATTTTGAAGACTTGATTTTAATGAAGAAACACAGTCGAGTTGACTTAGGCTAGGGTCACACTTCAGGTTTTTATTTTAAAACCTGATCCGGTTTTGAGCTTTTAAAAAGCTCAAAACTGGATCAGGAAACGCTCTTCATAGGAGCCTATTATAAAAACCAGATTGCTTCACAAGCAATCCGGTTACTGCCTCCGGCTCTGCAGCCTGCGTGCAAAATAATGCAGGCTGCAGTTTTCGGAGCAGTTGTAACATCCGCAATGCGGTAACTGGATTGCTCAGGATGTGTAATCCTGAGCAATGCGGTCACCGCATATACTTTGCTTATCCCGGCTGCCGCCGGGATAAGCAAAGTGTTTTCAGTGTTTTAAAAGATAAAATGTTATTAATAAATGTGTCTATAATGTCTGTAGGGGGTGCCCACCCCACCTAGAGACATACCACCCACTCAGGTGGGCATATAATGAAGTTATTGCAGATGTAAAGTAGTCGGCTCCTGTCGGCAGCAGGGATGAACAAAGTACACGGTAACCGCATTGCTCAGGATTACACATCCTGAACAATGCGGTTACCGCATTGCGGATCACAGAAGCGCTCCGAAAACTGCAGCCTGCATGATTTGTCACGCAGGCTGCAGATCCGGAGCCAGTAACCGGATTGCATGTAGTGCAATCCGGTTATCACAATGGGCTCCTATGGGGAGCGTTTCCTGATGCGGTTTTGAGCTTTTTGAAAGCTCAAAACCAGATCAGGATTTAAAATTCATGCCGCAGATGTGACCCTAGCCATAATGATCCACTTGAGGCTGGTGGAGCAGATAGGCTATGTCTAGATGACTTTGACTAGGGATCATGATAGGCCGCCCTAAAAAGATGTGTTTTTAGGGATCACCTGAAACTATGTAAGTTGTGGATAGACCTAATTTCTTGGGGTAGAGCATTCCAAGAGGGACAGCGTTGTAAAAATGTATGTAAAGCACTATAGAATTAATAGCGCTATATAAATGAATAAATATTATTATTATTCCAGAGAACAGAGAATTGGCCCAGCTCGGGAGAAGTCTTGGATCCAGGAGTGGGAGGTTCGGATTAATGCAGAAGTGAGTCTAAAGTCACTTTCAGAGCTAAGAGAACGGGTGGGTTGATAGACAGAGATGAGGGTGGAGATGTAGGGTGGTGCTGCACTGTGAAGAGCTTTGTGGGTGAGAGCAAGCAATTTGAATTGGATCCTATAGTGTATATGACCCACCCAAATGCCGTGGAGACTCGGATCTCAGGCGTTGATTACAGGGAATTGTCGATACCCGGGTCCGTGCCCTGGTGGTCGCTTAAAAAAGGGAATATTGAAAAATAATGGGGTTTTGTTGAATAGTTCGTGACGCCACCTATGGTGTCTGGTGATGGCACCAGTGCTGCTGCAGACCTCCAGGGATGATGGATGGGCAGCCTGATCGTGATGCTCCTCGTAGGTGGAGCGGGATCCCCAGGGCAGTGATGAGGGAATAGGTTTTGGCACAGGGAGGTGGCTCTGCAGGTGGGATATTTCTACATTCTCTATGTTGGACAGGATCAGGCCTGTAAGAACTGACACACACACTTGGAGTAGTTTTCCGTACCTTTACTGATGTTAAACCGGCACTGTCCAGGGTACACTCCAGGTAGTCGGGAAGCACTTCGGGATTTCCACAGTGAGTGATTTATAAGGACTCCTTGTTCCTGTCTTACTTGTGTTGAACCCCTGACCTGTGTAAAACCTGGCCTGGCCTCCTCTGTGTCTCTCACCCATATAGTGGTTAGTAAGAACTTTCTGTGTATTGCCGCTGGCTCTCTATCTCTCCCTTGCGGTTCCTGGCTCTTGTGTTGGTTGCTGATACAGGTGTCCGGGAGACTGGAGTCTCCTTGGTGAACCAGTGTTTTCTGCTGAGCTAAATGCT
>JARQOC010000002.1:79822336-79978414 GCA_033576535.1 Allobates femoralis
GGTTATTTGAGAACATAGCTGTTGATCAATAATAAAAATAATCCTCTAAAATACAACTTGCCTAATAATTCTGCACACAGTGTATGTTTATTGTATTGTATCTAATTACTGTACTGTATTTTTACATTGTTTCTCTGCTTTAATTATTGTACTTTTTACATTGATTCTCTGCTTAGTGTAATGGATTTTTTACATTGAATCTCTAATTACTTACTGTATTGGTTATTTTCATTGCTACCTATGACCGTTTGTATATGAGCCACTGTATTGTAAAGCGGTGCGGAATATGTTGGCGCCATAGAAATAAAGATTTATTATTATTATTATTATTATTATTGTACCAATGCATCTCAAAGAATTAGAACATCATCAAAAAGTTAATTTATTTCAGTAATTCAATACAAAACCTGAAACACATACAGTTAGGGCCAGAAATATTTGGACAGTGACACAAGTTTTGTTATTTTAGCTGTTTACAAAAACATGGTCAGAAATACAATTATATATATAATATGGGCTGAAAGTGCACACTCCAAGCTGCAATATGAGAGTTTCCACATCCAAATCGGAGAAAGGGTTTAGGAATTATAGCTCTGTAATGCATAGCCTCCTCTTTTTCAAGGGACCAAAAGTAATTGGACAATGGACTCTAAGGGCTGCAATTAACTCTGAAGGCGTCTCCCTCGTTAACCTGTAATCAATGAAGTAGTTAAAAAGGTCAGGGGTGGATTCCAGGTGTGTGGTTTTGCATTTGGAAGCTGTTGCTGTGACCAGACAACATGCGGTCAAAGCAACTCTCAATTGAGGTGAAGCAGAACATCCTGAGGCTGAAAAAAAAGAAAAAATCCATCAGAGAGATAGCAGACATGCTTGGAGTAGCAAAATCAACAGTTGGGTACATTCTGAGAAAAAAGGAATTGACTGGTGAGCTTGGGAACTCAAAAAGGCCTGGGCATCCACGGATGACAACAGTGGTGGATGATCGCCGCATACTTTATTTGGTGAAGAAGAACCCGTTCACAACATCAACTAAAGTCCAGAACACTCTCAGTGAAGTAGGTGCATCTGTCTCTAAGTCAACAGTAAAGAGAAGACTCCATGACAGTAAATACAAAGGGTTCACATCTAGATGCAAACCATTCATCAATTCCAAAAATAGACAGGCCAGAGTTAAATTTGCTGAAAAACACCTCAAGAAGCCAGCTCAGTTCTGGAAAAGTATTCTATGGACAGATGAGACAAAGATCAACCTGTACCAGAATGATGGGAAGAAAAAAGTTTGGAGAAGAAAGGGAACGGCACCTGATCCAAGGCACACCACATCCTCTGTAAAACATGGTGGAGGCAACGTGATGGCATGGGCATGCATGGCTTTCAATGGCACTGGGTCACTTGTGTTTATTGATGACATAACAGCAGACAGGAGTAGCTGGATGAATTCTGAAGTGTACCGGGATATACTTTCAGCCCAGATTCAGCCAAATGCTGCAAAGTTGGTTGGACGGCGCTTCATAGTACAGATGGATAATGACCCCAAGCATACAGCCAAAGCTACCCAGGAGTTCATGAGTGCAAAAAAGTGGAACATTCTGCAATGGCCAAGTCAATCACCAGATCTTAACCCAATTGAGCATGCATTTCACTTGCTCAAATCCAGACTTAAGACGGAAAGACCCACAAATAAGCAAGACTTGAAGGCTGCGGCTGTAAAGGCCTGGCAAAGCATTAAGAAGGAGGAAACCCAGCGTTTGGTGATGTCCATGGGTTCCAGACTTAAGGCAGTGATTGCCTCCAAAGGATTCGCAACAAAATATTGAAAATAAAAATATTTTGTATGGGTTATGTTTATTTGTCCAATTACTTTTGACCTCCTAAAATTGTGGAGTGTTTGTAAAGAAATGTGTACAATTCCTACATTTTCTATCAGATATTTTTGTTCAACCCTTCAAATTAAACGTTATAATCTGCACTTGAATTCTGTTGTAGAGGTTTCATTTCAAATCCAATGTGGTGGCATGCAGAGCCCAACTCGTGAAAATTGTGTCACTGTCCAAATATTTCTGGCCCTAACTGTATATTATATAGAGTCATTACACACAGCCAAATCTATAAAAAAAAACCACTGCAACTTCTAAAAATATTAAGCTTTGATATTTGAGTCTTTTGGGTTGATAGAGAACATACCGTATATACTCGTGTATAAGCCGACCCGTGTATAAGCCGACCCCCCTACTCTTGCCCCCAAAACCTGGGAAAATTTATTGACTCGTGTATAAGCCGAGGGTGGACCCCAGCACAGGTATACAGCCCCCAGCAGTGTGGTATACAGCAGCCTCCCCAGTGGTATATACAGGCCCCAGCAGTGTTACAGCAGCAGCCCCAGTGGTATATACAGCAGCAGCCCCAGTGGTAGTATACAGCAGCCCCAGAGGTATATACAGCAGCCCCAGTGGTAGTATACAGCAGCAGCCCCAGTGGTAGTATACAGCAGCAGCCCCAGTGGTAGTATACAGCAGCAGCCCCAGTGGTATATACAGCAGCAGCCCCAGTGGTAGTATACAGCAGCCCCAGAGGTATATACAGCAGCCCCAGTGGTAGTATACAGCAGCAGCCCCAGTGGTAGTATACAGCAGCAGCCCCAGTGGTAGTATACAGCAGCAGCCCCAGTGGTAGTATACACGCAGCCCCAGTAGTATATACAGCCCCAGTGGTAGTATATAGCCCCAGTGGTAGTATATATACAGCCCCAGTGGTAGTATATAGCCCCAGTGGTAGTATATAGCCCCAGTGGTAGTATATAGCCCCAGTAGTAGTATACAGCCCCAGTGGTAGTATATAGCCCCAGTGGTAGTATATATACAGCCCCAGTGGTAGTATACAGCCCCAGTGGTAGTATATAGCCCCAGTGGTAGTATACAGCCCCAGTGGTAGTATATAGCCCCAGTGGTAGTATACATACAGCCCCAGTGGTAGTATATAGCCCCAGTGGTAGTATATAGCCCCAGTAGTAGTATACAGCCCCAGTGGTAGTATATAGCCCCAGTGGTAACATAGTAACATAGTAACATAGTTTTTAAGGTTGAAGGAAGACTTTAAGTCCATCTAGTTCAACCCATAGCCTAACATGTTGATCCAGAGGAAGGCAAAAAAACCCCATGTGGCAACACTAAGCTCCACATTGGGGGAAAAAATTCCTTCCTGACTCCAGATACGGCAATCAGACTAATTCCCTGGATCAACGCCCTATCAAAGAATCTAGTATATATAACCGGTAATATTATAGTTTTCAAGAAAGGCATCCAGGCCCTTCTTAAATGTTAGTAGTGACTCACTCATTACAACATCATGTGGCAGAGAGTTCCATAGTCTCACTGCTCTTACAGTAAAGAATCCACGTCTGTGATTATGATTAAACCTTCTTCCCTCCAGACGTAGAGGATGCCCCCTTGTCCCAGTCTCAGGCCTAAGAGTAAAGAGATCATTAGAAAGGTCTCTGTACTGCCCCCTCATATATTTGTACATTATTATAAGATCACCCCTAAGCCTTCGTTTTTCCAAGCTAAATAACCCCAAGTTTAATAACCTGTCTTGGTATTGCAGACCCCTTAGTCCTCTAATAACTTTTGTCGCTCTTCTCTGGACCCGCTCTAGTTCAGCTATGTCTTTCTTATACACCGGAGACCAGAATTGTACACAGTATTCTAAGTGTGGTCGCACTAGTGACTTGTATAGAGGTAAAATTATGTTCTCCTCATGAGCATCTATGCCTCTTTTAATACATCCCATTATTTTATTTGCCTTTACAGCAGCTGCCTGACACTGGCCACTAAATGTGAGTTTGTCATCTACCCATACACCCAGGTCTTTTTCAGTGGTAGTTTTGCCCAGTGTTTTACAATTAAGCACATAATTATACCCTTTGTTTCCTCTGCCCAAGTGCATGACTTTACATTTATCCCCATTAAAGCGCATTTGCCATTTAGCAGCCCAAGCTTCTAGTTTACATAAATCCTCCTGTAATATAAAATTGTCCTCCTCTGTATTGATTACCCTGCAGAGTTTAGTGTCATCTGCAAATATTGAGATTCTACTCTGTATGCCCCCTACAAGGTCATTAATAAATATATTAAATAGGAGCGGGCCCAACACTGACCCCTGTGGTACCCCACTGTTAACTGTGACCCATTCTGAGTGTGTTCCATTAATAACCACCCTTTGTTTCCTATCACTAAGCCAGTTCTTAACCCACTTACACATATTTTCCCCTATCCCCATTGCCCTCATTTTATGTATCAACCTTTTGTGTGGCACCGTATCAAAAGCTTTTGAAAAGTCCATATACACCACATCCACTGCATTTCCTTGGTCCAGTCCAGAACTTACTTCTTCATAGAAGCTTATTAGATTAGTTTGACAGGAACGGTCCCTCGTAAAACCATGTTGATAATGGGTCATGAGGTTATTTTTGTTCAGATACTCCAGTATAGCATCTCTTAGAAAACCCTCTAGGATTTTACCCACAGTAGAGGTTAAGCTTACTGGCCTATAATTTCCAAGTTCAGTTTTTGTCCCCTTTTTGAATATTGGCACCACATTTGCTATACGCCAGTCCTGTGGTACAGACCCTGATATTATGGAATCTTTAAATATTAAAAATAATGGTCTATCTATGACAGTACTTAATTCCTGCAGCACTCTGGGGTGTATCCCATCTGGGCCCGGGGATTTGTCAATTTTAGTGATTTTTAGACGATACCGTACTTCCTCTTGGGTTAAGCAGGTGACGTTTAATTGAGAATTTTTGTTATCACTGATCATATTGTCTGTCATGGGATTTTCTTGTGTAAATACTGTTGAAAAAAAGTCATTTAGCATATTTGCTTTTTCCTCATCCTCATCCACCATTTCACCCAGACTATTTTTAAAGGGGCCAACACCATCATTTTTTAGTTTCTTACTATTTATGTAGTTAAAAAATATTTTGGGATTCTTTTTACTTTCTCTGGCAATGAGTCTCTCTGTCTCAATCTTTGCTGCCTTGATTTGCTTTTTACAAATGTTATTTAATTTTCTGTATTTATTTAATGCTTCATCACTACCTACTTGCTTTAATTCCCTAAATGCTTTCTTTTTGTCACATATTGCACTTCTTACCGCTTTATTTAGCCATAGTGGTTTCCTCCTATTTCTAGCATGCTTATTCCCATAGGGTATATATTGTGCACAGGTCCTATTCAGGATGCTAATAAACATCTCCCATTTGTGTTGTGTACTTTTATGTCTCAGGACATCGTCCCAGTTTATTGCACTAAGATCATCTCTCAACCGTTGGAAATTTGCCTTCCTGAAGTTTAGTGTCCTTGTGGCCCCTCTACTACACGTCTTAGTAAAGGATACTTGAAAGCTTATTAAGTTATGATCACTATTACCCAAGTGACCTCCAACCCGTATATTTGATATGCGGTCTGGCCTGTTGGTTAATATTAGGTCCAGCAGTGCCCCCCTTCTTGTTGGGTCCTGAACCAGTTGTGAAAGGTAATTGTCTCTTATAGTTTTCAAAAACTTATTACCTTTGCTAGAACTGCAGGTTTCTGATCCCCAATGTATTTCAGGGTAGTTGAAGTCCCCCATAATAATGACTTCTCCCTGAGTCGCTGCTTCATCTATTTGCTTTATGAGGATATTCTCCTCCACTTCCATTATTGTTGGGGACTTATAACAAACCCCTATCAGTAATTTATTATTTTTTCCCCCTCCCCTTATCTCCACCCACAGAGACTCTACATTTCCATTAGATTCACCTATATTATCACGCAGGATGGGTTTTAAGGATGATTTTACGTATAAACATACACCTCCTCCTCGCCTATTTGTACGGTCATTTCTGAACAGACAATAGCCCTGTAAATTAACAGCCCAGTCATGACTCTCATCCAGCCAAGTCTCTGAAATCCCCACCATGTCATAATTATTTTCCAACAAAATCAATTCTAATTCCTCCATTTTGTTGGTGAGGCTTCTGGCATTAGTGAACATGCACTTTATGCATCTCTCTTTACCTCTATTCCTTCCTACTAGATTGACTGTTCTAACCCCACCCCCCATGCCACCCCCAATTTTATTACTTGTGCCCAGGTTACTGTTTACACTATCTTCCCCTCCTATACAATGAATACCCTCCCCCCCAATCCCTAGTTTAAACACTCCTCCAACCTTCTAGCCATTTTCTCCCCCAGCACAGCTGCACCCTCCCCATTGAGGTGCAGCCCGTCCCTAGCATAGAACCTGTAGCCAACAGAGAAGTCGGCCCAGTTCTCCAGGAACCCAAACCCCTCCTTCCTACACCAATTCCTGAGCCACTTATTTATCTCCCTAATCTCCCGTTGCCTCTCTGGTGTGGCACGTGGTACAGGCAGTATTTCAGAGAATACTACCTTGGAGGTCCTTGCCTTAAGCTTGCAGCCTAATTCCCTGAAATCATCTTTAAGGACCTTCCACCTACCTCTAACTTTGTCATTTGTGCCAATGTGCACCATGACCGCTGGGTCCTCACCAGCCCCTCCCAGTAATCTGTCAACCCGATCAGCGATGTGCCGGACTCGAGCGCCAGGTAGGCAGCACACTGTTCGACGATCCCTGTCTTTGTGACAGATTGCCCTATCTATTCCCCTAATAATTGAGTCCCCCACTACCAGCACCTGTCTGGCCTGCCCTACTCTCCTGTTTTCCCCCTTACTGGAGCAGACACTCCTCTGGCTTTCAGAGGTCATGCCCTGCTGCAGCAGTGCTGTACCTGAACTCACACCCCCCTCATCTGCCAACATAGCAAATTTATTGGGGTGTGCCAGATCAGGGCTAGCCTCCCTGGCACCCTTCCCTCTACCCCGCCTTCTAACTGTCACCCAGCTAGCTACCTCATGGTCCTGAGGCTCCATAGTACCATCCTCCCCCACATCTATCCCATTGAGCAGCTGTTCAGTGAGCAGCAGACTCCTTTCCATATTGTCTATGGATCTCAGCGTTGTCAGTCGTTCATTTAGATCCAGTATCTGGGCTTCCAAATGCACAACGTACTCACATCTCACACAGCAGTATGCACCCTCGGCCGGCTGGTCAAGGAATGCATACATGTGGCAAGATGTACACTGGATGGCATTGCCAATCATGGAGCTCATTTCCTAATGGGGATTGCACCAGACAGAAATGATAAGTAAAAAGAAATGCAAAGTATTAATAAAATACAACCAGCAATTCAGTAAGTCCTCCCTTCCAAACTCCCTTAATCCAAAGTCACTGAATCACAAGTCACACACTTACTTCTGTCGCACTTGCGCTCTGTCACACAAAGCTCGTCACACTCGCTAGACACTCAGATATATAGAGGTTTTTTTTCCCTTAGCAGAAAATCAGCCTGTATCTCAGCCTGTATACATACAGCCCCAGTGGTAGTATATAGCCCCAATGGTAGTATATAGCCCCAGTAGTAGTATACAGCCCCAGTGGTAGTATATAGCCCCAGTGGTAGTATATAGCCCCAGTGGTAGTATACATACAGCCCCAGTGGTAGTATATAGCCCCAATGGTAGTATATAGCCCCAGTAGTAGTATACAGCCCCAGTGGTAGTATATAGCCCCAGTGGTAGTATATATACAGCCCCAGTGGTAGTATATAGCCCCAGTGGTAGTATATAGCCCCAGTGGTAGTATATAGCCCCAGTAGTAGTATACAGCCCCAGTGGTAGTATATAGCCCCAGTGGTAGTATATATACAGCCCCAGTGGTAGTATATAGCCCCAGTGGTAGTATATAGCCCCAGTGGTAGTATATAGCCCCAGTGGTAGTATACAGGGCCCCAGCAGGGCCCCCCTCATAATTTGGCGCCCCCACCTCAGTTTCTGGGCCCCCCGCATGCAGCGCTGCACATATACATTACGTGTCTAGCAGCTGTTACCCTCCGGTGGCAGATCGCGGCTCCCGGCTCCGGGCTCCATCTTCCTCGCTGTCTTCCTGCTTTGTGACCGGCGCGATGACGTCATCGCGCCGGTCACATGACAACCAGGAAGACAGAGAGGAAGATGGAGCCCGGAGCCGGGAGCCGCGATCTGCCACCGGAGGGTAACAGCTGCTAGACACGTAATGTATATGTGCAGCGCTGCATGCGGGGGGGCCCAGAAACTGAGGTGGGGGCGCCAAACTTTGAGGGGGGCCGTATGACTCGCGTATAAGCCGAGGGGGGGACTTTTCAGCCCAATTTTTGGGCTGAAAAACTCGGCTTATACGCGAGTATATACGGTAGTTGTTGATCAATAATAAAAATAATCCTCTACAATACAACTTGCCTAATAATTCTGCACACAGTGTATACATGTGAATTGCAGTCAACAGACAATATTATTATTATTATTACAGTATTGTATTGTATTGTACAGTATTGTAACTATGGATAAAGATATAGCACTACCGCCAATAACTACAGTTGGGGAAATAAGTATTTGATCCCTTGCTGATTTTGTATTTGCCCACTGACAAAGACATGAACAGTCTATAATTTTAAGGGTAGGTTAATTTTAACAGTGAGAGATAATATAACAAAAATAAAATCCAGAAAATCACATTGTCTAAATTAAAGTTATTTGCATTTTGCAGAGAGAAATAAGTATTTGATCCCCTACCAACCATTAGGAGTTCTGGCTCCTACAGATCAGTTAGATGCTCCTAATCAACTCGTTACCTGCATTAATGACAGACGTCTTAAATTGTCACCTGTATAAAAGACTCCTGTTCACACATTCAATTAATCAGTCAGACTCTAACCTGTACAAAATGGGCAAGACCAAAGAGATTTCTAAGGTCGGCTTCACACTACGAGTGTGATCTGTTCCGTGGCTGTCCGCTTGAGCTAGAGAGCCCCGGACCGGATCAGCACACAGAACCAGAGGGCTAATTTGCCCTCCGGTCTGGTGTGCAGCCGGACGCAGCTGCTGCCACTGATAAGTCAGGACCGCGGCTTTCTCCCGCGAGCCGCGGTCCAGACCTATGAGCGGCGGCAGCTGCGTCCGGCTGCCCACCGGCCTCCTCCGGTTACGTGTGCTGATCCGGTACGGGGCTCTCTGGCTCAAGCGGACAGCCACGGATCGGATCACACTCGTAGTGTGAAGCCGGCCTAAGGCCACGTGCACACATTGAGTACCGTATATACTCGTGTATAAGCCGACCCGTGTATAAGCCGACCCCCCTACTTTTGCCCCCAAATCCTGGGAAAACCTATTGACTCGTGTATAAGCCGAGGGTGGACCCCAGCACAGGTATACAGCCCCCAGCAGTGTGGTATACAGGCCCCCCAATGGTAGTATACAGCAGCCTCCCCAGTGGCATATACAGGCCCCAGTAGTATATACAGCAACCCCAGTGGTATACAGCAGCCTCCCCAGTGGTATATACAGACCCTACCAGTATATACAGCAGCCCCAGTGGTATATACAGCAGCCCCAGTGGTATATACAGCAGCCCCAGTGGTATATACAGCAGCCCCAGCAGTATATACAGCAGCCCTGGGGGTATACAGCAGCCCCCAGGGGTTATACAGCTGCCCCCAGGGGTTATACAGCGGCCCCCAGGGGTAATACAGCAGCCCCCAGGGGGTAATACAGCGGCCCCCAGGGGTAATACAGCGTCCCCCAGGGGGTATACAGCGGCCCCCAGGGGGTACCCAGCAGCCCCCAGGGGGTGTCCAGCAGCCCCCAGGGGGTACCCAGCAGCCCCCAGGGGTATCCAGCAGCCCCCTGGGGGTACCCAGCAGCCCCCAGGGGGTACCCAGCAGCCCCCTGGGGGTACCCAGAAGCCCCCAGGGGGTATCCAGCAGCCCCCAGGGGGTACCCAGCAGCCCCCAGGGGGTATCCAGCAGCCCCCAGGAGGTACCCAGCAGCTCCCTGGGGGTACCCAGCAGCCCCCAGGGGGTATCCAGCAGCCCCCAGGGGTATCCAGCAGCCCCCTGGGGGTACCCAGCAGCCCCCTGGGGGTACCCAGCAGCCCCCAGGGGGTATCCAGCAGCCCCCTGGGGGTACCCAGCAGCCCCCAAATGCTGGCACTCACCCCCCCTCCTGCTTATCTTACCATCCCGGTCTTCTGCTCAGCGCCGCTCCTCGGTGTTCCGTTCTTCATGCTCCGTCCTCACTGCATCCGGGATCTCCGGCCGTCGCAGACATATGACGTCATTGTGCGACGGCCGGGGATCCCGGATGTAGCTGGACGGGAGATTGAAGAACGGAGCACCGAGGAGCGGCGCTGAGCAGAAGACCGGGATGGTAATATAAGCAGCAATGGGGGGGGGGGGCCCTTACAAGGAGGGTGGGTGAGTGCCAGCATTTGGGGGCATATATGAACTGCTTCCCCTGCCGCTGATTGACAGGGGGAAGCAGTGCATATATAATGAGCGGCCCCACGTGACGGGGTCGCTCATACAGCAGCCTCCCCCCGCCTCCTCCAGCCTCCACAGCCCCCACCAACCGTATTGACTCGTGTATAAGCCGAGGGGGAGACTTTTCAGCCCAAATTTTGGGCTGAAAAACTCGGCTTATACACGAGTATATATGGTACTTGATGAGTTTTTTACCTCAGGATTTGTAGCCAAAACCAGGAGTGGATAATTAAATACAGGAGTGGTGCAGGTGTTTCTATTAGACTTTTCCTCTGATTGCTCCACTCCTGGTTTTGTCTACAAATCCTGAGGTAAAAAAGTCATCAAATACTTAGTGTGTGCACGTGGCCTAAGGATGTCAGGGAAAAGATCCTAGACCTGCACAAGGCTGGAATGGGCTACAAAACCATAAGTAAGACACTGCGTGAGAAGGAGACAACTGTTCGTGCAATAGTAAGAAAATGGAAAAAATACAAAATAAGGTAAATCGACATTAATCTGGGCCTCCTTGCAAAGTCTCACCTCAAGGGATATCCAGGATCATGAGGAAGTTGAGAGATCAGCCTAAAACTACACAGGGGGATCTTGTTCATGATCTCAAGGCAGCTGGGACTGCTGACAACAAGAAAACCATTGGTAACACATTATGCCATAATGGATTAAAATCCTGAAGTGCCCACAAGGTCCACTGCTCAAAAAGGTACATGTGCAGGCCCATCTGAAGTTTGCCAATGAACACCTTGGTGATTCTGAGAGTGATTGGGAGAAGGTGCTGTGGTCAGAGGAGACATAAATTGAGCTCTTTGCCATTAACTTAACTCGCCGTGTTTGAAGGAACAGAAATGCTGCTTATGACCCAAAGAACACATCCCCATAGTCAAGCATTCCTTGTTGTGCAGTTGACTAGGGTTGACTATATTGCATGATTACAACTCCATTCTGTTTTTTGCCAACATTGTTTGGTGTTTACTGAGTGACTCTGCTACAGACATCTGATCCTTCTAATTGTTTATGTACATAGCGTTTTTTAACATGGGGCCCTATGGGAAACACATCCGTTAATGCATGGTACATATAGGTACCATGTATTAACTCATAGCGTTTTTTAAATGCAAAATGGCATTTTCCAAAAACGTAATCAGGCTTTGGAAAAACCAGAAAAACGGACTGCCATTTGTGACCCTAGCCTTTATCCTGTAACTGTTCTTTTGTCCCATGTCTCTGGGTTCTGCCATATGTCTTCAGCACTTCTGCAGTCAGCTGCCATGGTCCAGGAGACTGCCCTGAAGTGCTTGGCGACTACCTGCGGCTCAAGCCTAACCTCACCACCAGAGGCTCAAGTGAAGATCAGGTATTTGCTTAGTTGCATGCTTTCCCACATAGTAATATAGTAACATAGTATTTAAGGTTGAAAGAAGACTAAGTCCATCTAGTTCAACCCATAGCCTAACATGTTGATCCAGAGGAAGGCAAAAAAAAACCATGTGGCAACACTAAGCTCCACATTGGGGGAAAAAATTCCTTCCTGACTCTAGATACGGCAATCAGACTAGTTCCCTGGATCAATGCCCTATCAAAGAATCACATGGTAGGCTTGTGTCTCATGGTGCAGTGGGTCCACCATATCCACTCTGGCGATAGCACAGTTTAGTTGGATTCTGTCCGGGAGTATGGGGTACTGGTATGGGCTGGTATCATCAAAGATGAACTTGTGGGACCTTTTCGGGTTGAGGATGGAGTGAAGCTCAACTCTCAGACCTACTGCCAGTTTCTGAAGACAACTTCTTCAAGCAGTGGTACAGGAAGAAGTCAGTATCGTTCAAGAAAAACATGATTTTCATGCAGGACAATGCTCCATCACATGCATTCAACTACTCCACAGCGTGGCTGGCCAGTAAAGGTCTAAAAGAAGAAAAAATAATGACATGGCCCCCTTGTTCACCTGATCTGAACCCCATAGAAAACCTGTGGTTCCTCCTAAAATGTGAGATCTACAGGGAGGGAAAACAGTACACCTCTGGGAACAGTGTCTGGGAGGCTGTGGTGGCTGCTGCACGCAATGTTGATCGTAAACAGATCAAGCAACTGACATAATCTATGGATGGAAGGCTGGTGAGTGTCATCATAAAGAAAGGTGGCTATATTGGTCACTAATTATTTTGGGATTTTGTTTTTGCATGTCAGAAATGTTTATTTCTAAATTTTGTGCAGTTGTATTAGTTTGCCTGGTGAAAATAAACAAATGAGATGGGAATATATTTGGTTTTTATTAAATTGCCTAATAATTCTGCACAGTAATAGTTACCTGCACAAACAGATATCCTCCTAAGATAGCCAAATCTAAAGAAAAACCATTCCAACTTCCAAAAATATGAAGCTTTGATATTTGAGTCTTTTGGGCTGATTGAGAACATAGCTGTTGATCAATAATAAAAATAATTCTCTACAATCAACTTGCGTAATAATTCTGCACACAGTGTATGGTCGATCAATATAATAAATATTTGTAGTCATCATGTGATTGCCGTTAATAGAATGACACTGTAGAGCCCTTACAGTGCGCAGTGTGTGTGATGTCAGGATCCACAAGTTTGCAGTCAATAAAGAGTGACTGTAGATTTGTCATTTCAGATGAGACAACCCCTTTAAAGTTTTAAAGGGGAACTCAGGGTAGAGAAAATGTTTTAGTACAGTCCCTGAAGCTGAATCTGATATAGCAGAGTAGAGCAGCAGTCATATTGACACAGTGGAGTCATTACACTTAAAGGGAACAGTACAGTCCCTGCCCTCCTACATGATGAAGCAGACCTGTACACTGCAGTTATAGATCTCTTATAATTCAATAAAATCATACCTACTGCTCAGCTCTCACCCCCATCATGGGACAGAAAATTTTCAGCATGTCAGCTTCATGTAGGAGCCGAGAACAGGAGGTGTGTCAGGGGTGTGGATGCTGGGAGCTGCAGAATGATCCTACACTCCAGCCCCCTCACACGTCTGTATAGGGTGGGGGGGTGGCATGGAATATGGCAGCCAGCCCCATGGTCATAATACAATCCTGTCCCTGATAAGCCATCCTATGTGACAGGGGGATCCAGGCTTGAAATTGCAATCATCTCACCAAGCAGATACAAATACACACTGTGATCCTCGGCTGTATGACGATGCAGAATGTGTACTGTTATCGTGAGGCCAGGAGCAGAGGAAAATCATTACATTGATCAATTCAGCTCTGCATGGTTACCCTCACCCATATGAACATGGTAGCTTCCTATCCCTCCAACTTTCAATGGATCATCATCATCACTCCTCACTGGAATGTAGGATGATCCTGCAGCCTTCAGGGTCCATGCCCCTGACACACCTCCTATTCTCTACTGCTGAAGGAAGATCTCAGGCTGAAATTTTATGTCACATAAGGGAGGGTGGAGATCAAAGGAGCAGGTATGATTGCATTGATTTATAAGCGATCTACAGATCCTAGAACTGCAGTGTACAGCTCTGCTTCATCATGTAACAGGGCAGGGACTGTACTAAAAAGCTTTCTCTAGCCAGAGTTCCCCTTTAAGTGTAATGACTCCACTGTGTCAATATGACTGCTGGGTCTAATCTCCTATTTCAGATTCAGCTTCTGTTGAGTATGGAGAACATGACAATGACATGAAGCAGACTGAACACTGGTATTTGTCAGGCTGTCTTCAGTTTGGCTAAAGCTTGTACTGGGGTGCCACATTTTTATATTACGCAATGCAATTATCATGCATTTCAACAACTAAACTTTTAGTCAGAAAACGTCTTCCTAAGAAGTTGAAGATATGTTTCATATATATGCATTGAAAAGTCTTCCTGCCAACTATGTATATTTTTTCTGTCAGGGCTGGAGAGCCATTCTTTGCATGATTTGTAGCACGCATATAATAGCCATCATTTTGCTGTCATAGTTCACAAGCTTTCATCTGGTTTGGTTTTTAGAGTATATTTAATCTAGTAAGACTGCAACTTCAAGAACCATTACAGGCCATAAAAATGGGGTTCTCGGGAAAACCACAAGTGTATCAACATTACAACAAGGCTTACTCTGAAGAGTCATTTCTTTACCGTTGACATTATTAACCCTGCATATTTATAGCCGTGATTTTGTGCAGTCTTCTAGCCCTCAGATCACTACCTCTGGTTGGCAGTCATACACGTCAAACACTTTTAAGTCCATGACCAGACAGAGGAATCTTAAGCCGTCTCCAGAACCAATAATACTCGAAATGAAATAATGAATTGTCTTTGGCCGTTCAGTGCAGTAATCCTGCAGTTTTCTTTGGATAAAGAC
Source organism: Allobates femoralis (assembly GCA_033576535.1). NCBI lineage: Eukaryota > Metazoa > Chordata > Amphibia > Anura > Aromobatidae > Allobates > Allobates femoralis. The sequence goes on from JARQOC010000002.1 coordinate 79,837,078, forward strand.
TAAACAGAAGAGAGACCAGAAGGATAGTCATTTTTGGGGAAAACTCTTTTTCCACTATGGTTTTTCGACAAAGTGAAGGAAAACATCAACACTACAAAAAGTGATTCTCTATGACCAGATGAAACTCATTGTACTGACTGATCTCCATAGTGTGGATCACTTGTATCGAAGGTTATATTTTATTCTTGAAGAATAATTTTTTTTTTTTTTTTTTTGCCATAATTTTCTGTTTTGATGACTATGTAGGGCTCCATTCACATCAGTGGTTTACGCTGATGTGCGGCAGATTTGTAAGGTGGCGCCGCATCTGCCGGATATGCAGCCCGGATCCGGCAAGCCCCATGCCCCATAGACAATGAATGGGGCATGCCGGATCCGGGTGGCAAGTTGGCCGTTAGGCGGCAGATCCGGCACATGCAGTGCCACCTGCCGGATCTGCTGCACATCAGCGTAAACCGCTGATGTGAAAGGGCCCTAAGCTAAGACAAGTAATATTTTTTATATGTTTTACAGTCATGGCCGAAAGTGTTGCTCCAGAAAATGAAGTATTTATCCCAGTAAAATATTGCAATTACACGTTTATTTCCTTTGTGTGTATTAGAACTACATAAAAAGACAGAAAGAAAAAGCATATTGGACATACAGTGCGGAAAATATTAATTTTATACACTAACAATTTTTCAAGCTTTCCGACCTACAAAGAATAGAAAGGTTTGCAATTTTATTCATAGATACACTTAGACTGTGAGAAACAGAATCTAAAAAAAAATCCAGAAAATCAAATTATATTATATGATTTTTACATAATTAATTTGCATTTTATTGCATGAAATAAGTATGTGATGCAATAGAAAAACAGAACTTGATACTCGGTACAGAAACCTTTGTTTGTAATTATGGAAGTCAGACTTTTCCGGTGGTTCTCGACCGAGTTTGCACACATTGCAGCAGGGATTTTGGCCCACTCCCCCATACAGATCTTCTCAAGATCTTTCAGGTTTTGGGGCTGTTGCTTGGCAACATTGATGTGAAAAATGGACTTGGCACAATATACTTACCGTATATACTCGTGTATAAGCCGACCCTTGTATAAGCCGACCCCCCTACTTTTGCCCCCAAAACCTGGGAAAACCTATTGACTCGTGTATAAGCCGAGGGTGGACCCCAGCACAGGTATACAGCCCCCAGCAGTGTGGTATACAGGCCCCCCCAGTGGCACACAGGCCTCCCCAGTGGTAGTATACAGCAGCCTCCCCAGTGGTATATACAGGCCCCAGCAGTATATACAGCAGCCCCAGCTGTATACAGCCCCCCCCGCCATCAATGGTATACAGGGCCCCATCTGTATACAGCAGCCCAAGCTGTATACAGCCCACCCATCAGTGGTATAAAGGGCCCCATCTGTATACAGCAGCCCCATCTGTATACAGCCTTCCCCCCCATCAGTGGTATACAGGGCCCCAGCTGTATACAGCAGCCCCAGCTGTATACAGCCCCCCCGTGGTATCCAGGGCCCCCCTTGCTGCTGCACACCTGTAAAGTAAGATGTCAGTATACTTATCGCTGCAGCCGCTGCCACCGCCGCTACCGCTGCTCGGTCACCGCGCTCCTCCGGGTCTTCATGCTTCCTTCTCCGGCGCTCGAACAATGATGTCATTTCCTGTGCGCCGGAGAAGGAAGCATGAAGACCCGGAGGAGCGCGGTGACCGAGCTGCGGCAGCGGCGGGGGCGTCAGCGATAAGTATACTGACATCTTACTTTACAGGTGTGCAGCAGCAAGGGGGGCCCTGGATACCACGGGGGGGCTGTATACAGCTGGGGCTACCGTATATACTCGTGTATAAGCCGAGGGGGGACTTTTCAGCACATTTTTTGTGCTGAAAAACTCGGCTTATACACGAGTATATACGGTAGGTTTCAAAGTGACGTTTTGATGGTACTAGCAAGAAAATCAAGATGTTTTTGTCTTTTAGGCTAGGGCACACTTGGGTTGTGGCATCCACTTGTAGGATGCATTGAAGGATGCATTTTTTTGTCCTTGCGTTTACATGACATGTGTGCATTAATGTTGCCTACATTAACGGATGCATTAACGCATGGTACATGTATGTACCATGCGTTAACACATCCGTTAACGTATTCATTAACACATGGTACATATATGTACCATGCGTTAACGGATGCGTTTCCCATAGACTCCCATGTTATAAAAACGCATCCGTTTTCCATAACAGGCCCAAAAACGCTGCAGCCCACGTTTTTATGTGCACTACAAAAGCTGCATAGCGCCAAACGCATTGCACTTTAGCAATGTGTTTTTTGCATTGGGGTCTATGGGTGCATTAAAGCATGCGTTTTTACACATGTGCACATGAAAAAAATGCATTCTTTTAGCGGATGCATGGCGCAAATCTGACACTAGCCTTACTCAGACCTTTATCAGTTGCATGCCCACTGAAAGTAAATTGTTTAGTACAGAAGCTGTGGAGCTAGCTGCAGCATCTAACGTATGGCTATTATGGCTATTTGAGCACATAATACCCATACGGTGGATTCCGCAGCTAGCTCCACAGCTTCTGTATTAGATGATTTACTTACACTTGGCATGCAAATTATGAAGGTCTGAGTAAAAGACTGAAATGTCTTACATTTGCTTACCAGTATCATAATAAATAAAAATGTTACTTTTTCATGGATTATTGTCTGAGAACTCTACGTGAGCACCTGTTTCCGGAAGTGCCATACCACTGTAGCAAGCTGGGTAACATTGAATCTTAGCTCCCTCCAAAGATTTTCTATTGGGTTCAGAGCTGGACACTGGCAAGGCCACTCCAGGACCTTGAAATGACTCTTACAGAGCCACTCCCTTGTTGCCCTGGCTGTGAGGTTTGGGTCATTGCCATGCTGGAAGACCCAGCCATGACCCATCTTCAATGCGTCAATGTTCTTACTGAGTGAAAGCGGTTGTTGGCCAAAATTGCACGATACATGACCCTATACAAAAAAAGATATAGAGGAGCACCACAATGAACAGAATAGATAAATAAGAAAAAGACGCGACATATAGAACGGGAGCACACAAGAATGAAAAAATATATTACAAGTAATTTATTGAACACATATGCAGACAAATACAATTAAAAACCATTAAAAACCAGAATCTGGGATTCCTGCCCAAAGTATAATAAGCAGAAATTGCTTGTAATGAGCCAACACCTCACCCAAATATGTAGTCAATATAAGGCTACTTTCACATAACGATTTTGTAAAATCCGATGCTGTCCGATATAAATCGGACAGCATCGGATTCCTCTGATGCCTGGAATCGGGTGCCAAATAGGCATCCGATTCCGACAGAAAATAGGATGCCCGCCCTCCTGTCAGATCGCTCCCTGAGAGCTGTCAGTCTCTCCCACGGTCCTCTCCTTTATCCCCTGTGTCTCCCCTCTTGGCCCCCGGTCCTGTGTCTCCCCTCTTGGCCCCCGGTCCTTCCCTCTTGGCCCCCGGTCCTCTCATCCCCTGTGTCTGCCCTCTTGGCCCCCGGTCCTCTCATCCCCTGTGTCTGCCCTCTTGGCCCCCGGTCCTCTCATCCCCTGTGTCTGCCCTCTTGGCCCCCGGTCCTCTCATCCCCTGTGTCTGCCCTCTTGGCCCCCGGTCCTCTCATCCCCTGTGTCTGCCCTCTTGGCCCCCGGTCCTCTCATCCCCTGTCTCCCCTCTTGGCCCCCGGTCCTCCTATGTGTCCTCCGGGTGCCCCCATGTGTGCTCCGATCCCCCCATGTGTCCCCCTCCTCTCCTCCTCTACTTTCTCACCTGTACACGACTCCCGCGCGTCTCCAGGTATCTTGCTGTTCTGTGCTGCCAGGACCTCTCGTGATGTCACAATCACATGACTGCCGGCTATTGGTTCCTGGCAGTCATGTGATTGTGACATCACGGCAGGTCTTTCAGCACAGACGGCAAGATACCTGGAGACACCGGAGATGCCGGGAGACGACGTGGGCCTCGTGGACAGGTGAGCATAGTTTTTTTTTTTTTTATTAAACCCCTTAATTTACTTTTAGGAGCTATTTTAGTGTACTGAGCATGCTCAGTACACTAAAATCGGTCCGAGGAGACATCAGATGTTTCCTCGGACACTGCTCCATAGGGCCCCATGCTAAATTGATCGGGTCGGATCGGATGTGCACTAAATGCCATCCGATCTGGTCCGATCCGAATCTGTCAGATTTTATTTTCGGTGCAAAAATCGGAGCAAGCTCCGATTTTTGCGCCGATAAAAAAATCGGACAGATTCGGATCGGACCAAATCGGATGGCATTTAGTGCACATCCGATTCGGTCCGATGCCCATAGGGCTGCATGGGGTCCGAAAATCGGTCCGATGCTGTCCGATTTTGATCGGACAGCATCGGAAATGAAAAAATCGTTATGTGAAAGCACCCTAAGCCAACTAGCACTACAACATGTCTATAGGGAATTAAGGAACAATTCTCGGTGTGTAAGAATTGTAAACTATATCCAAGGGATAACAATATGTAACGAGTGGGCTACAGTGCACTCAACCATACAATGAACAATGTCTAGAGTAGTAAAGTAAACAAAACTCAGTAAATGGTATACAATGCTGTGTGAGATACACTGGTCATATAATATATATACAGTGTACTGAGATGGCAATGATGTTAAAGGAAAAGATGAAACTCAGAGTGCGTACAACCATAATAAGATAAATGACAACAAGTCGGTGTTATACAAACAGTAAGATGATACAAATGGATACAATGGGCTAATCAACACCCTTGTAGAATGTATAGGTGGTAAATTATACAGCAATAATCTGATGTATCAACCAGATAATCATATATGGCTAGATCAGCACAAAAGTATATATCAGATGTGAGGAGCAGGTGCGAAGTCATAGGAGGCACAGGAACCCCAGACCGCCCTTCCCAACGCATTTCGCCGACAAGGGGAGCGGCTTCATCAGGGGATGTCCGCGAATGTGTCAGTGTTCAGTTTAAATACACAAGTAAGACGCCGCCGCTGCCTGGTCCGGCCGGAACCCAGGAGCCGGATGTGCGTCAGCAAGTTACGTGGTTGCGTTGTTAAGCAACGATAGAAGTGGATGCGTGCCGCAGGAAGTTGCATCGCATACCATGTGATCGTAGCCAGGGAAACTACAAGATAGGCAGCGGCAGCGTCTTACTTGTGCCTCCTATGACTTCGCACCTGCTCCTCACATCTACCTGGTAACCTTGGTCATCAGTGACTATCTTCCTTTACATTGACTTGCCTACCATTTACTTCCCTGGGAACATTAATGGCACTCTACTTGAGGTGATCACTGTGTATGGCCACATAGTATTTCCTCAGGTTCATCAGGTTACTTTATTACCCTCAGCCATTACTTTTTGACATACTATACTATGTCATAGGGATTCTTTTTATACTTTACTCTGGGCTTGCTCCTTATGTGTTGTATATATTAGGTGGTTACTCTATATGGCCATATAGCATTTCATGGTTATTCTATTACCCTTTACCATCTTTATTGTACTATTATACTGTGTTATAGGGACTTTATACCCAATTTTGGGGCAGCTCTTTATGTGCTTGATATATATTAACAATATTTTTTTACTTATTGGGTAATTAAGCACCATATTGCTCTTAAACCAGCCACCTATTTGTATTACAATGTCGCTATCCTCATACTTTATCTCAGAATCTCTGTGATTTATACATGTTGTTGTTTATTGGATATGCCATCTCTGATATATACTGTGGTGCTGATCTAGCCATATATGATTATCTGGTTGATACATCAGATTATTGCTGTATAATTTACGACCTATACATTCTACAAGGGTGTTGATTAACCCATTGTATGCATTTGTATCATCTTACTGTTTGTATAACACTGACTTGTTGTCATTTATCTTATTATGGTTGTACGCACTCTGAGTTTCATCTTTTCCTTTAACATCATTGCCATCTCAGTACACTGTATATATATTATATGACCAGTGTATCTCACACAGCATTGTATACCATTTACTGAGTTTTGTTTACTTTACTACTCTAGACATTGTCCATTGTATGATTGAGTGCACTGTAGCCCACTCGTTACATATTGTTATCCCTTGGATATACCGTATATACTCATGTATAAGCTGACCCGTGTATAAGCCGACCCCCCTACTTTTGCCCCCAAAAGCTGGGAAAAGTTATTGACTCGCGTATAAGCCTAGGGTATGAAATGCAGCAGACCCCCATCCTATTATATAGCCCCCGTCACTGGTATATAGCACCCCTCAGCAGTGGTATACAGGCCCCTCAGCAGTGATATACAGGCCCTCAGCAGTGGTATACAGGCCCCTCAGCAGTGGTATACAGGCCCCTCAGCAGTGATATACAGGCCCCTCAGCAGCGGTATACAGGCCCCTCAGCAGCGGTATACAGGCCCCTCAGCAGCGGTATACAGGCCCCTCTGCAGTGGTATACAGGCCCCCTCTGCAGTGGTATACAGTCCTCCTCTCCAGTGGTATACAGGCCCCCTCTGCAGTGGTATACAGGCCCCCTCTGCAGTGGTATACAGGCCCCCTCTGCAGTGGTATACAGGCACCCTCTGCAGTAGTATACAAGCCCCCTCTGCAGTGGTATACAGGCCCCTGTGCAGTGGTATACAGGCCCCTGTGCAGTGGTATACAGGCCCCTGTGCAGTGGTATACAGGCCCCCTCTGCAGTAGTATACAGGCTCCCAGTGGTGGTATACTGGCCCCAGCAGTATTACACAGCCCCCCTCCTTATTATGTGTCCCCCAGGCTGCGGCACCTGTCAAAATAATAAACATTTTATATATCACCTCTCCGGCGCCGCTCCTCCGGTCCCGGCTTCTTCTTCCTGCTTGTGCCGGTGTCATGTGACTGGGCGCAGCCGATGACGTCATCTCCTGCGCCCGGTCACAGCACTAGAAGCGGGCACAAGCAGGAAGAAGAAGCCGGGACCGGAGGAGCGGCGCCGGAAAGGTGATATATAAAATGTTTGTTATTTTGACAGGTGCCACAGCCTGGGGGACACATAATAAGGAGGGGGGGCTGTGTATTACTGCTGGGGGCCAGTGTAGTGCAATATGCATGGCATCCCCCCGCCGCTGATGGACGGTGGGATGCTGTGCATATTCATTACACTAATGAGGCGGCCCCACGTGACCGCCCGCGGTCACTGCAGCCCCCTCCTGCCTTCTCCAGCCCCCGGTCACAGCCCCCCCAAGCAAATACCCAGTTACTCGCGTATAAGCCGAGGTAGGGGGGACTTTTCAGCCCAATTTTTGGGCTGAAAAACTCGGCTTTTACGCGAGTATATACAGTAGTTTACAATTTTTACACACCAAGTATTGTACCTTAATTCCCTATAGACATGTTGTAGTGCCAGTTGGCTTATATTGACTACATATTTCGGTGAGGTGTTGGCTCATTACAAGCAATTTCTGCTTATTATGCTTTGGGCAGGAACCCCAGATTTTGGTTTTTAATGGTTTTTAATTGTATTTGTCTGCATATGTGTTCAATAAATTATTTGTAATATATTTTTTCATTCTTGTGCCCTCCCGTTCTATATGTCGCGTCTTTTTCTTATTTATCGATACATGACCCTATCCATTCTCCCTTCAATGCAGTGCAGTCGTCCTGTCTCTTGTAATAACTATTGCAGATAACTCAGGAATCTAATAGCGTGGGAAGCATACACGACTAAGACAAGGCATTAAGGTGAAAGTCTTATTGAGCACTCGTGAAACAAACAAGGGCAGAGATGATATGCAGTACAATGAAAGTTCTGACATAGTGAAGCCAGGCAGGAATGTTTCTAGATTAAAGTTCACACTGGTAGTGGCCAATAATGGAAAAGTCTATAGGTAACACTTCACACTGGTATTAGCCAGTAACGGAGTAGTCAATAAGTTCAAACTAGTAGTGGCCAATAATAAAATAGTTTACTAGTAACAGTTCATATCCAGAGAGGCATGGAAATGGTATAGTCTTTGAGAATACTGTCCAGAACTGGATGCAGTGCAGAGCATCAAAATGCAAGTCCTGAACAGTCCAGCTCTCTGCAACTATACTTACATAAACTTAACGGAATTCTTAGAACAAACAGGCTTACACAAAGCAAGGCAGTCTTTGAAGCAGGAACAAACTCCAGACAAAGGAAACTTGATGCAGCGAGGTGAACAAGAAGCAGGTGGAGATAAGCTGGATTCAGACTGCAGAAAATCTGTGAAGAGCCGTACTAGCATCTCTGGTGAAGGCACCCTAACTTGAGATGCACATAGGAGCAAGAGATCCAGGCAAAATACTCAAGAAAGGACTGACAGATGGACTGGAACTTGTAAAGATAGGAAGGCAGGAACACATGGATTGGAATGAAGCACTAGACACCATCTTTAAAAGGGTGAGGAGACACAAAGGGTAATCTGAAGATCCAGAGTCCTGACACCTCTTTGCAGAAAAGCACCACCACAGTATGATGTTTCCATCACCATGCTTCACAGTTGGGATCTTGTTATTGGGGTTGTACTCATCCTTCTTCTTCCTCCAAACATGCTGAGGGGAGTTGATACCAAAAACTACTATTTTAGTCTCATCTGACAACATGACCTTCTCCAATTCCTCCTTTGGATCATCCAGATGGTCGTTGGGGAACATCAAATGGGCCTGGACACATGCTGGTGTGAGCCGGGGAACTTTGCGTGCACTTCAGGATTTTAATCCATGATGGCATAGTATGTTACTAATGGTAATGTTTGAGACAATGATCCCAGCTCTTTTCAGATCATTTACCAAGTCCTCCCATGTAGGTCTGGGCTGATTCCTTACAAAGAAAAAAGGGGAGACAAAGAGGCGCAAATGGGTCTTATCGTTTTACGGATAAGGTAGTACCGTCATAGGTGTATGTGCTCACCTGATCCAGTTGTGTTTCCCCACAACTGGTAAATTAGCTCAGACAGCTGCTGCTGAATCCGCACTCCCACGTAACAGTGGTGATGTATCCAAGAAAAAGACCAGAGAGAGATTGTGCTTTAGTGATCCGAGCTGCCATCCCACCGTACCCGAATAAATGCCAGGGAAGCAAAGAGTATGCAAGTTGCTTCTTTATTCCATCAGTATTTCCTTCCAATGCGTTTTGTTACAGACCTTTTACCTTCCTCAGGATTTACCCTGAGGAAGGTACAAGGTCTTTACCGAAACTTGTTGGATGGAAATACTGATGGAATAAAGAAGCAGCTTGCATACTTTTGGCTTCCTGGCATTCATTCGGGTACGGTGGGACGGCAGCGTGGATCACTAAAGCACGATCTCTCTCTGGTCTTTTTCTTGGGCTGATTCCTGACCTTTCTCAGAATCATCTTTACCCCAGGAGGCGAGATGTTGCATGAAGTCACAGACCAAGCAAGATTGACAGTCCTCTTGTGTTTCTACTATATTCTAATAATCATTCTTACCCCATGAGGTAAGATCTTGCATGACTCCCCAGACCAAGGAAGATTGACAGTCATATTGTGTTTCTTCCATTCTCTATTAATTTTATCACTCGTGTCCTTAGACAGCTCTTTGGACTTGGCCATGAAGGAGAGGTTGGAGCAGAGGCGTAACGATCATGGTCGCAGGGGTCGCGGGTGCGACGGGGCACAGACCTATAAGGGGCCCGCGCCATCAGCCACCCCCTGCGCCTGCCGATTGTAGTGCCGGGTGCCCACTTCACATGGATGTGCATCCCGGGAGATAGGACCAGTGTATCGAGGAGAGGAGAAACCTCCTACTTCCTGTTGCTGCTCCCGCCCCTCTCCTCCTCTGACCTGCCGGCTTCCTGGCCTGCATTCTACTATGCCACCTCATCCCACTTCCTGCTTGAGTGCACAGTGGAACGCAGGCCCGCGGTATCTCTTCCTCCACCTGAATCAATCTCCAGAGGAGACTGCTGGAGTAGCGAGGGAACCAGGAGAGGTCAGTAAAGTTTTTTTTTTAAATAATTAGTGCATTATGGCCAGAGGATTATGAGGGGGGGGTCATATATAAGACCGCACGTAATACTGCACTATATGGGAGAAGGCTGCACATATAATACTGCACTATATGAGAGTAGGCTGCACATATAATACTGCACTATATGGGAGAAGGCTGCACATAATACTGCCCTATAGGGGAGAAGGCTGTCCATAATACTGCCCTATATGGGAGAAGGCTGCATATATAATACTGCAATATATGGGAGAAGGCTGCACATATAATACTGCACTATATGGGAGAAGGCTGGATATATAATACTGCAATATATCGAAGAAGGCTGCACATATAATACTGCACTATATGGGAGAAGGCTGCACATATAATACTGCACTATATGGGAAAAGGCTGCATGTAATACTGCACTATATGGGGGAAGGCTGCACGTATAATACTGCACTATATGGGAGAAGGCTGCATATATAATACTGCACAATATGGGATAAGGCTGCATATATAATACTGCACTATATGGGATAAGGCTGCACATATAATACTGCACTATATGGGAGAAGGCTGCATATATAATACTGCACTATATGGGAGAAGGCTGCATATATAATACTGCACTATATGGGAGATGGCTGCATATATAATACTGCACTATATGGAAATGATATGAGGCTTCATTTAGCATTATTCACTATATGGAGAGATATGAGGCTGCATATGTAAGGCAGCACTATTTGGAGAGTTTTGAGACTGCACTATATGGTAAGTTATGAGCCTGCACTATATGGTTTTGGAGCTGCATCATATGGAGAGTTTGGAGGCTGCACTATATGGAGAGTTTTGAGTCTGTATTATACTATATGGAGAGTATTGATGCTGCACTATATGGAAAGTTTTGAGACTACACTATATGGAGAGATATGAGGCTGCATTATGCTTTATGAAGGATCTATGGAACTGTAATATACTATATAGAGAGGCTATGAGGTTGTATTATACTATATGGAGAGGCTATGAGGCTGCATTATACTATATGGAGACGTTATGAGGCTGTATTATGCTATAAGGAGGGCTACGAGGCTGCAGTATGATATGTGGAGGGATGTGAGGCTGCATTATATTATATGGAGGATAATGGAGGTTCATTATTATAAATGGATGACTATTGGGGCTACCTTATGAATGGAGGACTATGAGATGCATTATAATACATAGAGGACTATGGGGGAACATTGTAATATATGGAGGAATATGGGGATGCATTATAATAATTAGACGACTATGGTGACGGGAGGAGGCGGACCATATAAACCAGGATGGAGGACATATATACCACAATATGAGCAATGTTCCAGGAGGAGGACCATATATAACATGAGGAGGGACATTAATAGATAATGAAGGGGGAGAGGAGTCAATTTGTGAGTCTTTAAAGGATTTAGAACATTACATGAGGCGCATACATTTCATCAACATGCGGGGGAGGGGGGGCCCAGGTCTATATTTCACACTGTGGCCCGCCAGACTCTGGTTACGCCACTGGGTTAGAGTATGATTGATTGAGTGTGTGGACAGGTTTCCTTTATACAGATAACAAGCAAAAACAAGTGCAATTAATACAGGTAATGAGTACAGAGAAAGAGGGCTTCTTAAAGAAAAATTAACAGATCTGTGAGAGCCAGACTTCTTGATGGTTAGTAGGGGATCAAATACTTTTCTTTCATGCAATAAAAAACAATGTAATTATTTTAGATTCTGTCTCTCACAGTTGAAGTATTCCTAGTATAAATGACAAGGCCTTAGGATACTCTGAACCGGGCTTTCTTGAGGCTTCATCACGAGGATCACAGGGACCGAGACCCAGCTCTGTGACCCTAGCAGTGTCATTAAGTGTTCGGTGTGGGTGTCTCTCTCTCGTAGGGATAGGGATCTGGCGTGGAGGGTTCACTCTGGGCTAGGATGGCTGGACCTGGGGATATTTGTTAATTTATATGTGACACACCCACAGTTGCGGCTATAATTGGCTGCTGCTGCTTGACAGTTTTCCTAGGGGCCGAGGTTGGGAGGCAGCAATATTCTTAAGGCCTCTACAGGTAGGGCTGACCCTAAGTTGGCCAAAGCTACCTGAGTGAGTTGGTAGTTGTGTTTCTGGTGCTTTAGACGCGTTAAGAAAATTCACAGACACAGCGGGTTGCAGTCTTCAGTTCTTTTACTCACAGTCTTTGTGTAACAGCCCGCTGTGCACTGGGTTCTCGGAAACAGGGATCCAGCTTCTCACTGGAAGTAGTATGGTACGTAACCGACACCCCTTCTCTGTCCTTTCCAGGTCATTTCACACAGCCTCTCCCGTCCTGCCTTGTGCCTCGCCACACAGAGCTCTGAGCCAGTGACTGTGGATTTTTCCTAGTGGTTCCCCTGCAGTGTCTCCCCTTAGTCCTTTGGTTGCCACCTTTTCAGCACATGTGTGTGGTTGTCAACAGTGTCACCTTGGAAGTGTCACACAGTCTCGGTGTTGCTTGCTGAGCCTGGTCTTCTCCACTAGTCTTTTGGGTTCCTGGTGCCCCTTGCAGCCTAGTCTCTCCACTTGCCTGCGCTTGACAAAGGATATGAGACCCACGGGTTGATTGCTCACTTCTTGTGCCTCTGGGACCCCCCTCTACCTCCTGGAGCCACTTGGGTGATGTTCTGCTCTAAGGTTCGACCATAGGACGAGCACTCACTTGCTCCAGTCCTCTAGACACTTCTCAGGCATATATTCTCTAGCTTTCCTTTAACTCGACCTTGGTGTTCAGTGGCCTTTCCTCAGCTGTTCTACCGCCTCTCCACAGTTGTTCACCTGTCTATCTTTTCACTGTCGTCTCCTACATTCTAGATGTTTCCCACTCTTTTTATACCCTCTGTCATGTGTCCCACGTCATCTATGTGTGTTCTTCCTGACCTCACTGCTCTCAGGTGCTTCCTCTCTAACTACTTCCTTCACCTCCCAACCCCACTACAATCATTCCTAGTATGATCTGGGTGTCCTGGTATCAGTCTGTACCCCCCTTACTAGTGAGTGGGATACTACACCCCAACAAGGTTGCAGTACCTCTTTCTTGACTGGATCCGCAGGGGCGCCACATAAAAATTACAGACCACTCCATTATTTGTAGGTGGGAAAACTTGCAAAATCAGCAGTGTATCAAATACTTATTTTCCCCACTGTAATTTCACACTAAACGTCCAAAATGGGGCACACAAATTGTTGGCACCTTTTCATAATTGTGGGAAAACATCATTGTTTCAAGCAAATGATGTTTGTTCAAACTGACAAGTAACACATGTGGGCAATATAAAAATCACACCTGAAACCAGGCAAAAAGTGGAGACGTTGACTCAATCTTTGCATTGTGTGTCTGTGTGTGGAAAACTAAGTATTGAGAACTGAAAGAGAAAAAGAGAACTGTCTAAGGACTTGAAATCCCAAATTGTTGAAAAACATCAACAATCACAAGATTACAAGTCCATCTCAAGAGATCCTGATGTTTCTTTGTCCAGGATGTGCAACATAATCAAAAAGTTTACAACCCATAGCACTATTACTAATCTCCCTGGATGTGTACAGCAGAGAAAAAATGATAGAGTGATGCAACATAGGATAGTTTGGTTGGAGGAAAAAACAGGCCCTATCAAGTTACAAAGAAATTCAAGCTGTCCTACAGGCTCAAGGTGCATCAGTTTCCATCAACATTTGAAATGAAATCAAACACTATTGAAAAGATCCAGGAGGACCTCATTGCTCACACAGAGAAATAAAAAAACTACACTGCAGATTGCCAAAATGTATGTGAAAAAGCCAAAATCCTACTGACCAAGAGCCATAGAGCTTTTTGGTAAAGCAGATCATTCTACTGTTTACCGAAAATGGATGAGGCCTACAAAAAGAAGATCACAGGACCTACAGGCCATATGGTGGAGGTTCAAATATGTTTTGGGGTTGTTTTGCTGCCTCTGGCCCTGGGTGCCTTTACTGTGAGCAAGATATCATGAAATCTGAAGATTAGCAAAAGATTTTGGTCACAATGTAGGGACCAGTATCAGAAAGCTGGGTTTGTGTCCTAGGTCATGAATCTTCCAGCAGAACAATGAACCCAAACATACTTCAAGAAGCCCCCACAAATGAATAGAAGCAAAGTGCTGGAGAGCTCTGCAGTGGCAGCAATGAGTCCGGATCTAAATCCTATTGATCACCCGTGGAAAGGTCTTGAAATTTTATAGCAATTTATAAAGAAGAGTCCAAAATTCCAGGTGAGAAGAGTTAGGCTAGGGTCATATTTGCGGTTTCGTTTTCAAAACCGGATCCGGTTTTGACCATTAAAAATGGTCAAAACCAGATCTGGTTCCCCAGCCATAGGCTGCAATAGAAAAACCGGATTGCACTTAATGCAATCCGGTTACCGCATTCGGTTTGGCAGCCTGCAGTAAAAATCATGCAGGCTGCATTTTTCTAAGCGGTTGAAACACCGAATCCGTTTTTTTTTATAATGGGCGCTTATGGCAACCGGATCCAGTACCGCAAGGTACATGAATGTACCTTGCGGTACTGGATCCGGTTTTTGGTGCCACAATTTTTTCTCATTGCAGATCTGGATACATTACTGGATCCACATCTGCAATGTGATGCCAAATGTGAAAGCACACGGTAATACCGCATCCGGTAATGGATGCGGTTACCGGAATGTGCCTTTCAAATGTGACCTAAGAAACCAGTGATGGTTATAGGAAGTGATTGATTACAGTAAAGGTAAAGAGAGATGCATAAAGCGCATGTACATTAATGCCTGAAGCCTCGCCAACAAAATTGAGGAATTAGAATTGATTTTGTTGGAAAATAATTATGACATGGTTGGGATATCGGAGACATGGCTGGATGAGAGCCATGACTGGGCTGTTAATTTACAGGGCTATTGTCTGTTCAGAAATGACCGTACAAATAGGCGAGGAGGAGGTGTATGTTTATATGTAAAATCATCCTTAAAACCCATCCTGCGTGATAATATAGGTGAATCTAATGGAAATGTAGAGTCCCTGTGGGTGGAGATAAGGGGAGGGAGAAAAAATAATAAATTACTGATAGGGGTTTGTTATAAGTCCCCAACAATAATGGAAGTGGAGGAAAAAATCCTCATAAAGCAAATAGATGGAGCAGCGACTCAGGGAGAAGTCATTATTATGGGGGACTTCAACTACCCTGAAATACATTGGGGAACAGAAACCTGCAGTTCCAGCAAAGGCAATAGGTTTTTGACAACTATGAGAGACAATTGCCTTTCACAACTGGTTCAGGACCCAACAAGAAGGGGGGCACTGCTTGACCTAATATTAACCAACAGGCCGGACCGCATATCACATTTACAGGTTGGAGGTCACTTGGGTAATAGTGATCACAAAATAATAAGTTTTCAAGTATCCTTTAATTAGATGTGTAGTAGAGAGGCTACAAGGACACTAAACTTCAGGAAGGCAAATTTCCAACGGTTGAGAGATGATCTTAGTGCAATAAACTGGGACAATGTCCTGAGACATAAAAGTACACAAAGCAAGTGGGAGACGTTTATTAGCATCCTTAATAGGACCTGTGCACAATATACTCTATGGGAATAAGCATGCTAGAAATAGGAGGAAACCACTATGGCTAAATAAAGCGGTAAGAGGCGCAATAAGTGACAAAAAGAAGATATCTAGGGAATTAAAGCAAGTAGGTAGTGATGAAGCGTTAAATAAATACAGAAAATAAAATAAGATCTGTAAAAAAGCAAATCAAGGTAGCAAAGTTTGAGCCAGAGAGACCATTGCCAGAGAAAGTAAAAATAATCCCAAAATATTTTTTAACTACATAAATAGTAAAGAAACTAAAAAATGATTGTGTTGGCCCCTTTAAAAATTATCTGGGTGAAATGGTGCTAAATTACTTTTTTTCAACAGTATATACACAAGAAATCCCATGACAGACAATATGATCAGTGATAACAAAAACTGTCAATTAAATGTCACCTGCTTAACCCAGCAGGAAGTACGGCATCGTCTAAAAATCAACTAAAATTGACAAATCCCGAGCTCGGATGGGATACACCCAGAGTTGCTGCAGGAATTAAATACTGTCATAGATAAACCATTAATTTGAATCTTTACAGATTGAAGGATAGGGGAAAATATGTGTAAATGGGTTAAGAACTGGTTTAGTGATAGGTAATGAAGGGTGATCATTAATGGAACACACTCAGAATGGGTCACAGTTAACAGTGGGTTACCACAGGGGTCAGTGTTGGGCCTGCTTCTTTTTAATATATTTATTAATGACCTTGTAGGGTGCATACAGAGTAGAATATCAATATTTGCAGATGACACTAAACTCTGCAGGGTAATCAATACAGAGGAGGACAATTGTATATTACAGGGGGATTTATGTAAACTAGAAGCTTGGTCTGATAAATGGCAAATGAGCTTTAATGGAGATAAATGTAAGGTCATGCACTTGGGCAGAGGAAACAAAAGGTATAATTATGTGCTTAATTGTAAAACACTGGGCAAAACTGTCACTGAAAAAGACCTGGGTGTATGTGTAGATGACAAACTCACATTTAGTGGTCAGTGTCAGGCAGCTGCTGCAAAGGCAAATAAAATAATGGGATGCATTAAAAGAGGCATAGATGCTCATGAGGAGAACATAATTTTGCCTCTATACAAGTCACTAGTGCGACGACACTTAGAATATTGTGTACAATTCTGGTCTCCGTGTATAAGAAAGATATAACTGAACTAGAGCGGGTCCAGAGAAGAGCGACCAAGGTTATTAGAGGACTGAGGGGTCTGCTATACGAAGACAGGTTATTAAACTTGGGGTTATTTAGTTTAGACGGGGACAAAGGGGGTGTCCTCTACGTCTTGAGGAAAGAAGGTTTAATCATAAACACAGACGTGGATTCTTTACTGTAAGAGCAGTGAGACTATGGAACTCTCTGCCACATGATGTTGTAATGAGTGACTCACTACTAACATTTAAGAAGGGCCTGGATGCCTTTCTTGAAAACTATAATATGACCAGTTACCGTATATACTCGTGTATAAGCCGACCCGTGTATAAGCCGACCCCCTACTTTTGCCCCAAAAACCTGGGAAAACCTATTGACTCGTGTTTAAGCCGAGGGTGGACCCCAGCACAGGTATACAGCCCCCAGCAGGGGGG
Organism: Allobates femoralis; assembly: GCA_033576535.1. Lineage (NCBI taxonomy): Eukaryota > Metazoa > Chordata > Amphibia > Anura > Aromobatidae > Allobates > Allobates femoralis. The sequence continues at coordinate 79,854,318 of JARQOC010000002.1, forward strand.
TATACAGTCCCCCCAGTGGTAGTATACAGCAGCCTCTCCAGTAGTAGTTACAGCAGCCTCCCCAGTGGTATATACAGGCCCCAGCAGTATTACAGCAGCCTCCCCAGTGGTATATACAGACCCACAGTATATACAGCAGCCCCAGTGGTATATAGCAGCCCCAGCGGTATATAGCAGCCCCAGTGGTATATAGCAGTCCCAGTGGTGTGGTATACAGCAGCCCCAGGGGTATATAACAGCCCCAGGGGTATATAGCAGCCCCAGTGGTGTGGTATACAGCAGCCCCAGGGGTACCCATACATACACACATATACACACACACACACACACATATACACATATATACTGTGCCTTGTGGTTCCCCCTGCTTCAGTTCCATCATCATCGGTGCTGAGGGCCGCCATCTTCCTTCTTCCCTCCGCCCTGGCCAGTGATTTCAGAGCAGGCCGCTCTGTGATTGGCTAGCACCCGTGATCACGTGTCACGGGTGCTAAGCCTGCTAAGCCAATCACAGCGCGGCCTGCACTGACATCACTCTGACATCACTGGCCGGGGCGGAGGGAAGAAGGAAGATGGCGGCCCCCAGCACCGATGATGATGGAACCGAAGCAGGGGGAACCACAAGGCACAGCAGACCGGGAACGGAGCGAGGACCCCACCGGAAGGCACAGAGGACACCACAGCACAGAAAAAGAGGATCGAGGAGGCAGCACAGCGGTCGGCACGGAGGACATCGGAGGCACTGCAGAACTACTAGATTCTGTGATAGGGCGTTGATCCACGGAACTAGTCTGATTGCCCTATCTGGAGTCAGGAAGGAATTTTTTCCCCCAATGTGGAGCTTAGTGTTGCCACATGGTTTTTTTTGCATTCCTCTGGATCAACATGTTAGGCTATGGGTTGAACTAGATGGACTTTTAAAATCTTCCTTCAACCTTAAAAACTATGTTAGGCTGGGGTTCCACATAGAAGTCCGTTTTTGGAAGTGATTTTCATCACCAATCCGTTTTTTATAGGGTGCTTTTTGAGCCTCCTGCACTCCTGAACGTTTTTGGACTTAGTCATTTTTTCATTAAAAAACGCATGCGCGTTAACGCATGCGCAAACGCAAGTGCCAAATATGCCATGCGTTTGCGCATGCGTTTCCCATATGGCCCCATGTTAAAAAAACGCATGCGTTTTTTAACTGATGCCAAAAGCATTGCATGCAACGTTTTTGGCTCAAAAACGGACAGGGCAATGTTTTGAGCTCCAGAGAAAAACGGACAGGGTGTTTATTACATCCAATCCGTTTTTCTGTCAGTTTTTGGACTTAGAAAAAAAAATGAAAAAAGATGAAGCCAAAAACGGACTGAGGGCTCATGTGGAACCCCAGCCTTACTATGTTACTGTAATGAGGTGAACAATTCAGACTGCCGCATTGAGATGGACATAGAATTGGACTTTGTTTCCGCACTTGTCCACCAGGGGGCATTAGTGGACTGTACAATCACAGAGGGTGGAAATCCCCCACCATCTCTTTTGTTTACCCAGGAGAGAAAACAGAGATACAGGGCTGTGCAGACTCAGAGTTCAACAAGGACAGACCTGTGGTGGTGTCTCCCGACATAGGGCTCTTTTGCAGCCTGATTCTTGGGAAGAAATACCCCGTGAAAATCGTTGCTGCAACCCCGGTCTGCAGGACCTTGTCTTACCGAGGGTCCAACTCAAATTCAGGACATTGCCTCCGGAACTCAGGACATTGCCACTGGATTACATGTGCAGGGGCTGTGACCGACATAAGGGAGCCATCTGTGCTACTGTGATCTCTTTTCTGCTGATCGGTGTGCCCTGGGACAAAGAGAGAGACTAACAAAAATCTGTTACCTGCGGAAAAAGACCGAAGAGGAGGACTGAGGAATTTCCCCCTTCAGCGCTGCACGGGACCCGTCATCGTGAGACCCCAGGCCTGCCACGTGGGAGCGACATCTTCTTCTGTGATAGACTGGTACGTGATTTGAGGGAAAGTTAGGGAAAGATATCTCCATTTTGTGTGTTTTCTTTTTCTTCTTCTTGCTGCGCACCCTGATAAAGTGAAGATCCAGATACTCCACCATATACATGTGAGTAGCTAGATCAGTTGACTGTGTTATAGATATGTTTTACAGTAAAGAAATGTTACTACCGGTTAAATCTGAGTATGGAGATTCTGTTGAAGCCAGACATACACACACACCCGCGGCCTTACCACCGGTCGCTACATCACTATAATTTAATCCAAAGGGGGTGCAACCAAAGAATGAGTTGAGGGTGACAACAATTTTGTTCGGACCATTTTGGAGGTCTGTGTTAAATTATGTCCAATTTGCCTTTTTTTCATTTTTTCGTGTTGTTATAATGCACACAATGGAAATAAAAATGTGTATAACAAAACGTGTAATTGCAATAAGTTTCTAGGAGAAATATTTAATTCCTGGAACAATTTCAAGGGTGCCAACACTTTCTGCCATGACTTTATAATACCTCGATTCCTACTGTAGTAGTTTAATAGGAGGAATTTCCATGTGTTCCTGTACATTACTGCCATGCATTTTTAATCAAAAGCAGAAGTGTGTTTAGAGGTTCAAGTCAGGGGTAGGGGGAATATATCATCGAAAAAATTAATGCAATCAATACCTAGACAACAGTGTCCACATTTTGGCATCTAGGTGCCCCTTGTTTTCATATTTGATTGCCCCTATAATAAAAATGCTTCTTCACAACATTGTGCACCTTAAAAAAACTGAACTACTTTTCAGGCTTAAATTCTTAAGTTGGTTGTTACATAAGTGCAAACCTAATATTTAATAATGAATCCAGAGTTCCCCCTTTACAGTAACAATGTCCCCTAAGGGTATGTGCCCACAGGACGGTTTTAGTGCGGTTTTCTAGCGGTTTCCGCCGACGTTTTTACATTGGTTTTATTTAAATTTATGTTAATCCAATCCAGCGTTTGGATTAACATTGAAACCTATAGCAATTGGAAACCGCTGTGCCCACTATGCCGGTTATATTATGCTCATCTTCATCCAGTTCACCGTTTTTCAGGCGGTTTGTGAAGATTGAGCATGTCAATTTTCAAGTGCGTTTTTAAAGCGGTTAGAGCAAGGAAAGTGACTCATTCTAATCAATGGCGTTGTGCGAGGCTGCCACTAAACCGTCCACATCGGCGTTTTAGCGACGGTTTCAGAGCAGAGGGAGGAGTTGAATACCGGAAACAGAAAGCTGTGCACTCACTGTGATTGCAATGTCGTGGTATCGGCGCATGAAAATCGATGTGCCCCGTCTGCTGACTCTGGTAAGGAGCCAGAGCCTTCACTGCACCTTCTGCCCTCTGTGCCCTCCATGTGCCTTTTCCCCTTCTGCCTCCAGTGCCTGACTGTGTGCTGGTGATGCTGTCCAGTCTGCACAGAATGTATGCCTTGTTCACCTTCTGCCCTATGTGTCTGCATGTACTTTCTCCACTGCTGCCTCCGGTGCCTGACACAGTATACAGGAGACATGAGTGGCAGCACAGTGTACAGGAGGCATGAGTGGCAGCACAGTATACAGAAGACATGAGTGGCAGCACAGTATACAGGAGACATGAGTGACAGTATATACAGGAGGCATGAGTGGCAGTATATACAGGAGGCATGAGTGGCAGTATATACAGGAGGCATGAGTGGCAGCACAGTATACAGGAGACATGAGTGACAGTATATACAGGAGGCATGAGTGACATTATATACAGGAGCCATGAGTGGCAGTATATACAGGAGGCATGAGTGGCAGTATATACAGGAGGCATGAGTGGCAGTATATACAGGAGGCATGAGTGGCAGCACAGTATACAGGAGACATGAGTGGCAGTATATACAGGAGGCATGAGTGGCAGTATATACAGGAGGCATGAGTGGCTCTCATGGAATGCTGTAGGCCTGTGGGAAGAGGTGAGTCTGTAGGTCAGTATTCAAGGTTCCCAGGGTAGGAGAGTGTCTGTAAAGGTGGGCCAGGGAGTTCCAGAGTTTGGTGCATGCCCGGTAGAAATCCTGTATATGGTAGTTGGAGGAGAACATGATGGGGGATTAGAGGAGGAGATCTTGAGAGGTACGCAGGTTGTGTGAGGGATGTTATCGGGAGATCAAGTCAGATATGTGTAGCGACCGGTGGCAAGGCCGCGGGTGTGTGTGTATGATCTTTCTCAACAGAATCTCCAAACTCAGGTTTAACCGGTAATAACGTTTCTTTACTGTCAAACATGTTTATATCACAGTCAACCGAACTATATGCGCACTTGTATATATTAGAGTCTCTGGATCTTCACTTCTTCCGGGTACGCAGCAAGAAAAAAACACAACAATGAAGGTATCTTTCCCTAACTTTCCCTAAAATCACGTACCAGTCTATCACAGAAGAAGATGTCGCTCCCACGTAGCAGGCCTGGGGGTCTCACGATGACGGGTCCCAGTGCAGCGCTGAAGGGGGAAACTCCTCAGTCTTCTTCTTTGGTCTCCTTCCGCAGGTAACGGAATTTTTCTTTTAATGTCTCTCCCAGTCTCAGGGCACACCGAGCAGCAGAAGGAAAATCACGGCAGTACAAATGGCTCCCTTATGTCGGTCACGGCCCCTGCACATGCACTCCGGGTGCTCGGCGGGCAAGGTTTTGCATAGCGGCCAGAGTCACAGCACCAAAGTCCAGTGGCCCAGGATCAGTCACGGGGGCTCGTCCGGGATGATTTTTCCGGCAAGGTGTAGCAAAGTAGCCCTCTTTCAACAGACATCCACAGGCAGATCTTCCCTGGCTCAGCTCTGGATCTGCACTGACTTCCTGCTGCTCTCTCTTCCTGAGTAAACACATTTGCTGAAAAGGGAATTTCCCACTTCCCTGCGTTTGTTTCAGCACTTATCCACAAGGGGCAGTAGCGGACTGTGCACAGTTCATTTCCATATCCATTTCTATGATACAGTCTGAATTGCTCACCTCATTACATACCCCCCCACTTAAAGGTTGACAGTCCCTGTCAACAACCATCGGCTCCATGGCAGTGATGGCTGTTGATATCACAGGGATTGATCTCCGGCGGAGTAGGGACCTCTGTTGGGGGAAACCGTCATCCCCCCGTTCACCTTCGCTCCCTTGTTCAGGGCTCACAATATCTCCAATAAACTCAGTCCCGTTTTCTACCCGGGGAGAGTAGGATCGCCGCGGTAGCGGCGCTGGTTGGGGGCAAATCTGCTTCCTTTAACGGGAACACCCCCAGGACCGGTGACGTCGGCGGCCTCTATACCCCTCTCTCCCTTCACAACATCAAACTGTACCACCACCCCATCACCAACGCTGCGGAGGCACTTGCGAGGATTGTTACGCTTTATGGCAGTCTGATGTACAAACACGTCATCCTTTGTGTCATTCCTGTTGATGAAGCCATACCCATCGCGGACATTAAACCACATCACCGTCCCCTGGTCCCGAGTGGCCAGTACTTGCTTATCGGTCTGGCTCTGTCTCTTCACACCCTTTTCCTTGATCTCCCCTGCCGAGCGAGCCGCTTTGGCGGGGGCGTCTAGTTTAAAGGTGGCTGCTGTTGTGGGGCATGACTTGCTGGTTCTGGTATATCGGACCACGGGTGGAGGATGCGGACAACGGTTTGCCCTATGGCGGGAGTCGCCGCATGTCCAGCACCTTCCCATAGGCCGGCTGGGTTGCTGTCTCGCTTGCCTGTCCGCCTGTTGGTCTAGCATGAGCTGTAGCTGTAGTATCTGTTTCTGCAACTCTGCTACTATCTGCTTCAATTCTTCCGTGTCACTGTTCGGAGTGCTGGCACCGGATATGGACCTGCAGGCCGTAGTATAAGTCTGGTTATAAGTTACTACCGGGAGGAGATTCTGTTGATCACACCTCCTGCCGACTACGCCAGATGAAGCGACCAGTGGTAAGGCCGCGGGTGTGTGTGTATGATCTTTCTCAACAGAATCCACATACTCAGGTTTAACCGATAATAACGTTTCTTTACTGGCAAACATGTTTATATCACAGTCAACCAAACTATATGCGCACTTGTATATATTAGAGTCTCTGGATCTTCACTTCTTCCGGGTACGCAGCAAGAAAAAAACACAACAATGAAGGTATCTTTCCCTAACTTTCCCTAAAATCACGTACCAGTCTATCACAGAAGAAGATGTCGCTCCCACGTAGCAGGCCTGGGGGTCTCACGATGACGGGTCCCAGTGCAGCGCTGAAGGGGGAAACTCCTCAGTCTTCTTCTTTGGTCTCCTTCCGCAGGTAACGGAATTTTTCTTTTAATGTCTCTCCCAGTCTCAGGGCACACCGAGCAGCAGAAGGAAGATCACGGCAGTACAAATGGCTCCCTTATGTCGGTCACGGCCCCTGCACATGCACTCCGGGTGCTCGGCGGGCAAGGTTTTGCAGAGCGGCAAGAGTCACAGCACCAAAGTCCAGTGGCCCAGGATCAGTCACGGGGGCTCGTCCGGGATGATTTTTCCGGCAAGGTGTAGCAAAGTAGCCCTCTTTCAACAGACATCCACAGGCAGATCTTCCCTGGCTCAGCTCTGGATCTGCACTGACTTCCTGCTGCTCTCTCTTCCTGAGTAAACACATTTGCTGAAAAGGGAATTTCCCACTTCCCTGCGTTTGTTTCAGCACTTATCCACAAGGGGCAGTAGCGGACTGTGCACAGTTCATTTCCATATCCATTTCTATGATACAGTCTGAATTGCTCACCTCACTACATATGTATGATGGTGTATGTCATGTGTCCCCTATGGTGTAGCTGATGTGTAAACTATGTTATAGCTGGCATTTATCTGTGCTGCTTATGTTACGTGTTCCCTTTTCTTTTGGTGTGCTGTGACGTCATTGTGTCGGCCAGGCTTAGTGATGTAATCATATGCGTTGTGCAAATAGCTGTGGCTATTATACATTTTAATTACCTTGATTTTCTGTATTTTTGAGATTGAAGCCCATCCAGAAATATGGAATCCGTCCTGTGAATCGGAGTTCATCCTGGACAGCTATTTGTCGGCAGCTTTACCATGAATATGAGGATGCAAATCGTGACCTCCAATTAATTGTTGGTGTGTTTTTACTTTTGCCAATGTCGAAGCAAAATCCGAATGTGTGTGTTTCCTAATGATGATACTGTTTTATTCCATAACAGAAGATGATGTGAAGAAGAGATGGAAGTCTGTTAGGGACGCCTCCACTAAGTTCCTTGCCAGACAGGAAAAGAGTGGCTCCTCACCAGCCCGGAAGAAATGCCCTTTTTATAACGAGCTGCAGTTCACGCTGACCGGTAGAACTCTGCGTCCGTAAGTACACAACAATTGCAATGACTATACATAGTCTGCTCAGCCAACGACGCTGGTGTATTGGGTGCGCTTCCTATTATGGGCTTCTGGCACTTCCTGTGCTGCGTATCGCAGTGTATGTTGCCATATCTCCAGAAGGCCGTCAGTCTGTGTCACATCTCACGTGACGTAAGACTATGACATACTTTAGTTACATTAGCGCTGGCTTTTCATATTTAGTAGAATACCAATATTCTTTCCTATAATATTTGTCCAGAACCCAACACTACTCACATTTCATACGTCCTACTGTCAAAAAGAATGTTGTTGATTTGTAAGTTATATGTCAGCAGTGCCTACACAGCTGACCATAATGTAATTTTTTTTTTTTTGTGGGTTGACAGAACGGAAGGAAACATTCCAAGACGTTCCTCAGTGGATGAAGTAGGCGGCAATGCTAATGAAGAAGAGCAGCAACCTGGTCCTAACAGCAACCTTTCTGTTCCTCAAAGATCACCTAGTGTGTGTACGGACCAGAATGTGGACAGTCCGAGTACTTCGACTGATGTGGAAAATGCGGGCGCAATATCAGCACGTTCTGCAACCCTCAACATCCGTTCACTCACCCCATTCCATCAATTAGCTGCGCGACGGGTTCAAAGACCCCAACAAGGAAAGAACCAGAATAACTTCCTGGCTCAGGAGGCTCTGAGCATGCTGAACGGTCGGAGCAAAGAAGATCGCTTCGATCATGTTGGTCTTCATGTGGCAGCTTGCCTCAAGGAAATGCCTAGGGACAGGGAGGCATCGTTTTTGTCTGTCTTGTACGGTCTTATTGATGAATACCGTTCAAGAGAGCCGATTCCGAGTGCCTCTACCATTCTGCAAGGTATCCATCAAACTTTCACCCGGAATTGGGCAGTTATGGAGGTAACCCTGTGGGCCCTGGCCATGTACGTCACCCTCAGGCCTCCGGAATGCAGCAGGATCAACATTTAATTCGCCAACGCCATATGGGAAATTGGATAATTACACATCTTATTCGTCGCAATTGGCCTCAGATGATAGTTCAACAAGTCTTGAGTTGTCTGGACAGTCAATGTTTGGAGGAGATATGGGAACCGCACTTTACTACCTTGCATTAAGTCTGAGTTAATTTTTTTCATTAGTGTTTTTTGTAAATGATTGTTTTTTTCATACCTCACTAATCCGACGATCGTGTTAGATTGCTGCTTATGCTGGTCAATGTGTTGCTCTATGCCTCCACATTTTATTGGGAACAGAGTCAACCTTGTTTTATAATGTTTGACATTTTTGGTTCTTTCAGGATCAACATTTGAGAAGTGTTTGTAGACCCCGGTGTTCCTAATTTTGTTTTTTTGGTTTGGGGAAACTTTATCGTTTACATTTTTGTTGAATGTACATCGTACGGTAGGCTAACTACATTGCTGTATTTATTATCAGAAGACAACACACAGAACCCCTTCGGCAACTTTGAAGAAATTGTGAAAAGTGCCTTGTCAAAATTTTGCAAAGTTATTGTTTGATTCTGGAAATAAACCTTGTTTATTTTTTGAAATATCATTTTTTCTTAAAGCATACTACATTTGTCACATGACAGTTACAAAACATTGTGTAATGATGTACTATCCTTGAAAGTTTTAGTCATCAAGTCCCATTACATATTGCATCTCAGCAGTGTGGTCTCCATCCCCCAGCCAAGGTGCATGAGGCGCTGGCAGCACTCCAGGGAGAGTGCTAAATTCAGTTCACAGGGCTTGACCCAACATCAAAAGGGGACATACCTGGAGGCACCTACATGAGCAGATGATCTACCAATGATCTCACTTTTGATGCATATGCATTATAACAAGAAAGCACTACAGGGGAGAAATCCTCTTTAAAAAAGAGAAAAAGCCTTCACAGGACTTGATGACCATCTGGGTGCAAACATAAAAGACAGCAATACTTTGATAAAGATCACGGAGTTGTGATCGAAACGTCAGCCTGATCGCAGATTGTCTTTATGCACTAAGGAAAAAAAACACATATCTTCACCTTGAAAATCTTTTGAGTGTGCAGTGTTCTTTGAACTCTATTTAATTTTGAGACCCAAGGGCCTCATACACTAGCACCTCAACAACTTCCAATAGGTGTGCACGCCAATCACCATAATTACAGCTGCATGTTAGACAGCAGGTCCATAGTTGAAGGCATGTCCCAGCAGCATAGGAGCCTGAGCGCACAGTTAGTACATAGGATCAAGCAGAGGGGAGAAGGGGAGACGGGAGTAGCATCCATGGTATTCTGGAGGAGTACACCATATGTAGTTTTAGGGTAGGTGGTGCACATGGCTGTAGGTGTTTTGCCAGGACACGACACCTTCAGTGTCATGAAGTAGTCAGCAAAGGTATCTCGCACCACCACGGCAGAATTAGGTGGCCGACCAGAACCCCAATTGATAGCTGTCCTGAATAAAGGCAGCTCCAAACCTTCAATCTGCTCGGTTGCATAACCCCGGGCAAAATTGTGAAGGACGCAGCATGCCTTTATGACAGCATCAATTGTGCTTCGGTTTAGTTGAATGGCTGAATGGAAGACCCTCCATTGACTACTCATGATACCAAAGGTGCATTCCACGAATCTGGTTGCCCGGCTTAGCCGATAGTTGAAAATCCTCCGCCGGTCATCCATTCCCCTTCGTGGGTATGGGCGCAGCAGGTTCGGCATCAATGGAAAAGCCTCATCCGATACCATCACGTAGGGGACTGGATGCGTGGAACCGGGCAAAGGTCTATCGGCAGGTAAGGTGCTGTTATCTTGGAGCACTTGCATACCAATTTGTGAGTTTCTCAACACACGAGAATCCCCTGTGCTACCATAGGCACCAACATCGATGGCAACAAACCGGTAATGAGCATCAGCCATCGCCATCAGGACCACTGAAAAATACTTCTTGTAATTAAAGAAGCGGGATCCTGATCGAGGAGGCTGTTTAACTCGGATAAGTTTGCCATCGACTGCCCCTATGCAGTTAGGGAAGTTGGCCACAGACTGAAAGCCTGCCGCTTCCTGCAACCAAATCTCCTTGTTTGGAGAAGGCATCACAATGGGCTGCAAGTGCTCCCAGATGACAGTGCACGTCACCTTCACAATTGTAGATATTGAGCTTTTTCCCACCCTAAACTGAAGATGGAGTGATGAAAAGCTCTTGCCAGTAGCCAGGAAGCTGAAATTAAAATTAAAAAAAATATATTAGAAAAATTACAAACATTGCATGTTAATATTACATATTTAATCAAGCACCCATCTGATGGTTCGACATACATGTTTTGATGCCGTAAAAGCCGCGTAAGTATACATAAAATTTGGATTGCAGAATTTCCCCATTGACTTGCACTCAAATTAGACATCCACTTACGTTATGTCGTCCACATCAACACATGTTCGCTGCATCCCCACTACCATCAGCAGCAGGTTTATGCAGAGCCGTAGTTTTCGAGGAACGTCGGCGTGTGTGACCATCAGGGAACAGCGAGCACCGCCATGTTCCAGCGCCGCACAGCAGCGCTGTGACATGGTAAACAGGGTGACATCGGGTCTCTAAGCAGACTCCTGTGCTTAGAGACCCGTTTTTTTGCCCTGGATAACGGCATCCGCCCGCTCCCTCATACCCGGAAGCGGGCGGATGGCAGTCTCCACGGTAAAAAAGCGGGTTTGGAAGTGCAGGACCCTGCTTACAGACCCGATGTCACCCTGGTTACCAGCGTTATCCTGCTTCGGGTTTGCGGGGAGCAGGGGAATGCTGCCAGCAGCGATTTTGCTGCAGACAGGTCGCTGAGGAGATCTGTTAGTGTGACAGCTCCAAGCGACCTGATTAACAAGCCTCCAGTGATGCAGATCACAAGATGTCTATGTAACAAATGATTGTTGACAATTGGACGACTTACCGGAGTGTGATGAGCAGCCTCTCTTCAGCTCCAATTGCGTCCCGCATGTTCGTGTTTCGTAGGGTGAGCTTGGGCCTAAGAATTTGGAGTAGATCATCGAAGGCAGCTATGCTGAGCCGACAGAATGTAACAAACTTCTCTGGGTATCTACAAATAAAATTTAACACACATTCATATATGTCCAAAAAACATGATATACCGATCACATCCAATTTTAATTTTCTTAACACAAATATTTGTATTTATTGTTGTTACCTCCATAAATTCTGATAGAGGTTGGAGAAGTGACCCCTCGTTTCCCTGCTTTGTAAAAGGGGATGCACCCATATTCTTGGTGCTTTGGGAACCTGTGGGAAAGGAAAGCAAGGGACAGAAGGCAGCATCAGACATACTCCGGCCCACACCAAAGCATCAAAGGCCCCCATCTACAGCCCCCCTTCTTCCCCAAGTCTCTCAGCAATGCCGCCCTGCCCTACATCACATGACCCCCGAGCCTAATGTGTACTGTAATGTTAACCCCTCAGCCGGCTGTTTACTGTAATGTTAACCCCTCAGCCGCTTGTATATTCTAATGTTCAACACTTATCCGCCTGTATACTCTGCTTTTAACCCCTCAACCGCCAGTATACTTTAAAGTTAACCCCTGAGCCGCCTGTATACTGTAATGTTCACCTCTCTGCCGCCGTTATACTGTTATGTAAACCCTTCAGCCGGCAAATAATATGGTTACCCCTCAGCCGCCTGTCTACTCGGCTGCTAAACCCTGAGCCGCTAGGGTACTCTGCTCTTAACCCCTCAGCCCCCAGTGTACTCTGCTCTTCTGAACACTCAGCCACTGCTAACCACTGATACACCATATACACCATATAAGTCCCTTCTGTACAGAGACAACTGTACTATTTCCTGGCTTTTTCTACTGCACTTCTTCATTACAACACCCTCCCGATGCAATTGCATCGGGCATATCTCGAAATATATGTAATATATTAGAGAACGGAAAAAATCAGGCGGCCATACATGTATGTGGGTAGACACATACATATATCTTACCTCATTCTCCTCTTCTTCGTCACATTGGAGAACATGGATTATTGTTCGCAGCAACAGCTGCTTGTAAGGCCTACGCAGGCGCAAAGGACGTACACACGGCATGGTAGATAGCACTGTGTGGTGCGTATGAAGCCAGGAATCAGAGGAGTGTGCCAAAATGGTTTTTTTGAGCGTATCCTTTTTTTCGCAATAAACTTTATTGAAAGCGACATCCTCAGACAGGAAATGATGCGAGGCGAGACATGGTTTTTTTTTTAGCACATTTTTTTCTAGTAACAACAACTTTATGTACAAACTATGAGCTTACAAATGGCCAAGAATGATGAGAAAAAACCGCTATACAACCGCTGAAAAAACGCTGTAAAACCACTGGAAAAGCGCTGGAAAACCGCTGACAAAACGCTGGAAAACCTCTCTTCAGAGCTCAGGACTGTAGGCTCCAGAAGTTCACCACCGGTTTTCTGACGGTCAGAATGATGCAAGAACCGTCCTGTGGGCACATACCCTAAATCCCACTCCATGTATAGTAATAAGGTCCCCTGATTCCCTCCATGTACAGCTCCCCTATACAAAGTATAATTAACACACAGCTCCCCTAGACACAGTATTATGGTCCCACACTGTATCATGCCCCCCACAGTTGTCCTCACACTGTATGATGGCCCCCACAATAATTCCCACGCTGTATTAGGGCCTCAAAGAAGTCCCCACACTGTGTGATGATCCCAAGAGTAGTCCTCATACTATATGATTATTATTATTATTATTAAGTATTTATATAGCGCCATTGGGTTACATGGAGCTTTACAAGTGAGAGGGTAGACAAAGACAAGTGGTAGAACAACGACAAATCGACAAATCGATCATACGGGTACAATAGGGCAGAGGATCCTGTCCACGAGGGCTCACAGTCTAGAGGGGGTGGGGAGGGAGACAGTAGGAGGGGGAGAGGTGAGATGGTGCAGCGGATTGGGTCTCAGTGTGTGTTGTAGGCTTGTAAGAAGAGGTGGGTCTTCAGGTTTTTCTTGAAGGCTCCCAGGGTAGGGGAGTGTCTGATGTGGTGGGGGAGGGATGGCCCCCACTGTAAATACCATGCTGTTTGATGGCCCACATAGTAGTCAAAATGCTGTATTGTGACACCCACACTAGCCTCCTTAGTATATGATGCCCTCACAGTAGCTCCTATATTGAATGATGACCCCACAGTGGCCCACATGAGGTATGCTCGCCCCCATAAGAATCAAAACAGTATGATGGCCCCCACACTATTTGATGTCACCACAGTAGCTCACATGCTTTATGATGGCCCCAACAGTTGCTCCATGATGCTCCCAAAGAAGCCCCACACTATATGATGGCAACAAAAGTAGTCAACATACTACGGTCAGGGACAGTGGCAGGTGAGAACTTTGACGGGGACGGTACACCTGTCCAACTGTAATGTAGGTGTTCTAAGGCAAGCTCAGGGAGGCCAGAAACCTCCAGTGGCCTCCGTAGTAGTCAACATGTGGCACCCCTGTTAGCAGGAGGCCACAGGGTGAACTGCAGAAGCACAGGTAAGACGGTCAGCTCACAACAACACACACCCTAACCTCAAGTCATTTCATACCATGCGAGGGGTGGCGGTAGTAGCTACGTGTGGGTGAGAGGTAGAGAGAACCTGGACAAAGGGGTGGAGGAACTAGACTCCAGAATGTACCTAGGAACATTAAGTTGGGCGAGACGACCGATAGCTTCCCATGAGAAAGGAGTAGATGGAGAGATCTCCTGGAGGGTGGAGGAAAACGGAAAGCATCCCCAAGCCGAGACACCGTTCAGCTGAGTACTGACTAAAAGAGACTGAGGATATCGAGCATCAATGCACACGTGCGATGGAAGTGTTTGTATCAAGTGAACAGTTTATTTACAAATTCAAGGTGAAGCGACAGGCTAACGTTTCGGCCAAATTACTGGCCTTGTTCACAGAGTCGCTGAAAAACATGGAAAATATTTACGGTGAGTAACACGAAGGTTGCTGTATTTACAAGATTTCAGTATACAGGTGAAGTCATATACGTATCAACATATATACAAAAGAAAAATGTCTCATAGTTTAAATTAGTATATACAATGGTGATGGCACAAGAATATTGACTCAGCGGGGTTCACAGGATATATGGAGACAGAGATGATCAACTGTACTAGTGGGTTCACAGAGGTATTGTGATAGTGGTGGTATAGATATGCTAATGTGGCTAGACATACCCTATGTTGCTGAGGCTAGAGATATAGTTGTTCACAATGTAGGTATACGGGGCCCCCTACCCGGTCGGGGCCTTGGTGCAGCTTAACCAGCTGCACCACGGTAGGTCCGCCCCTGAAACCCATATCAGAACGTGCTTGAATAACTGCTTTGTGTCAGCCCCAACGTACGTTTTGGCACAGCCATCTACAGAGAACGAAGAAGAAAAAGGCAGTGTATATTGTGCTGCAAACAATGATTTTAATAAAGACTACAGTAAGCAGACCAATAAGTGATACAGCATTCGAATCAGGGGTTCTGCCCCAGCATCATACTGCTCTCAGATTACATAGTAAAAACATGTTCACAAATTCTCTTTACCATATCATGTGACATCTGTTCTAGTTAAAATCAAGCTAGTCAATTCATAATTACATTGTGTCCCGGTATCTTTTTAACAGAAGATTGTTTTCTGCTTTTTACTTGCTTTTCATATTTCAGAGTAAATTAATCTTTTTATTTCAACTACCACCTCTTATCATAATGATCTACAGCAGTTTACTTGTCATTTATGTAGAATTCTTTGGCATTTTGTTAACTACAGAGACAATCTTTCTTTGTTATCCACAAATTACACAGACACTTCATCAGGATAGAATTGATCATTCTACTTTACTTGATAGCCCTTCCAATGAAAGCACATTATTACTCCACAATAACTAAGATTACTTGAAGGCTTCGTAAGTGTACCGCTATTTTTGGAAAGGAGATTATGACACAAAGTCTGTACTGTCTTCTCCTTAAAGTAGAACTCCCATTTTGTTCCCTAATCGTTGCTAAATATGTATGTAATACAATGGAATGAAATAAAATACTTACCAATTGCTGTCTTACCTGATTTCTAATGCTGCTCTTGTTCTCTTCTGGACTATATGACGGCTCTTCAGCTTTACCGGCACACACATCAACTATCCATAGCAGTAGCTGCCTTCCCAAAGTAAGTCTATGAGACTCACAACAAGGCTCTAAAGACCTACAGTAAGAAGGCAACTTCTGGTCCACACATAAGGTGGTGTGAGCCTCCTATACTGATTAAAAGAATGACAATGGAAACTGCAAAGATGCCGTTCAGTATTTTAATTCAGTTACAGGAAATTACATACATAATTAGAGAGGATTAGAGGAAAAGATTTTTGTTGGAATTATATGGAATCTAACAGCCAAAAAAAACCCTTCATTGACCTCTATATGTATACATATATGTAGCACCTGCTGATTCTTATGAGGAGGTGAAGAAAACTACCAATCCCAAGGTGCCTTGAGCCTGGCATCAATCTGGAGGAGGAAGAGGAGGAGCAGCAGCCAACAACAGGAGGGACAGGCTGGGTGTGTTGGAAAAGAAGGAAAGAGGGGATTTTACTGAGGTGTGTGAGGGGTTATAGCCATGTTGGAGCAGTATTAAGAAGCTGAGATCTGAAGTTGCTGCTCTGGGTAAAGAGAGACTGATTTATACAGCTGCAAGGCAAACTGCAGATAGGAGCTGTCCCCCTCCTCCAGGTTTCCCACTGAAAAGAAGGATTTTGCCTGCTGTTCCTCTCCTTTACAAACAACTGAATCCAGAAGCTGTAGTCTGGAACTGGAGAGCAAAGATCTGTAAAAAGAAGTGAGTACCATTGCTGGGAACTGTAATTCTACCACTGAAGAGAGGTACTGCAGTTATCTATAAGGGAGCATTGCTGTGACCTGTAGTGCTATTGCTGGAGAAGTGTACTGAAGTTCTCTATGAGAAAGTGTGCCTGGAACCTATAGTTCTAACATTTGAGTAATGTACTTAAGCTAATTACAAGGCCCTGCTGAAGGCACTTTTGACTGCACTGACTAGATGTTTATATAGGACCAGCCCTGGAGGGAATACTGCTTCATTACCTTACGTGCACCACCACACAGCAAGAGCGCCAATATCCGTGGCAACTGGGGCCCAAACACGAGACTGTGTCATTTGCCAGGCTGCAGCTATTTGTAGGTTAATTGTAATTAGTTAGGAGTGTGTGTGTGTGTGTGTCATACGTTAAAGGGAAAGCACCACCTCATTGCAAAACACCTCTTGTGCTCCTGTGTAATACTGCATAACACTACCTGTTTACTGTTACGTGCTATTCCCCCTGCAATTGCCATTTCTCCTTCTTTTTGTAAATAAATCTGTTAAGATTTCTAGCCTCATCTTTTGTGAGTGTGTATGGAACGTGGACAGGGTTTCCCAAGTCGACCCCTAGGAGAAGAGAAATAACCCTTCTGCATTCCCTAGAGCTCATAGCAAGATTTAGGTGGAGGCTCTGCGCCATATCAAGGTGAGAACTACCGAATACCCTGCCCACGGCAGTGGATTAAAAAGGTGTTAAAGTGGAGGCACTGCTGAGATCAATCAAGATAGTTATCGCTAATATGGAGGCTTTAACCAAGGCACAAGTGTCCAAGTGGTGTGGGGAAAGAAGCATACTTGAGGAACACAGTTTTGAAGTATGTAGTGAACTCTCCAAGGTGACTGATAAAGATGTTGCGCAGATTGTGAATCAAGTTCAGGGAGTTGTCCATCCCAGAGTGGTTGACAGAAGGAGTGATGAAGTGAGTCTACTATCAGCAGCTTTGATCACAACTGAGGGGGCACAAGAAAAGGCGTTCTTCCAATCCATCATAACTGTGCCATTATAGCATAGACTGCATTAGAAGATCACATGGCCTGTGAGTCCCGATGCAGGTACATCATCTCCTGACACAAGTACACAGTTTAGGATGTCTAGTCGATGTTTTCCCCACACTCTTGCGTGGGACAAACCTGAAGAAACTGTAAATGTGGTTGATGTGGTGGTGGCAGCTATAGAGAAGTTAGTCACTCAGTTTACAAAATTGAAGCCTGAAGGGGCCTACCGTCATATGAGAACCTTCTCGGGTGTCACTCCTGTCCCAGCGGGTGAAGAAGAGCATTACACATGGAGGGATGTTACTCTGCAGTATCTAGAAGAATGGCACTGCACGGACGGTGTGAAGAAGCAGGAATTGTGGAGAGTCTGAAGGGTCCTGCTATGGAAGTAATCCAGGCTGCTTGGAGAAGTCAGTCGGAGACAACTTCTAAAGATTACATGGCTGCACTTGAAGATGCTTTTGGGTCCCCAGAAGATGCCACATATCTCCTTTATAGACTTCACACCACTTACCAGGGCTCTGGGGAGAAGATGTCAGATTCTCTTTATTAACTGGACAAACTGGTGCATAGAATCATAACCAAGGGCAAACTTAAGCCCAAACAAATTGATCAGTGTTGTCTAGAACAAGTGCTCCGAGGAGCTCTGACTCACTAGCTCATTGCTCAACGACTAAGGTGCTGTGATAAACAGCAGATTCCTTATACTTTCCATCAGCTGCTTAAGGAAGTGCGACGAGAGGAAGCTCTCCTGGCTGCCTGAGGACAAGTGACCCAGCAAGTGGTCGATGTCCCTCTGCATCTTGACCTAAGCCATCGAGAGGGAGAATTCCTGAAGATCATTGAGAAGCAAGGAGAACAAATTGCCCAACCTCTAACCGTTCAGGTTCTGAAGGTGGAGCAGCTAAAGCAAATTGTTGAAACAGCTTTCAAGAACCAAAGACAGCCTCTGCAACTGGCATGTGTTGACCACAGTCGGGTGGAAGATACACTACCGTTCAAAAGTTTGGGGTCATTTAGAAATTTCCTTATTTTTGAAATAAATTAATTTTTTTTCAATTAACCTAACATTAAATGAATCAGAAATACACTCTATAAATTGTTAATGTGGTAAATGACTATTCTAGCTGCAAACGTCTGTTTTTTTTTTTACAGTGTATAGGTATATAGAGACCCATTTCCAACAACCATCACTCCAGTGTTTTAATGGTACATTGTGTTTGCTGTGTAAGAAGTCTACTGGATGTTTAGAAAACCCTAGAAAACCCTTGTACAAGTATGTTAGCACAGCTGAAAATGGTTTGGTTGATTAGAGACGCTATAAAATTGACCTTCCTTTGAGAAGGAGGTTGAGAATCTGAAGCATTACATTTGTTTGTTCCATGAAACTCTCAAAATGGCCAGAAAAAGAGAACTTTCATGTGAAACTCGACAGTCTATTCTTGTTCTTAGAAACGAAGGCTATTCCATGCGAGATATTGCCAAGAAACTGAAGATTTCCTACAACGGCGTGTACTACTCCCTTTATAGGAGAGCACAAACAGGCTCTAACCAGAGTAGAACGAGAAGTGGGAGGCCCTGCTGCTCAACTGACCAACAAGACAAGTACATTAGAGTCTCTAGTTTGAGAAATCGATACCTCACAGCTCCTCATCTGGCAGCTTAATTAAATAGTACCCACCAAAGGTCTGCAATGCTGTAATTGCTGCAAAGGGAGCATTCTTTGACGAAAACAAAGTTTTAAGGAGAAAATTATTATGTTAAATAAAAATCATTATTTCTAACCTTGTCAATGTCTGAACTATATTTTCTATTCATCTTACAACTCATTTAATAAATAAAAGTATGAGTTTTCATGGAAAAACAAAGTTATCTTGTGGTGACCCCAAACATTTGAACGGTAGTGTACAAGGTCAGAAGAGTGCTTTGCCTGTGGAAGCACCCATCATATGGCTCACCAGTGTCTGAAAAGGTGGAATTCGAAGAGATCTTGGAACCCCCCTCCCTTCAAACTTAGAGGTGTATTCTACGGCTTCATCTAATCCTGCCCAGTTGGGGCAATTTCCTGAAGATTTTGTAGGACCAGCACCACATGTACCAGTCTGTATCAATGGGCAGCCTTGTACTGTATTGCTGGATAGTGGTTCGCAAGTGTCTATCATCTTTGAGAACTGGTACAGAAAATACATGTCAGATACGCCCCTGCAACATTTATCTGGACTTATAGTCTGGAGAGAGAGTGAAAACAGTTACCCCTACAAAGCTACAAAGGATATGTGTCTGTCACACTACGGTTCCCAGAGACAATAGCTGGGGCAGAAAGGGAGGTACTCATCAATGCATTAGTCTGTCCAGACACAGATGAAGACCGGAAAGCGGTGACTGCTATAGTAGGGACAAATGCCAACCTTTTCCGTACTGTGGCTCGGCGGTGTCATGAAGTTGGAGGTGATAGATACTTACAGACCCTCACAATCCATCCTGTCTGTCTGCTTATGAAAAGATAGAGGAAGAGGAAAGAAAGGAACTATGTCCTGAACATTTTGACTCCTGTTTTGAAGGTAGTGATTTTAACAAGGAGGAAAAACAGTCGGTGATAAGAGGTATGATGAAGCGCGCCAGATACTTCTCACTGGGTGATTGGGACCTGTGCCTTGCAAGAGAAGTGGTCAAAGAGTAACCTGGCTCACTGGAGTGTGGTGCTCTTGAGAAAAAATCGAAATGTATATTGGTATCTCAGGCACACAGAAAAAAGAAAAAGAGATTTTTTTGCATCAATTGATGCAAAAAAATCTCTTTTTCTTTTTGCAAGAGAAGTGGAGCACCGCATCCAGTTGACTGATGAAAAGCCATTTCGAGAAAGATCCCAACGATTGGCTCCCACAGATGTGGAGGACACTGGAGTCATCATAGAGTCCAACAGCCCATACGCGTCTCTGATTATGATCGCTCGCAGAAGAATGGGGCTATCAGGGTGTGTGGTGATTATCGCACTCTAAACAAGCACACTGTGCCAGATCAGTATACTAGTCCTAGATTGCCTGCAGGACAGCCAGTGGTTTTCTGTATTAGATCTTCGGAGTGGGTACTACAAGATACCCATGACCAAGGATGATCAAGAGAAGACAGCTTCCATTTACCTTATTGGTTTCTATCAGTTCCAGAGGATGCCCCAATGAGTGACTGGTTCCCCTGCTACTTTCCAGAGATGTATGGCAAGGTGATGGGAGACATGAACCTTCGGGGGGTCCTGGTTTACCTGGATGATCTGATTGTTTTTGGCCAGACACTTGGAAGAGCACAATCGGAGGTTATTCAAGGTGCTGGATCAGCTAGAAGCCGGGTTAAAACTATCCCTCGACAAGTGTCGGTTCTGCCAGAAGTCTGTGAAGTATGTAGGACACATTGTCAGCAGGGAAGGAATCCCCACAGATCCAACCAAGGTAGAAGCTGTGGTTGAGTGCCCCAAACCCACCAAATTGGGGGAGCTCAGATCTTTTCTAGGCTTCTGCGGGTACTACAGAAAAATTTGTGTCACAGTATTCCAAAGTCACAAAACCGTTGACAGCCCTCACCCAAGAGTATCCTACACCTTGAGGTACAGCTCGCTCTAAGAAACTTGCAACAAAAGCCTACTTCAAGGTAAATGAGCCCTTTGAAGAGAGAGTTTGATGTTTGCATGTGATGAGGTCTTTGAGAGACTCAAGTCCTGCTTCACCCTGGCAAGAGTACTGGCATATGTAGACCCCAACAAGCCATATTTACTTCACGTGGATGTTTCCTTTGAGGGACTTGGAGCAGACAGCAATCCATTGAACTATGTGAGGACGACAGTAAGGCTGGATGCTACTGGCTATCGATGGTTCGCTGCACTAGCTATATATGATTTCAGCCTGAAGTACCAGCATAGTGCCACCAACATTGATGCTTATGTTGTGTTCTGTCTACTCAGGCAGTTGTTGAATGACAAGGAAGAAGCATGGATTGAGGTTCCAGCTTCAGATGTGAAAGCTATGTGTCATTGACAGCAAGGGAAGATGGCTCAATAAGGGGGCTGTACTACCTTCTTGGGGCTCCAGAGGAAGCTCTTCCACAACTATTCTGTCAGTTGAATGTTGATGCTGGCTCCCTGCCTCAACTAACTCTAAACAAGATTGATAAGGCTCAAGGGAAGACCCTTCTGTGGGTGTTGTTCAATGGTGGGTGAAAAGGGGCCACAAGCCTAAGAGGAATGCACTGAAGACAAAAGAATCTGTTCTGTTGACGCAACAGTTCAATTTTCTGGTGGTGAGAAATGGATTGCTGTGCTGAGAGGCCAAATGTAAAAATAAAGATGTTCGTGTGCAGTTGGTGCCTCCTAGTAAGTTCCGTGAGATGGTCATAAGGGCACTGCATGACAACCATGGGCACCTAGGTGTTGAAAAGACCACAAGCCTTGTAGCAGATCGGTTTTATTGGCCAAAGATAGAAGCTGACATTGAACATTACTGTAAATCTTGTGAGCGGTGGATCCTGAGGAAAACCTTGCCTTGCTGGTCTGCCCCCCTTGCCAAAATCACAAGTGATGGCACTCTTGATCTAGCATGCATCGACTTTCTTTCCATTGAGCCTGATGATGGGAACATCAGCAATATTCTAATGGTCACTGATCATTTCACAAGATATGCCCAAGCTTATACCACCAGAGATCTAAAGGCAACCACTGTAGCCAAAAAATTGTGAGAGAAATTCTTTGTACATTATGGGCTGCCTGCGAGCATCCATTCTAACCAAGGGAGAGACGTTGAGAGTCATGTAATTAAGCAATTGTGTAACGTCCGTGGGATTAAGAAATCCATGACTATACCATTTTATCCTCAAGGAGATGCTGAGCCTGAGAGGTTCAACCATACCCTTCTTAACATGCTGGGCACTTTGAATCTTAAATAGAAAGGAGTCGAAACACAAGTCAATTAGTCCATGCCTACAACTGTACTAAAAATGAGTCAACTGGGTACTCACCTTACTTCCTCATGTTTGAAAGAGAAGCCAGACTCACCAGTGAACATTAGTTTTGGGGTGTCCTCTGGCAGTTCATCTGAGAAGAACTACCTGAAGTTTGTGTCACAGCTGAAGGAACAATTTAAGGAGGCCTACAGATTGGCTGAACAGGCATCTGGTCGATCAGGGAGGTAAAATAAAACTCGCTATGACTGCAGAGTCCGGGATCAAGTCCTGCAACCCGGAGATAGAGTCCTCATCCATCAGTTGGGAATTCCTGGAAAACATAAACTTGCTGATCAGTGGCATTCAGAACCTTATGTGGTGACAGAGAAGCTGCATGATATTACAGTCTACAGAGTGAAGCCCGAGAAGGGAAGTAGGCATGTTAAGACCTATCATCGTCAGCATTCACTGCCTGTAGGATGAAACGTCCAGTTGCGGCCGCCACAAAACACTAAAGACCATCCAGAAACACGAATTCTACAAAGGAGTCTTCAGCTGCGAAAATTGTCCAATCCTGTGGTTCCTTCTGAAGGTACCGAGAGTGATTCTAGTGATGAGTGTGGACCATACTACAGATGGATAAGTGACACAGGCTCTATAATTCCAGATCATACAGACCAACCAGTTGAAAAAGTTTTTCAAGATGATTGTTGTCCACTAACAAGCCCATGTTGCCACTAGTTGGGAGGGGGGTGAGTTTAGAAAATGCCGAGCTACCAAGAAGAAGAAGTGTTTGTCATGGGGCCTGAGCCTGAAAGTCAATAGCTGGGGGTCGATGAGCGGGTCCTTGTGGTAAACACTTATCCAAAATGGGACATTAGGCCCCTATGATGCTGACATATGACCAGATGGGGCAAGCCACTGAGGTTCCTAGAATAGTACACCCCGATCTGAACCATGTATGCCCTATTTCCACTCTACAGCTATGTGGCCCATCAGTGATTTGGGTGTAACTGGTAGTGGTGTTAGTCTGGATGCGTTATCACAAAATTTTCTTATAGGTCGTGAGTCCTCATTTTATTCTTGTGAACCTACAGTGACTCACCAAGGGGAAAGTGTAGCACCTGCTGATTCTTATGAGGAAGTGCTGAAAACTAAGAATCCCTAGGTGCCTTGTTCCTGGCATCAATCTGGGGGAGGACGAGGAGGAGCAGCAGCCAACAACAGAAGGGATAGGCATGTGTTGGAGAAGAAGGGAGGAGGGGATTGTACTGAGATGTGGGAGGGGTTTCAGCAATGTTGGGACCTGTAGTGTTATTGCTGTAGAAGAGTACTGAAGATCTCTATTAGAGAGTGTGATTAGGCCATGTAGTTCTACGCTTTGAGAACTAAATGTCTATACTAAACCCTCCTTGACCCAAACATCATTTAAATGAAGGCAAACATCATTTAAATGAACATTATCCAAGCAGATTGAAAGTGAGATAATGAGAGAACAGTCTTATTCCACCAATCGTGAAGTCACCAATATCCTGCAATGAGGGCTGAGGGTATATAAGGAGGACTGTTCATTTTGACCAACAGATTGGATAAAGGCAGCCAATCTAGGATATTCTGGTCCGATTCGCAAGCCATAACCCCAGGCCTAGGCTTTTTGGTGCCGACCAAGGGGATCAGAACCTGGATTATAAGACCACAAGGGCCACAGCATCGAATGATCGGATTTGGCTGGGATGACAAAGACTGCATAAGGAAGCAACCCAGGTTGGGACGATCCAGTCACCTGGCAACAGACTTTGCTGTGCTATATTCTAATCCCTGGGGAGCCAGCAGAAGGGTGAGACTCTGTTCCCTGCTACATTGTTTTGTTTTGCTGGTTATGTGTTATATGCTGTTAACTGTTTGGGGATCCATAAGAGCCTTAATATTGTGGTTCTCTCACCCTGTGTTGTCTGAGTAGTGTTCCGCCCACAGTTAAGGAGCTCGGGCGTTCAGTTTGGGGATGAGTCCTGGACCAGGCTGTCTTGCTAAAGGCGGCTGGGCCAGCGGACGAGAGCACCCACTGAGCCCCGTGTCTCCACAGGGGCCATGTCATTATTTTTTTTTCTTTTAGACCTTTACTAGCCAGCCACACTGTGGAGTAGTTGGATGCATGTGATGGAGCATTGTCCTTCATGAAAATCATGTTTTTCTTGAACGATACCGACTTGTTCCTGAACCACTGCTTGAAGAAGTTGTCTTCCAAAAACTGGCAGTAGGTCTGGGAAATGAGCTTCACTCCATCCTCAACCCGAAAAGGTCCCACAAGTTCATCTTTGATGATACCAGCCCATACCAGTACCCTACCTCCACCTTGCTGGCGTTTGAGTCGGAGTGGAGCGCTCTGCCATTTACTTATGCAGCCTCTGGCCCATCCATCTGACCCATCAAGAGTCACTCTCATTTCATCAGTCCA
The DNA here is from genome assembly GCA_033576535.1 of Allobates femoralis. Classification (NCBI taxonomy): domain Eukaryota; kingdom Metazoa; phylum Chordata; class Amphibia; order Anura; family Aromobatidae; genus Allobates; species Allobates femoralis. The sequence goes on from JARQOC010000002.1 coordinate 79,878,929, forward strand.
TAAAACCTTTGAAAAACCAGTCTTAAGATATTTCTTGGCCCAGTCTTGATGTTTTATCTTATGTTTCTTGTTCAAATGTGGTCGTTTCTCAGCCTTCCTTACTTTGGTCATGTCCCTGAGTATGGCACACCTTTTGCTTTTTGATACTCCAGTAACGTTGTAGCTCTGAAATATTGCAAAACTGGTGGCAAATGGCATCTTGGCAGCTTCACGCTTGATTTTCCTCCATTCATGGGCAGTTATTTTGCGCCTTTTTTGCCGAACACACTTCTTGCGACCCTGTTGGCTATTTGCCATGAAAAGCTTGATTTGTTTGGTGATCACGCTTCAAAAGTTTGGCAATTTCAAGACTGCTGCATCCCTCTGCAAGACATCTCACAATTTTGGACTTTTCAGAGCCCGTCAAATCTCTCTTCTCACCCATTTTGCCTAAGGAAAGGCATTTGCCTAATAATTAAGCACACCTTATATAGGGTGTTGATGTCAGTACACCACACCCCTCCTCATTACAGAGATGCACATCACCTGATTTACTTAATTGGTAGCTGGCTCTCAAGGCTATACAGCTTGGAGTAGGACAACATGTATAAAAAGTATAATGTAATCAAAATACTTATTTGCCTATCTGCACACAGTGTATATAAATCTGGTTCATACAGATTTATATCTATCTTTAAAACATGTGTACAATAGTGGACATTTTAATTTAGAGAAATCAAAAAAAAGATGTCCACACACAAGAATGTCAGCGCCATCAAACGCACATGCAAGAACTGCACAGAAGAATCCAGAACACGAGGCAGGGACTGATTGCCAACCTATTATCTCTGGCACACGTCTATAAAACAAAACTGCTGCCAGGTACAAACTAGTCCGACATGTCCACCATGCAGCACCGTCCACAAACCACATGTAAGGACCTGCAGTCTGAGCAGCAACAAGCCGCCACTGCACTAAGCTGGTAAAATGGCGCATCTTCTCCAACAGAGCATGCCTTCTCCCAAAACGCTTAGCCAATCACAAACGCCGCACACGGGGCTGTCCGGAGCTAGTAGCGGGAGCCTTCCAATTGGGTTGAGCAAGGAATGTGGGAGCTGGAAAGGAGACAAGTGCCACCAACCAACTGCCACTCGGGAGAAACATTGCTGGATGCCTGTATGTACCAAGGGGCGGCATTGGACATGGTGTGTAAGTTATGGCCAATCAGTCCTACAGCAGAGGTGTATGTTAAAGGGACAATGTATCCTGCAACAGGGGTGTACATAGAAATCATGAGGCCCCATAGCAGAAGCTGTAATTTGGCCCTCGCCCCCCCCAAAAAAAAATATTTGGCTGGGTCTCATAATATTTGTGAGAACAAATCCCACAACTTTGCAGCCCTTCCAAAGTAATTCTCATCCTACTGAAACTCCTGGATTCTGCTTTCATTACCCCCAAAAAGTATGATGCCAGTAAAATTGTCCTACAAACACTGTATGATCCTCCACATTGAATCCCTCCACATGCAGTATGGTGACCCTACTGTACCCCCCTCAACTACCCCGGCACAGCCTGAGATCAAACTGAGACCCCCACACAACCCTCCATGTAGTATGTTGACCTATATACAGTGTAATGGCCTTTACACCTCTTCAAACTGTATAATGACCCCAAAACAGCCCTCAAATAGCCCTACGTAAAGTATGAAGGCTCCTTCATAGTCCTCCTAATATTATCATGCCCCCCACCTATCGTTATGGCTTCTATATAGAGTAATTGGCTTCCTATAGTTCTATGTATATTATAATGTCCCCCATATTCCTCCATATAATAGAATGCATCCCCATATAATAGGCTGTACCCCTATATTCCTCCATATAATAATGTTCCCCCATAGCTCTCCATATAATATAATGTGCCCCCATATTACTCCATATAATAAGTACCACGATCGTCCTCTATTGAGTCCTCCATGTAATATAATGTGTCACCATAGTCCCCTATATAGTCCTCCATATATTATCTTGCTCTTCCCCATAGTCTACCACCTGTATACTCATGGATTTTAAAAAAATGTAAATACTCACCTCTCTCCTTGCAGCCCTTGTCTCCTCAGCACAACTCCGCATAAGGTTCCAAGATATAGAAATGGGACTATGACCACGCTCCCACCTGAAATAAACACTTCTTGTAATAATCTTAGGATTTTCGTGATTTTATTTCTACGTGTTTCGGTGCAGCAAGGCCCCTTCCTCAGGACAATCACAGATGCCACCATGAATTTCTATTAATGAGTAAAAAAAACACAATACAGAGAAATTTTTTTTAATTAGAAATAATACAAAAAACACATTTAGAGACTCGTCTTTATTAAAAAATAACCTTTCCATCATCGTAGTCCATAGGAAGATCAATGTCAGCTCTGCTTCATCGCTCTGAACAGACAAGCGTCTGTACAGAGAGACAAGCAGGCTGAGATTGCAGTGACACTCAGAATTCAATCAAGTCCATAGCTGAGCCATGAACTCGGGTGAACCCTGACTTCACCACAAACCTCCAAGTTCTCAGTGGTACAGTGAATATCTCCAGAAGTTAAAGAGCAGCCCCGGAAGTTCTAGAAGTGGCCGGGACAGCGGGACTGCAGGATGCACGCTGAGGGACCCGGTAATTATAATGGTTATGTTTATTAATTATATGCTTTATTTTACAGCCCACCCACCCCATCCCATCCCATAACTGTAAAGTCCAACATCTGGGTTCAGACACAAGTTCAAGTTACGTCCAGCCTTGAACTCTTTACAAAAAGGTCCGGGCGAGTCTCCCAATACCAAGCATCACTCCCCACACACTTAACCTGGTAACGACTAGAGACGTCCAAGAAAAGGGTACTTATTATGTTTTGACTTCTAGAGATGTCAGAGCAGAAAAAGCCCTGTACGCCCCCCGGTTTTTTTTTTTATTTCTATATGAAATACAACTTTAGTTAACTACAATTGAAAAGTTTTTCATTTTTTTATTCATCAGTTAAATTTTTTACAGATTTTTTTTAAAAAGTGCGAATTTTGTCCTGGTATGGCTTTACATTTTTTTATCATATCTCGGGTTAGAAATAACGGGGTTAAAGACATGCAGATGTTTTTTGAAACATTCAGAGAGTGAGTAAATCACTGCTTGCACTACTTTTTGATCGCTGCAATAAACGCAGCATTTATCACAATTTATATATAAAAAATAAAAAATCTGCCATCGTTTTGACTAGGGATTAAAAAAACTAATGCAGTCATAGGGAAAACTCAGTAGAAAAATAGCTGCCAAAACCGCAGCGTTTATCCGCAGACAGAAAAGGTTGTGTGTGCTCTAGCCCTAATAATCACTTTATAGTAAGACAGTTATATCTCAAGTGTATTGTAAATCTTTATTTTTATTACCCATCTTCCTTATTTAATATTAACTGTATTTTTCTCGCAGAGCAATGGCTGCTGATTCTCAAGGAACAGCATTTTATAATATATAATGTTGCAATCCCTTTAAAAAACTGGACACACAACAAGAAAAAATCTTAGGCCGGTCCAAGATTGGATGTTTGATATAAATCCATCATTCAATGCAGCATGAACATTTGTGACAGTTGTAGAAAGCAACTTGCAAAAGAGAAAAATACTGTGCAGGCAGAACATTGTGAAGAACCGGTAACTTCCAACACAGAGGATTTTATAAATCCTGATTTAACAATAGAGTATTTGAATAAGGCTGAAGGCACACTATCGTGTATCAAACACGGAGCGTGTTTGATGCACGACAGTGATGAGAGTGTGATGCATGTTGTTGGGTGTGTGTGGTGCGAGTGTGGTGCGTGTGGTGAGTGTGGCTGGCTGTATGTATGTAAGTGTGCTGCGATTGTGAGGTGTGAGTGCGTGTGTGCTGCATGAATATGATGCTGTCCACGGTCCTGAAGGACCGCAGACAGCATTTGTCGGGGAATAGAAACTCTGCGGCTGTCAAAGCCACTTAGTTTGTATTTCCCGCTATGCCTAACAGTAAGCTATCATCTTGTACCGCTGAGACTGCAGCGGTACAAGATGTTTAGCTAATACAATGATGATTGGTGTAAAAGAATGTATTCCGGGGTTATTTTAGTGATTAACCCCATTAGCATCCTCTGTGCCGCATGTGTGCGCAGAGGTTGCTGATGCGGCTCAAATCCCAGTGATGAAGGGGTTAATATGAAGCTGGTGTAGTGGCACCATGTATGTTGAGAGTGTCCTCACTCTCTGCAAACATGGTGTCATTACACCATGTGTGTGAAGGGGTTAATTGTTCTGTAAAATGGGTTAAAAGAGCTGTCAGCTTTATATTTCCACTGTAAAAGCTGGCGCTCTGCCTATGGGGAGCTGTCCCCGCTGTGTGGTGTTGAAGCCCTGTCTCGCCTTCAGCACCTGCAGTGTTCAGCCCCACACAGCGTGGACAGCTCCCCATAGGCAGTAACAGAGCGCCAGCTTTTACAGTGGAAATATAAAGCCGACAACTCTTTTAACCCATTTTACAAAACAATTAACCCCTTCACACACATGTACGTGACTGTTCACCCTGCCCTCCCTCCGGTCAAAAATGGCAGCACAGATCATGCTGAAAAAAAACATCCTCACCTGCCCCCCCCCTTGCCCACCCGCTTGCTCCCCATCATCCGATCTGTCACCCTCACCCTCCAGTGTCCTCCTACTCATCTCTGGTCCTTCTATGCTCTTTGATCTGTCCCCACGGCATCTTCCTCCTCCAGCACTGTCCTGATGCTGGTGCCTGTGCATTTCAATGGTCGAGCCGCTTTAATCATTGTCATTAGTCACATTAGTCACAATGACTAAGGTGGCACAACTGTTAACACTCCAGAACATGCGCAGTGCGCATATTGAAGGCGGCCCGCATACCCGATAATCACCCACAATGCACTGGACCGGAAATGACGTCTGGCCGGCTCATCATACCCGGAAGAAGGAGGTGGGAATTTTAAATTTGGAGCGCCCAGGAGAATGAATTCTCACACACAGCGGGGAGTGATAACAGCAACGAGAGGGGAAGATGCAATCCTGGAGACCGCCCATGTCAGTCTACATACTGTAGACTGGATGCCTGATTTGCATGTGAAAATGTAAGTCACAAAGTCTTTTTTCACAGCCGATATAGGACAGTTTTAGGTTAGACAGGGATGGTTAGGGATGTGTTAGGAGGGGCAGGGACAGGTAGTGATAGATTAGCGGGTAAAAACAACCTGCTAGGTTCCCTTTATGTGTTTTTTTTTAAATGGAGCAAAAGTAATTTTTTATGGACATCACCAACGCTGAACTTCTGCTTCACCAACAAAATGTTTGGTCCACTTTTTGGTCTTACTGCTTGTAAAAGTAAAAAATTTGGTGCTAAAGCAACACTTTTGTGAAGAAAAAAAAAAAAAGACATTTTTCAGTATCTACAGATTGTACCTGTAGAAGCACGACTGACGGTGCGAAACGGCCATAGTGTAGGCTGCTCCCCCGTCCTCCCTCCCGCACCGTCCATTTTGTAAGACCCCACAAGAAGAAAAAATAAAGGCTGCAAAAAGAATCCAGTGTGCGGCTCCTACTTGATATTGAAACTGGAAGTGACGTTGTGCTGCTTACAGGAGGCTAGGCACCAGGATTACAGTGTGTGCAGCAAGGAGGAGAGAAGTTCTGACTCCAGGGGCCCCCCCAGGAACACTGGTATCAGCGTAACTGCGGCAGGAGGTGCTGGCTCCTTCAACAAACTGAGTAAAATGAAGTCCAATATGTCACAAAAAGAACAATCTTGGAATCACTGAGATCTGTTGAAGCATTTTGGAGATATAACCTCATAAAGTGACAATGGTCAGAATTGCAAAAATGGTCAAAAATGTGAAAATTGGCTACATCACTTAGGGCCGCTTTACACACACCAACTTCTGTGTCCAACTTCTGAACAGATCTCTGGTTGCAGTGAAATCATGGATACATTGCTCCATTTTGTGGCTGTGTACAAATGTAACAATGTGTCCATGATTTCACTGCAACCAGAGATCTGTTCAGAAGTTGGACACAGAAGTTGGTGTGTGTAAAGAAGCCCTTAGGGGTTAAAGGAGCCTAATATTGTTAACCAATTAGGCTGAGGCTATGTGCCCATCCTGTGTATTTGGTGCTTAAATTCTCTGCACCAAATACGCATCTTCTGGCAGAAATACGCACCCAACAAGCAGGACACTTTTTGACGCGTATTTGATGCATTTTGGTGTATTTTTTTCTCCTTGCATATTTTATAATGAAAGCAATGACTAGAAGGGCTGAAAAATGCTGTATTAAAACAGATCAATAATTGACTGCAGATTTTTTCTGCATCCAAAATCTGCACCAAATACGCAGCGTTAGCACAAACGTTCTGAACCCCCATAGACTTTGCTGGCTTACCAATATTCCTGCCGTTTTTTATGCAGATTTCTCTAAATACACAGTAAAAAAAAAATGCATCAAAAACAGCGTGGATACAAGGCCTTAGACTTGCTGCTTGGAGAAAGATTACATTTTTTATCTCAGGAACTTTTAATCCACAGTCATTTACAGCACCACTCACAGTTAGAGATGAGCGGTGTTCAATTGCTGTTTTGGTCGGTGTTCGAGTCAATCAATAAATTCGAACAATTTGCTTCAAATTCGGCAGTTCGAGGTTATGTTCGATAACACTTCGATCACCGAAAGCTTAACCCTAACCCTGTTAATGAATGTGAATATCCAGTTTCTGTGTATAGTGTGCGGGGGGGTTGTACCAGTGCTGCAGAAATAATGGCGATCTCCATTTTTTTTTCTCCTAACTGAATATACAGTGGGGCTGTGCAGTCTGTCAGCCTGTCAGCGATTATGACTTTGAGGAGCTGCTTAAATGCGGCAGTGGAATTTCTCCACTTCCTTAAAGAAGTGCAAATTTGCATATATCTGAGAGGAGGGAAGTGGCTACAATCTCCTCACCTACTTCGCTTTCTTCATAAGGTTGATAGCAAGCTCCCAGACCTTGTCTTAGCCACTCACACAGCCAGATCAGAATATCCCACACACTACACTGATGAGGGGCAGGTACCCCGAAACGCAGCGTCTGTAGTTTGGGGTTCTGATCTGGCACAAATCCCTTGGTCATATTAAAAGCTTGTTGGAAAGCGATTATGACTTTGAGGAGCTACTTAAATGTGGCACTGGAGTTTCTCCATTTCCTAAAAGAAGTGCAAATTTGCATATATCTGAGAGGAGGGAAGTGGCTACAATCTCCTCACCTACTTCGCTGTCTCCATAAGGTAGATAGCAAGTTCCCAGTCTGTCAGCTAGTCACACTTACACACATTATTGGCTGTGTAAGTCACATGTCCTAGCCCTATAAGACCCGGCCATTTTCCCCATCGCCACCATTTGCTCATTGCTGCAGCCCTGTGTCAGACGGCACCGCTGCTGCTGTGGGTGATATAGAGTGAAAACTGTCAATTCTCTGCTTAGGCTGGGGTCACAGTACCATTTTTCACATGCATTTTTGGAGACCTGCGTTTTCAAAAACGCATGTACAGTTAGCACCTTTTAGTGCCATTCAAAAACGCATGCGTTTCCCATAGGAGCCCATGTTAAAAAAACGCATGCGTTTTTCCGGAAACGCATGCGTTTTTTTTAACATGGGCTCCTATGGGAAACGCATGCGTTTTTGAATGGCACTAAAAGGTGCTAACTGTACATGCGTTTTTGCATGCGTTTTCCATAGGAACCCATGTTATAAAAACGCATGCGTTTTCTACAAAAACGCATGCGTTTTTCAAAACGCTCAAAAAAATACTACAAGCACTATTTTTATGTGCAGATTCAAAAACGCAGCCAAAAACGCAGGGAGCCATCAGAGACCTTAAAAAACTCATGCTGACATGAAAAACGCATGTAAAAAAGCATGCGTTTTTAAAAGGCACTAAAAAAATGCATGTCAACTGTGACCCCAGCCTAATTCAGCTAGTGAGCGAATATAAAGTTAGGCTGTGGTCACAGTTGCCATGCGTTTTTTTAAGTGATTTAACAAAACTCATGCTTTTTTTCATGTCAGCATGAGTTTTTTAAGGTGTGTGATGGCTCCCTGCGTTTTTGGGTGCGTTTTTGAATCTGCACCTAAAAATAGTGCTTGTAGTATTTTTTTGAGCGTTTTGGAAAACGCATGCGTTTTTGTAGAAAACGCATGCGTTTTTATAACATGGGTTCCTATGGAAAACGCATGCAAAAACGCATGTACAGTTAGTACCTTTTAGTGCCATTCAAAAACGCATGCGTTTCCCATAGGGGCCCATGTTAAAAAAACGCATGCGTTTCCGGAAAAACGCATGCGTTTTTTTAACATGGGCTCCTATGGGAAACGCATGCGTTTTTGAATGGCACTAAAAGGTACTAACTGTACATGCGTTTTTGCATGCGTTTTCCATAGGAACCCATGTTATAAAAACGCATGCGTTTTTGTAGAAAACGCATGCGTTTTTGTAGAAAACGCATGCGTTTTTGGATATGCTCCAAAAACGCATGGGACAGTCACACATGCTTTTTGGCTATTTGGGCATGCGTTTTTTAACATGGGGGCCAATGGGTGCGTTTTTTACATGCGTTTTTGAAAACGCAGGTCTCCAAAAATGCATGTCAAAAATGGTACTGTGACCCCAGCCTTAGATAGATAAGTTTAGGGAGTAGGGACTGGAGGGAGGGTGCGAATTGTAGGAATATTAGCTCTTTTGAGGGCTACTTCATAGAAGTAGGGACTAGTTGTAATTTCAGCCCTTTTAAGGGCTAGGTTTGAGCAGTTCATAGCAGTTTTTGCCAGGCAGGTGTGTGCCAGTGCTGTGCAAGTGTTTTTCACAGCATTTGGCCACATCTAGCTCTGGGAGTCCTTTAGAGCAGGTAGTGTAGCATTGCTGTGAAGAAAGCTACACCACCTGTCTTAAGTAGGCATTTTGTTTGCTGCAGCAAGTCCAGACAATTTGTTCGGGCTAGTAGCAGTGTCACTTACACAGTGGTGTAGCCCACTTGTGAAAGAAGCTACACAGCCTGTGTAGTTCCTAGTAATTTTTAACTGCACCTTGCCGAGGTCTCACTTCGGGTCAAGTAGCAGTGACACAAAAACCAGTAGTGTAGGCCACATCTAATACAACCAACTACACCGCCTGTGTAGTTCCCAGTAATTTTTAACTGCACCTTGCCGAGGTCTCACTTCGGGTCAAGTAGCAGTGTCAGGCTGTGGTCACACATAGAAATCCGTTTTTGGAAGTGATTTTCATCACCAATCCATTTTTTTCTGGGTGCTTTTTGAGCCTCCTGCACTCCTGAACGTTTTTGGAATTTTCATGAAAAAAACGCATGCGCGAACGCATGCGCAAACGCAAGTGCGCGTTTGCATGCGTTCGCGCATGCGTTTCCCATAGGGCCCCATGTTAAAAAAAAACGCATGAAAACGCATGCGTTTTTTAACTGATGCCAAAAACGTTGCATGCAACGTTTTTGACTCAAAAACGGACAGGGCAATGTTTGGAGCTCCATAGAAAAACGGACAGGGTGTTTATTACACCCAATCCGTTTTTCTGTCAGTTTTTGGACTTAGAAAAAAAAATGAGAAAACTGAAGCCAAAAACGGACTGAGGGCTTATGTGGAACCCCAGCCTCACAAAAACCAGTAGTGTAGGCCACATCTAATACAACCAACTACACCGCTTGTGTAGTTCCTAGTAATTTTTAACTGCACCTTGCCGAGGTCTCACTTCGGGTCAAGTAGCAGTGTCACAAAAACCAGTAGTGTAGGCCACTTCTAATACAACCAACTACACCGCCTGTGTAGTTTCTAGTAATTTTTAACTGCCCAGGTCTCTCACTTTAGGCCTTGTAGCAGTGTTGGTTCATTCACCTCTGCTCGACATACATTCAACTTTTTCTTGTCCAACAACTGCACAGTTGCCAATTTTGTCACATACAATATGAGTGGCAAAAGGCCTGCTGCTGGTGGAAAGTGGAGTAGGCGTGGTGGAAAGGGAAAAAAGGTTTGTGTCCGTGGGGTAGATACTAAAGCTACATTAACATCTGCTGAAGAAAGACAATGTTCCAGCCAAAGTAAGATGTCTACTTCTTTACGTGGCCAATATGATCCCTTTCTTACGGACACGACCATCGATAGCATTTGTAAAGCACAAAAACAGCAGGTGCTTGAATGGATCGCAAATGCTCCATCAAGTGGCCTCTCCTCCACCTCAACTTCTACATCAGAAACCCTTCAGTCATCTGAGGTGTCAGCCCAATCGCACTTGATTCCTCCCAGTTCCCAAGTCTCCAGCCGCCCTTCTGAGTCTGGGATAACAGACATGGTTGAGTCTGCAGAGCTGTTCAGTCACACAATAGACTGGGAATCAGAAGTCAGCTCCAAAGCTGCAGTGAGTCCAGACGAGTTAATAATCTGCCCTGATGCCCAGAAGCTTCGTGAGTCTGATTCAGGCCCAGATGAAGAAGGTTCTGACGTTCATGTAGACCCTCATTCCCTAACAGTAACTGCTGGACTTTACCCTTTTTCCCGTCTTATAAACTTGGACAATAGTCAGAGGACTTGTGTGACAAAAACTTACTTTTTCCAGCCTGCGGCAAATGGACTAGTGCCGTATGGACTGCTTTTCATATTTTCCCCATTTTTCACTTCTTTTTCAGTGATTTTTGTATTTTTCGATTTAAGACTTTGTATATACCGGTTATTAAATGTATATAAATTGTTTAGAGGTTAAGTTGTAAAGAAAACATTTTGCTCAGTCCGGGAGAACTGAAGTTAACTAAGGGGGAATGTGGCACCCTGGCACCCTGGTTGGGGCACCACAGAACTCTTGGTACACAAATGGAATGTACACAGCAAGCAGATCTCCCTAACTTAAAACACCTTTTTACACCCCTTTTCAACCCAGGCTTCTAGGGGGAGCTCTACTGGTTACCTTTAGCCAGTTCCCCCTATAAATACGAGTACTGGAGAGAGAAACAGTGGAGTGTGCAGTCACTTTAGAACTGTGAACAGCTAGGAGAGCTGACCTGGTACTGGAGCCACACTAGGCCCATACCAGCACACCCGGGAAGTGAGGAACTCTCGCAATAAGAGTCCTAGGAACAGGAGACACAGCCCCGACAGGGATAGAGGAGTTATTTTAACTCGCCCTAACAATCTGGTGACTGGGTCCGAGCTGCAGGAGCCAAATCGCAGGCTGCAGAGAAACCAGCACCCCAACAAGGGAGTCTAGCTCCCTGTACACTTGAAGCACCACCAGACGAGAGGCCAGGGAGGAGAAGTAATTACGCCTAACCCCTTTTACAGTGCCCTCAGTGCAGCAAACTCATGTGAAACACGTCCCACCAGAACGTGCCACCTGGTCCGGCAGGATTCAATATCCACCAGACCTCACAGAACTGTATATAAAAGGAAGCCTACACCACTGCTTGCTGTGGAACCTCCAGGAGTGCCTACTTCATCACCCGGTCGAATTTACCTGCTGTCACCAGCAAAGGTACTAAAAGACTCTATTCCTGGACTAACCCGCAGTAACTACTGGGCTGCCGTATTCCATCAAGTGCAGCTCCTGGCCCCGGGGACTCCTGCTCATCCTGTGGGGAGCATCCCATCAAGCTGCCGCACATCCTCCGGAGGCCCAAGCAGCGCCGGTGCAATCACCGGACTCCCACAGGTGGCGTCACGACAAACAAGAATCATCCCTATCCTAATATCCCCTTTGATCTGACCACCGGGCCCCACAGCATCAGGCGCGGAACCGTGACAAGTGCTGCATCGCCTGAGACGTGAGCATCCGGCAACAGTGAGTCATAAACTCTGCCTATAACTGAACTTGCCACTCCTTCTCCCTTTCATGGTGTTAGTAGGGATGGGCGAATCTACTCACTAGGACTCGTTACTCTGCGAGTAATAGTGGAATCGCAGGACTCGGTACTCTGCTAGTTTCCAAGCTATTACTCGCACAGTAACGAGTTCACCATCCCTCCATCCCCCCCGCAGCCTCCCCACCTGATCCTAAGTTAGGACCGGGCGGGGGGAGCAGGAGCAGGGACTCAGGACTCAGGCGGGGAAGCCGGTGGTGAAATTTGCTCACTGCCGCTTCCCCCACTGAGCCCTGACCAGGGGTGGGCTTGGGGGGGGGCGAGTGTGCCGGACCGGCCGGCTACTTACCCCTGCCTCCGGCGGCGCCGGCCGCAGACTCTGCTTCTGTTTCCGGAGATTCCCGAACAGTGACAGAGCAGTGAATAAATTAACTTCCGTCACCGCTCGGGAATGTCCGGAGGCAGAGCGAGTCGGGCTGACAGCAGGGTTCAGCTCAGGTCATAATGACCTGAGCTGAACCCTGACAGTTTAGTTAGTTCTCAGCTCTGCTACATCCTTGTGTGTCTATGCACAGACAGGGATGTAGCAGAGCTGAGATCGCGTTTTGGACTACGTCGGACGGAAGAGGATTTTTTATATAAAGATGGAGTCCCTAATTGTCTTCTGTTTTATTTCTAATAAAATTATTTTTCTCTGTGTTGTGTTTTTTTTTTATATTGATTACTGGAAATTCATGGTGGTCATGTCTAATATTGGCGTGACCGCCATAAATTTCGGGCTTAGGGCCAGCTGATAATACAAAGCTGGCCCTAACCCCTTTATTACCCAGTGAGCCACCCGCCACCAGGGCCACTGGAAGAGTGGGGTTCAGCGCTAGAAGATGGCGCTTCAATGAACGCGCCATCTTCTGGGGCGGCTGCGGGCTGCAATTTGCAGCAGGGGGTGCCCAGAAAGCTTGGGCCTCCCTGCGCTGCGGATTCCAGCCCCCAGTTGCTTAGCTGTACCTGACTGGACATAGAATTTGCGCGGAGCCCCACACATTTTTTTTTTTATTATTTCATCAAATTTATGAAATAATAAAAAAAAGGGGCTCCCCTTTATTCTTGTGTCCGGCCAGGTACAAATAGGCACCTGGGGGTTGGGGGCAGCCCGTCGCTGCCTGCTGGATCCGGCTGGTTACAGAAATACGGCGAAGCACACGTCATTTTTTTTTCTGAAAAATCCATAAAACAATATAAATAAAAGGGACTGCATCTTTATTAACCCCTGGACCGTGTTCGAGGTGTTAATAAAGATGCAGTCCCTTTTTTAGGATTGTTTTATTGATTTTTCAGAAAAAAAAATGACGTGGGCTTCGCCGTATTTTGACAGTTCAATCCATTTTTTTTTTACTATTCATTTAAAAGAATAACATGGGGAATTGCAGGTTTTTCCTCTGCTGCCAGACCCCTTATAGGGTCCGGCAGCAGAGGAATCGCTGCAATACTCGTTCCCCATTCATTTACATTAAAATCGCTAGACTCGCAACGAATAGCGAGTCCTGGATTCCGAGTAATTTAGGATTCGCCCATCCCTAGGTGTTAGGCTAGGGTCAGACTTGCGTGGTGGGTGCGTGTCTCCATGCGTTTTTCACACTTGTATTTTGTGAAAAACGCATGTAAAGACGCATCCATAGGCCCCAATACAAAAAACGCATGCCCCAATGCCAAAAACGCTTGGCTAAAGTGCCATGTGTTTTTTGGTGCCTTTTCAAAAACACATGCGTTTTTGTATCATGGGGCCCTATGGGAATCGCATGCGAAAACGCTTGGCACTAAATGGTACCATGCATTTTCGCATGCATTTTTGCTTGCGTTTTTTAAGGCTGCTCCAGACCTAACAGCAAATACGCGGCCCAAAAACGCAGGCTCTCAAAAACAACCGTAAAAAACGCAGCCAAGTGTGACCCTAGACTTACTCTGTAACCGACTATGAGGACCTCCTGTGGGAACCCCTATTCTCCTTTTGGGCCCCTGGTCCTGTGCTTGGTCAGGTTTGAGTGTCTCTTAGTTTGTTACCTCAGGGGGATTAGACTTTATCCCACCCGAACACCGGAGTCCGACACTGCTAATAATCCATTGTAGCAGGGAAAGCCCGGAAGGACCAGGAGGATCGGGAAACTTGTTATGTTCCCTTCTTTAATTCCCTTCTACTCCTTCACTGGCCTCCGTCCCTCTCTCTAGGGTGCAGCACAGCTGGTCAGTGTCCCCTGGTTCTGGGCCTGGCGTGGCTCCAGTAACCGGCTCTTTCCAGTACCTTCTCTGAGGCTGTTTCACTGGACTTCTTGCTCTCTTCACAGCTGAGTGGAACTAAACTGACTCCTCCCCTCAGGCCTGGACCTTTTATGGGGGATCTGGCTTAAGGTAGCCAGTGGGGCTCCCCCTCCAGGTCTGGGGTAGAAAGTGTTGTGTGCTGTGTGTACCAAAGTGTAAATCCCTCCTTGCACTGGTGGGTCCTGTGGCAATCCCAGCAGGAGTGCCACACATGCATCTACAATATTAAGACCCCCATGGATGAAAGATCTGTGAGTAGCTGTTTATTAGTATTTTGCATCTGTGCCACCACAGGGGTCAGTTACATCCAGTATTGTAGTAGTACAGTAGTAGTATTTAGGGATGAGCGAGTATGCTCTGCGCTACTCGTTACTCGCACGAGTATCCCGGTACTCGGGATGCTCGGCGAGCACCGAGTACCAGCGAGATGCTCGGACTGCTCGCTAATAATTAGCAATCTGACACACATACACAACTCCCTTCAGTGCACACAGTGAGCTGGCACCACACAGGGAGCAGATTCATTGTTAGGATCCCTCTGGGGGCCACAGCAAGATGTTATATGTTGCGGTGATTTAAAAAAGCCCCCCCCTCCCGCCCTTTCCCAGAAATACTCGTTTTATAACCGAAAGTCTGTGGGCGGAGCCTGTCACTCATTGACTTACATTGGGCTCGGTGCTCTGGCCGAGTACACGAGTATCTTGAGATGCTCGGCCACAGCACCGAGCACCCGAGCATTTTAGTGCTCGCTCATCACTAGTAGTATTGTGACCAGGTATTGGAACATGCAAATTGCCTCTTCAAAGACAACTTGAATTCTAGCGCCACCTATTGGAAGTAGTAATCCTAAAAATCAATATTGACCCTTTAATGAGCCTTGTCATATGACCAAGAATATAAGCCAAAGCAGAAACTCAATTTGCAGACATGGTGTTTCAGGGTGTTTGATCCTCATCAGTGCAAAGTATTAGATATGACTTGACTTGGAGAGAGGCTAAGACTGACCTCAAGACAGCCCCTGGTGGGGTGTCAGCCCCATGGAATGGTGGGTTGTGTGCGTACTATCTGTGGGCATGGTGGTACAGATTGGAGACCTGCGATCGGAGAGCCAGCCTCGTATGCGCCCCTAGTAGTGTCAGGTAGAGGTAAAGCTGTATTAATTAATATACAGTCGAGCAAGTCTGTAATGTGTTATATGTATCATATGATTTAAATAGGATGCATTGTGTGGGATCCGGGTGGCTGGAAACAAAGCATTATGTCTCCTGTACACACTATTTGGGATTTGTGTCACTGCCATGCTACACTAAAACACCAGCTCTTCAGATATGATGGAGCAAATTACTACAGTGTATTAAAAAAGCAAGAAAAAAATTGAGCAAGATAGTGTATGAGAAAGTCACTAAACACCCTTAAAGCAAAAATAGATGAAATTAACTTTATTGATCAACTGAGTGTGCTTTAAAGGGAACCTGACCAGTAACAATCAGCCCCCAGCCTATTTATACCTGTCCTTGCACCACCAGTATAGCATTGTACATTTTATAAAACAGTTTTTTTTACCTTCAGATCCGGCTATAGTGACGTCGTACACCCATTTGGGTGTATGGAGGATATCGCGCATGCGCAATGCGCATCTCAAAGTCAGCATTACACCCAAATGGGTGTACGAAGTCACAATAGCCGGATATGACGCGAATAGCATCATAAGGGCTATACCGCCCATGGAGGTGTGCGGAGGAGGTCACAATACCTTAGCACGCCCATTTGGGTGTGAATAATTGATGTGTAGGCGGCGATGAGAAGCCACAGGGAACGCCCTGTGTGACTCCTCAAGAACTGAGAAGCCGCAGATCTGAAGGTAAAAAAAGCACTTTTATAAACTTTACAAATACCCATTTTTGTCACAAAGTGATGTCTACAATGCTATACTGGTGGCGCAAGGACAGGTATAAATAGGCTGGGGGCTGACTTTTAGGGGTCAGGTTCCCTTTAACTCTATATTATAAGAAATCCATAAAAATGTCATGCACTTTTTTGATGGCATATGACCTCCATGGCTCAGGTTCTTTTGTGAAAAATATTGTTCTAAGTCCTCAACACATTTTAACGGTGCTGGACTGTATTATAACAAAAGTTTCACGTATCGGAAGTCTAAATTAAAATATGCAATGAATACAGTTGAAAATATTTTAGATATATAGCAGTTTTTGCATACTGCTAATCATAGTCTTTCATCCCTTTTGATAGGTTAATTAGTATAAAAAGTATTTTTCTTCTGTGGTCTAGACACAGAAACATTCAGAACGGTTTCCTCTGAAAGGGAGCCATGTGCGAAAATGTGCAGTACGTGATCGCTGTTTTCCATGTTTTGTTAAGTCTATATGGATCAAAATGCTTTATAATGTAAAGACGTCTCCTATAGTACGGCCATCTAAAATTTCACTGAGTTTGAAAAGTATTTACCAAAATCGAGTAGTTTTGAAAACTTCACTGCACATTACAAATGAATAGGGGCACCTTCAAGTATACTCGCATCTTGACCACACAGGGTATACTGTAGAGCTTACATATTTCCGGAATGTAAAGTGCACAAAGCTAATGTGGCACCCCTGCGAGGGATTGCCACAGGACCTATCAGTGCCGGGAGGGATGTACACCTTGGCACACACAGCACACAACACCTTCCACCCCAGACCTGGAGGGGAAGCCCAACTGGCTGTCCTTAAGCCAGATCCCCTATAAAGATCCAGGCCTGAGCGGAGGAATCAGTTAGTTAGTTAGTTCCAGTGAGACTGCAGAGGAGAGAGCAGTTAGTGAAGGAGCTGGTTGCTGGGACCAAGTCAGGCCCAGAACCAGGAAACCTGAGCCAGCTGTGCTGAACTCTAAGGAGAGGGACGGAGGCCAGTGGAAGAAGTAGGAAGAAGGAAGAAGGGAACAGATCTGAGAACCCTTTAGCCTCCAGGACACCGGAGTCCGAAGCTGCTATTCATCTACAGTGCGGCAGCGAAAGCCCGGACAGACCAGAAGGATATATTCCCCCCTTAAGTAAAGAATAGAAGACTCCAAACCTCACCAGGCATAGGACCAGAGACGTAAGCAGAGATTAGTAATCCCACAGAAAGGTCCTCATTGTCGGTTGTGGAACAGCACCCTGAGAGGGAGAAAGAGCGGCAGGTTCAGCTACAAGCAGAGCTTACCCCAAACACTGCACACACTAATAGAGGAGGCCTCACAACTCTCCAAGGTGAACATCCCAAGCTGCACTGAAACCTGGTTACCCTCCTGGACCGTGCCTGTTACTGGACATCAGTAAAAAGATACCGAAACGGAGACTATAGTGTGTGTGTGCCTGATTCACGCCGCCTGCAGCGTTCACAGCAGAAACGCTACTACTACTCCTCTCATCCAGCCCGCTGCCCTGAGGTAAGGCTCCACCTGTGGAGAGCTGTACTACCAAAGCTGCATTCCCATCACCACAGCGGCCAGCCGCAGCGCTGGTAACCCTATTACCAGGTACCACAGGTGGCGTCACGATACTATTTCCCCCATCATCATCACCCCCATCCCTGCCACTGAGGGTCCTGGGCACGGAACCAGGAACCGACCAGCCATGATCCCCCACCGAAGTATCCCCCTGTCCCGGTATCCGAGTACCCCCTACCCTGTCGACCGGATCACTAAGAACTATTGAAATAATTGAGTTTCCATGTGGTTTACACCAGAGTACCGCCCCCACAATGGTACTTAAAGGAATCGGTATTAGAGCCATGACTAGAGAGGATTTGGGTGTTTTATGCTGGGTCCCTAAGCATTCACACATTTGTGAACTCCGGCTAGGAGATGTAGCACTTTTGGAGCGGTGTCTCATGCCCTGGTTGGAAGGACTGGTTAGTTGAAGTGGCAAGGGCTAGGGGAAGGAGTAGAGAGTTGGATGGAGAGCTCAAGCTGCCAGGTCTCGATGCCTAGTCGTCAACCTGGAGGCTACTGGGTTTCATATGATGTAGCCATCTCGCTGTGGAATCATCCAGGGCTTAATGGCATTGAGGACTAGAGGACTGCTGGGGACAGTCGCTTGAAAAGTCCATGCCATCTGCCTGTCGAGAGGGAATCCGCAGGGACCCAGGGTGAAAGAGAGAAACTACGGAGTTAGAAGACGGGGAACAAGTATCAGGAAGGCCACACAACCACCCCAGCAAAGTGACACTCAATCCCCTCTCAGACTGGTCAGACCTTGATTTACCCGGTGAACAGTACACTGGACTTGTGACTGCTGCTTTACAAGTAAAGTAAAAAAACATCAAAGAGACTGTCTCCTTGTCTCCTTCCTACAACCTCTCTGCACCTCTCCTCACTACAACTTCAACCATCATCTCCTCCATCCATCTACTATTACAACCCCCAAGGGCCTGCTCCTACTGAGGGGAGTAATATTGCTGCTCATCATCTATCCCCTGGAGACCCCACCTGCAGCACTGGTCACCCTTAATTGGATACCTCAGCTGGCATCAAGAACTATCCCTAAACTTTAACCGCTGTAAATAACCCCCTTCACAAGTCCAGTCAGGGCCACGGCTGCTGGGCATCGCTATCGTGACATACAGACTGCCTGCCCCACCCAGTCGAGTACTCTGGCCTTTACGACTGTGATACCGGCATATGTAAAGAAGGTATGCACAAATGATTCAGACTATGCCCACTACTTGTGAGAAATCTGTTAAATATACTACATGTACCCGAATACCATGGCCCTATGCCTCAAACATTTGTCAGCCACTTGTAATGTTGGGTTTTCTTGTATGGTTTACCTTGATGAATAAGAAATACATCTCGGACTGATATAATTCAAACAGTTCTACTTTTAAGGAGCTCCGATACAGATATGATAAACACAAGAAGCTTCTTGTCCCATCAAGAAAGAGAACACTCGTTTTAGGATCAGAATGAGATGATATACACAATGAGGATACAATTTCAGACAAAAATCAGATTATGGAAAACTAAACAGATGATATATTCCTCTTCAATGGGTTGTTCGCCTCACAGAAATGTATTGCTTTACACAGTCTTAAACCAATGTCTCTTCAAGGTTACTATGCGAACTGCACTGAAGTTGGAGAAGTTGAGCAGCTCCAGGATCTTCCAGGACCTTCCTTTCAGCCATGTGATCAGTCACATGATCAGTCACATGACTGGAAGGTCATTCAGCTACATGGCTCCTGTAGACTCCTTGTAGCTCCCAGTAAGCTTTCTCTCCTGCTGTGTACTGCTCAAATGGAGAAGTGCAGTGAAGGAGATAAAGAGAGGGGGCAGCTGTCTGTGAGCGGGTTTCCCTCTTTGCTTCTGCTCACAGACGAGTGTGCCCCCTCACCTGTCCAGGACCCTGACACCTATTAATTTTATCTAAAAGTAATTCTCACTTCACATTCACTTATACAGTGGCGTAACTTCAGGCCCTGGGGCCCTGATGCGAAAGCTCCAACGGGGCCCCCAATTATTGCACATCTTTAAAAGCATTATTTTTTTTCTATGGGCCAAAGGGACTTTTGGGGGCCAACTAGGCTGCAGGGCCCGGGTGCGATCGTAACCCTTGCACCTTTTGTAGTTACGCCCCTGCACTTATTCCTAACCAGTATGACTGCCGAGACCCAACCAAAAACCCCGCCTCCCAGAAAATGACGTGACACCAATGTTTCTTTTATCCAACTTTATTTTGGAGAGGTAACGCTCTCATCTTTTTACCACACATTGGCATAAACAGGGTCGCAGCTCTTTAACCGGGCAAGCTGCCCACCAAACTAGGGTTTGGGAAGAATTACCGCCTTCGGCCTTCTGTTGCGGGTTTCTTACCACCGGATAGCTACCCCTTTTCCGCCACTGCGACTTTACAAACAACCTCATAATACAAAAACAGGGAGGGAGGGGGGAAAACAAGTCCGGGTCCAAAGAAGAGTGCCGGATGCTGTTGGGCAGTGGCTTTTAAGCTGGTGGGTGGACCACTCCAGGAGGGGAGCCCTCCTCCTCCCACGTCATCACTGGGAGGAAGCTGGACTCCGGGAAAGTGGAGGGGGCCCGGCAGTCAGGGGGCAGCAGCCTAAGCTGCGGCTGCAGTGCCCCTCAAACCTTCCCATCAAGGGCTCGGACACTTTCACCTCTTCCACTTTCTATTTACTCAGTTGAATCTTGTTAATTACTGTAGTATCATGACACATGCAAGACCTACCAGGCATCCTCAACCCCAACCTTCTAACAGTGTCCCCAGTGTTTGAGCACTCAAACCAAACCCTTCACTGGTTCTCTTTCTAGATTATTTATTTGTAGTAAACAGATCACGGTCCATGAGACTCACTTTGGGTGCTGCTTAAAGGGAACCTGTCACCTTCCCAGGGCCTATTAAACTAAAAGAGCCACCTTCAGCAGTGCCTATGCTGCATTAAGTGAATGTGGCTTTTATCATCCTAACACATCAGGACACCAAAATTAACACTTTATTAGAACTTAGTTTAGGTCAGGGAGGTATACTCTCCTGCCAGGACCTAAACCCTTTACTGATATTACCTCTCCTCCCCTGCTGTCTGGGACCCGCCTCCTTTGTTCCTTACGAGCGGCGTCGGCACCTGCGCACATCTCTCAGTGCTCGAGAGCATCTCTGCGACTCTGCCCAAGAGCTGAAGTCACATGATATCGGGACACTGCACCTACGTATAGGACAGGCACCAGATCCTGATAGCATTGCGGCACAACATATCATAATCACTATGCTCCATGCCTATCAAGTGTTGGTCTCTTCCTTGGCTTCCCATGTCCTCCATGCTTCTTCACTTTCATTACTTGAACCATAAAAAGAAATTCAATAGTAAAAAAAATCCATATACTCCCTCACTGCTCATCTCTCTAGGTGCATCGGGGCTCAGACACGTGAAAAGCGGAGGAAATGGATAGGTAAATGGCGAGTGTAAGAATTTTTATATTAATTTAATATATTACAGTTATTATGCTCTTGGGTCTAGGAATATTCCAGTGCAAACTGTAGTTGCCTGTAATTTTGCAGAGAATATTTTCTCCATAAAACAAATTTCCAAGGAAAACACGTCTAATCCACTCATCTCTAAAACAAATAATACATACAGTATATATGTACATTGTGAGGATTTCAAATGCTTGAGATAGCAAGGTAGAATTTACACAGGGACAAAAGTCTTTATAGTGCCTAAACCTTCAGGAAACAAACAGAAAACAGCCATATCTTGAAAGAAAATACACAAAACTCCATGTAGGGTGCTTTCACATTACGATTACCGTACTGCCTGTCCGTGGGATCCGACTTTGAAGAAGGATCCCACGGACAGGCATGGATCCACACGGATCCCTGAAATCGGATGGCAAATAACCATCCGATCCGATTGTATGCAGGATCCGTGTGGATCCTGCGGTCCCTTGTCTCTCCCTGCTCCTGCCTTCTCCATCTTCTTCTCCCAGCTATTCTATTCTGTCCCCCCGCTCCTCTATCCGGATCTAATCTCTATCCTGTCCCCTGTTCTCTTCCCTGTGTGTTAAAAAAAAAAACTCTTCCCGGAGGATACATCACCTATCACCGGCTCCCACGATGCGACACCATCGGGGCTGAAGGGCCTGTGGTGATGTCACAGAGCCAGTCAGCTGACATGTCATGTGATTGGCTCTCTGACATCTTCACAGGTCCTTAAGCCCCGATGGTGTCGCATCGTGGGTGCCATTGAC
Source organism: Allobates femoralis (assembly GCA_033576535.1). Lineage (NCBI taxonomy): Eukaryota > Metazoa > Chordata > Amphibia > Anura > Aromobatidae > Allobates > Allobates femoralis. The sequence continues at coordinate 79,900,852 of JARQOC010000002.1, forward strand.
AGGTAATGTATCCTTCGGGAGGAGCTTTTTTTTTTTTTTCAACACACAGAGGGAAGAGAACAGGGGACAGGATAGGGATTAGATCAGGATAGAGGAGCGGGGGACAGAATAGAATAGCGGGGAGAAGAAGATGGAGGCGGCAGGAGCAGGGAAAGACAGGGAGAGGCAGGGAACACTGAGCCGACATCGGATCCGAGGTGAATTCGGATCTGGTGTCCACACGCTTCCATTTTGTGGGCACTCGGATCAGCAGTGATCTGATGCTGTCCGATTTGAGTCACGGACACAAAAATCGTAGCAGGCTATGATTTTGTGCCCGTGATTAAATCGGATCGGTTCGATTGGTGCCAAAATCGGATGCCAATAGTGGCATATTCGATCCGATCCGATTCCCATAGGGGGACATGGCATCCGATTTCAGATCCGATTGTATCCGTTTTGAAACAGATACAATCGGATGACCGAAAATCGTAATGTGAAAGCAGCCTTAGCAGATGAGGATTCACAGAGCAGGCTTAAGCTCCCGTCACACACAACGACGCACCAGCGATCCTGACAACGATAACTATACTGTAGGGATCGTTGGTGCATCATTATCTGATCGCTGGAGAGCTGTCAAACAGGCAGATCTCCCCAGGGACCAGAGAGCCACATCCACATCGCTGGTAACTATGATAAACACAGGGTATCTAGGCAGCGTGCGCTGCCTGGATATCCGGTGTTTAGCATAGTTACCAGTATCCTCCCTGCTTAGCGCTGGTAACCATCATAAACACCGGGCATCTAGGCAACACGCGCTGCCTAGATACCCGGTGTTTACCATGGTTACCAGCCTGTGATATCGCTGATCGCTGGTCTCTCTCTGTCACACGCAGCAACGTGTGCTGACCAGCGGGAGACCAACGATCAAAAAATGACCCAGAGCACTTTGCAACGATCAGCAATCTCACAGCAAGGGCCTGATCGCTGCTAAGTGTTACACTTAGCGAGATCGCTGTTACGTCACAAAACATGTGACGTAACAAATTATCTCGCTAACGATCTCGTTATGTGTGAAGGGGGCTTAAGGATGGGTTCACATTGCGTATTTTTTCCTGTCTGTGGGATCCTACTTTTTGTAGGACCCCACGGACAGGAACGGACACCACACGTTTTCTGTGTCCGGGTCTGTGATTATCACGGGTCCAGACACAGAAAGCGCTGTGCGGGGCTCTTTCACTTCCGCAATGTATATACATTGCGGGAGTGAAATGTAGTAAAAGAAAGGGTTAAAAATAAAAAAATCTCTATGCTCACCTGTCCGGGATCCACCGATGGCTCCAGCAAGCTGCGGTGTGACTACAGGACCTGCCATGATGTCACAACCCGGCAGCATCATCGGGTCACATAACCGCAGTTACCGTGGTAACCGGTCATGTGACCCAATGAGATGATCGGGATGTGATGTCACGACAGGTCCTGTAGTCACACCACAGCTTGCTGGAGCCATCGGTGGATCCCAGACAGGTGAGCATAGAGATTTCTTTATTTTTAACCCTTTCTTTTACTTAATTTCTCTTCCGCAATGTATATATATATATATTGCGGAAGTGAAATTAGATGGTTAGGAGCAGTTTTAGTGTACTGAGCATGCTCAGTACACTAAAATCGGGTCTGAGAAACGATCTTGTCTTTTCTCGGACCAGTGCTCCATAGGCCCCCATGTTGAAGACCGAAGATCGGATCAGATTTGGCCTAATTGCCATCCAATGTTGTCAGATCTGATTTGTGTCCAATTTTTTTCTGTGCCCAAAATCAGAGCAGTGTCTGATTTTGGGTACAGCAAAAAATCAGACACAAATCGGAGCCCACAAAATTGGATGGCAATTAGGCCAAATCCGATCCGATCTCCATAGGATAATATGGGGGCCAAATCGAATCCGTGGCTGTCCGATTTACAACGGACAGCCACGGATGCTCCAAATCGCAATGTGAAACCAGCCTCACCTGTACATAGTTAGTTTCCAACATAGTGAGTCTCAGGCAAAGCTGTCGAGTATACCAAAGGGCTTTTCACCTCTGCCCACAGACAACATCTGAAACAGCTCAGCTGCCTTTAATAGGACCTGGAAATCCTGAAAACCCTTGGGTGGAGATATCAGAGCAGTCCCTCCTACCCTGCACTTTTGATCACTTCTAAAACCTAGACCCAAAAATATGGACTGGCCTATTTAAAAAAAATAAAACCCTCTTAACAGTATATGTGCTGGAGCCGATATGATAAATAAAGCCAATCTACTAACAACTGCACTTGTCCCAACTGGTTCTTGTACAAGCGCTAGTATTCCCAGCTGCACAGTCCCTAGTGGCTCCTAGAATATCCCTAGCCGTAACAGTGGGAATCCACAAATCAGACCTGCCTACCTGAAAGGTCTGCCAAGTTGTTCTACATACCTCCTAAGGAGTCAGAGTGAAGATAGCTGTACATTATAACTCAGGAGAAGGAAAGTGTGCAGAGATAGGTAAGGACCTGAAGTGTGGAAACATTAATCCCATCACAAGTGAAAAAATGTTAAGTAGCAACTGCAAATAAGGGTAGCCCCCTACCACCAAACTACTAACAGACGAAAGAGTAAGTAAGAAAGTGAGACAACAGAAACCAAACAACAAGCTGGTGCTGGAACCACATAGAACTATAGCCAGCAGAGAAAGCTAGTATAAGGACGCTATAACTAGCCACACCCAAAATATGATAGGGCAGAGTAAATGAGCAAATAAAAACATCTGTTAACTGCAAACCAAAAAGAAGAATAATCTTTTTTATATAGCGCCAACAGTACTTTACAATTCAGCGGTTTATATACAGACGGTCATAGGTAACAATTATATAAAAAAAAATAAAATACAGTAATTAAATTGGAGAATCAATGTAAAAAATACAATACAATAATTAAAGCAGAGAAACAATGTTTAAGAAATACAATACAAGAATTACAGCAAAAATAAAGGTGACCCTGTTCAAAAGAGCTTAAAATCTACAACGAGATAGGGGTTACACAAAGTACAGGGGCTTATTACAATGATGGTCCAGGCATCTTGAGGAAGTGGGGGTAGAAATAAGGTTACATGACTGGTTACCAGACAATTTGTGTAGAGCTTTTGGGTTTGGTGGAGTTTGAAGAAGAATTATGACCAGAGAGATAGTGAATGGGCTATATACAGTACAAAGGACTTCTATAAGGGAGCATGATAGGCCGCCTTAAAAAGATGTGTTTTAGGGAGTGTCTGAAGCTATGTAAGTTGTGGATAGTCCTGATTTCTTAGGCTAGAACATTCCAGAGAGTTGGTGCAGCTCGGGAGAAGTCTTGGAGCCGGGCCTGGGAATAAGAGTAAATATGAAAGACAATCAGCACTTGTATAGGAATTGATCATGCTGTGGCTGATTGGAGAAAAAACCCAACCACACAGCAGAAGTTCACCAAATCAAACCCTGAGGCTTGATAAACCTGCTTTTCAAGATTCATATCACAGAGGCTAAGCACCCTGGTGATATATACACTCCATCCTGGACTTGTCCGGCTGCATCCTTACAATATATAAAACTATTTTACAAGTCTTACATAGTTCTTAGTTTCAGTCTGTGTTGTCCTTTGAACGCAGTCCTCCCATGAATCACAATTCTTGTCTTTAAAACACAATTCTCCACAGGAATTTTACAACGTGAGCTGTGATAACCACATCACAACTCAGAGAATCTGCGGCCAGTATCACCATCAAGTATCAGATGTATAAAAGTTCACTCACACAAGTGCCAAATACCGCTTTCCATTATATTTGGTTAAAGGGGAACTATTCTTCAGAGTCGAAGTTCTAGGTGTCACTTAAGGACACTCTTTAAAGGTACCTTCACACACAGCAATTTTGCTAGGCAATTTCACTGGCAATTTGCTGGTTGCAGTGAAATCATGGACACATTGTTCCATTTTGTTCACTGCAACCAGCAAATTGCCAGTGAAATTGCCTAGCAATATTGCCGCTTGTGACGGTACCTTTATATAGTGAAAGAGCATATCTGCTAGCTAGTTGCATTAACTCCAGGTTTAGCAAACAGCTATAACAGCAGGCCTCCAGATGGTGAATTTTGTAAGTGAACTTGCAAAGTAGAGGAGATCCGCATGTGCATATATTGACAACAAAGGGGCTAGATGTAATATTGTGGTGAGTGTGCTTGATGTCAGACTAGTAAATGGGGTTAAAATGAGAATCCGTGGACAGGGCTGGCTCCAGGTTTTTGTGGGCCCTGGGCGAAAGAGTCTCAGTGGGCCCCCTTTAAACATACAATATAGCGGCTGTGAGCAGTAACATATATATATATATACAGTGGCGTAACTTGAGTCTGGCGGGCCCTGGTGCAGCAGTTGCTGGTGATGAGCAGGGAGGGGTGCTAGCAGATGTCGGCGAGGAGCTGGGGTGGGTGGGGGGAGGGGAGAGTTGCTAGCAGTTGTAGGTGATGCGGCTCCTACCTGCGCCGAGCCGCGCATTGCAGGTCTGGGAGCCGGGGCGGCAGAGGAGAGGAGGGGCGGGATCAGCCGAGGGAAGCAGGAAACTTCCCTCAGTTAACCTCCTCTCCTCTGACACGGGGTCGGCTGGAGGCCCACCTGCAGGCTTGAGGGGCCCCTAGCCGGTCGGGGCCCTGGTGCAGCTGCACCACGGTAGGTCCGCCCCTGATATATATATATATAAATAATCCCTCTTGTACTGTGACTCCCCCGTGTGCCTGTGCCGTGTCTCCCCTCTTTGTGCTGTCTCCCCCTTGTGTGCTGTGTCCCCTCTCTGCCTGTCTCCACCCTGTGCGCTGTGTCAACCCATGTGCTGTGTCCCCCTCTCTGTGCCTGTCTCCCCGTGCACTGTGTCTCCCCTCTCTGCCCATCTCCCCCTGTGCGCTGTGTCTCTCTCCCTGCTTCTATCTCTCCCCTGTATGTATGCAGAGCACTGTGTACACTGATTAGTTGCAGAGCTTGGACATGATCTGAAAGCACTGCACACTTACTGCACTGATCAGAGCACTGTGTACACTGACTGCAGTCTGCAGGCACTGTGTACACATGATCTGAGAGCGGGCAGTGCACGGATATGATCTGTAGAGCACTGTGCACACATGATCTGCAGTTGCAGAGATCTTAGCGCACATGAATCTGCATGAGCACTGTGCACTACATGACCTGCAGTCTGCAGAGCACTATGTACACATAATCTGCAGTCTCCAGAGCACTGTGTACATATGATATGCAGAGCACTGTGCACACATGATTTGCAGTCTGCAGAGCACTTAGCGCACATAATCTGCAGAGCACTGTGCACACATGTCCTGCAGTCTGCAGAGCACTGTGCACACATGATTTGCAGTCTGCAGAGCACTGTGCACACATGATTTGCAGTCTGCAGAGCACTGGTGCACACATGATTTGCAGTCTGCAGAGCACTGTGCACACATGTGCACTTTAGGACATCGCACAGGAAAACGCTGCAGACCGTGTTTCCTGAGCGCTGTCCTAAAGCGCACATCCGGGAGCTTTGAATGGAGCCAGCAGTTGGCAAGGTAAACATCGGGTTGTCATAGGGAGCAATAGCCTCGCAGCACACAGCGTTACCTGCTCTTAACACTGTGTGCTGAGGCAGAAATGTCTAAGCTTTTAGCACTAACCTCAGACTAGGGTCATAATGCAAATGTGACCCTAACCTAAGTTAGGGCAGGGGACTCTGGCCTGCTCCAGACAGCACAAACGTTCACCCTCTCTCTGTCTGTTTGCTTTGCTTATGCAGGCTTTGCCCCCCCCTCCCCCCTCTGTCGCTCACAGAATGCAAATCATTATTCCTGCCTTCAGCTCCACATCACTGCAGCACAGTCAGAGAGGCTGGATCATTCAGGCTGCAAATCAACACGCCCTGGGGACTAAACAATATAGCCCCTGCTAATTATAATCACTAATGAGTGAGTATTAAAACGTTTTCATGCACTTTCACTGGATGCTTTTAGGAGACAAAAGGAGTGTGAGATTAGTGATAATATGCTGCAGGGACATGTTTTGGTAGCTTAGGAGGCATTTTGGAGGTGACAGGATGCCTTTAAAGGTGGCGCTGGAGTTCTTCCACTTCCTTACTGAAGTGCAAATTTGCTATCTGAAACATTATGCTCTTGCATTAGGCTACAGCTTTTGGGTCACATATATTGGCTTTTCTTGGCTTCTAGCACAACCCACATTTTTACTCTATTTTATTATAGCTGGAACAAGTAATTTTGTACACTGTTCACTCATCATTAATTAGCTTGCAGCTGTGATTAATTATGGTGTACTAGACAGTGAGACTTACTAAACAATTCCACGAGTCTGCAGGAGAGACTGGGAGACGATTCACAGAATGTTTTCCTCTAGGAAAGTGTTATAATACACCAGGGTGCTGCAGAAATACATTTTCACGTCAAAGTAAAAAAGGTCAATGAAAAATGAGCTGCCCTTCTGGACGAATATTACAAATTATAAATTTTAACCGAGCACCACTGAGACAGTATCAAGAGCAAGTCCAAACAAGAAATCAGAGGGTGTGATGTGATGTGTTTAGGCGTACCAAGCAGCACTACTGTAGTTTAGATTATATGTGAGCATATTGACTTACAAAAAAATGAAGAGATGGAACCCGACACCAAAATACCATTCCAGCCTTATTTGGCCTTTCTTAAAAGGTCTTGGGCCAGACAGCTACACTCCGTTCCTTTCTTGTGTCACTGCTTTCTTTCATTAATTTTGAACAGTAATATTGCTTATGTGGAAAATATTAATCTGCACATTGACCATCGCACTGGTCCCTGCTTCAATGTGTTGGACAAGAAGAAAGGGGATTATAAATTCTATGAAATGATAGGAAAATTGTCTAGTATGGATGTCTTCTTGGGCAGCTGTTTTGCTCTTCCAAGAAGGATGACGCTTTTTGCTGGACTGCTGAAAATTGAATATTTTTAATATACTTGCAAAAAACAAGCGAGGGAAAGGTATAAGCACATTAAAAAGAAGTCTAAAGTCTATAGCTAAAAAGCAGGTTGTATGACCAACAACAGGGGTAGGGAATTCCAGGCCTCAAGAGCCGCACACAGTGCAGGTTTTCATGTATTGCACAGGTGATAATTGAATCAACTAAACTGATGATGATTCCAACCCCTGTGCAACGCTAAGGAAATCCTGAAAATATGCACTGTATGTAGCTCTTGAAGCCTGGAGTTCCCTACCCCTGATTTACAAGGTTAAGGGAATAGTTACTCTCCTTATAGAGATCAATACTGCACGCTAATGTCGAGCCCACTGGGACGAGGGTACTCAGTACCGGACCGGGTCTTTACTGGGGAAGTCACGGGTGGTCTGTCCGGACTGTGTCCCGGGCCCTGGCAAATAAAGGGGAATATTTACAGGGGATTGTCAATCGTGACGCCACCCACTTGATGCGGAAAGTGATGGGGGGTCGCCGCTGCTGCAGAACCTCCGGGGATGATGGGATAGCAGCTTAGGTGGTATAGTTCCAGTGGGTAGAACTGTGTTCCCCGGGCAGTAAGGGTTAAGTCTATTGTGGAGTGTGTAGCACACTTACTTTACAGACGCTGCAGGGATCTCTCCTCCTGGCTGGTGCTGACAGGCTGTATCCTGTAAGGAGGGAATAGCTTTCATGCAGAGACACAAGGGAAGCAGTTCCAGGGTTTTCCAAAGCTTTACTCTCAGCTCTTCAAGTTACTTAACAGCACAGTTACAGTTCTTACACAGTTCAAGTTCAGTTCTTAGTACATGGGCACATTCTCCCTCTCCGGGTTCCCTTTGCTCTGCAGCCAGGCCTCTCTCTCTGTGACCCCTCACACAATCTGCAGTGTCCTTTCCGGGCTATAACGGTCTCCGTCTCCACGGGTGTGTGTGAAACGCTGGACAGTATGGCGGTGACTCGGGCTTCTGTGAGTCCTAAGTTTGTCACTGAGCTGCCTGTCCTTTGGGTAGGGATCTCAATCTGAAACTCAGACCCCCGTCGTGTTGTTTGGGGATGCCAGGTAAACTACGGTGCCCTCTAGAGCCGACACTCTACTTTAGCCCAGCCTCCAGCAGTCCTCCAGCACGAGGCTCTACCAGGCTCCTTTCCTTCTGTTCCTCTCGGTATATAGGAGGGCTACTCCGCCTGCAGTCAGTTGCTTTAGCTGCGTTCCTAGGGCCCTGTTTATACCGTCCCTCTCTGCTCTCCCACACTTCTGGGGATCTGGCTCTGGATAGGCTTTCTCTCTCCTCTGGCTCACACTGGCTCAGTACAGATTGTGCGTCCTTCTGCCCTCAATCTTCCAGAACGTGTGGCTTTCTGTCTGCTCCGCTTCAGCTCAACCTGCTGCTGTTCTCTGGCCTTTGCATCTCAGCTTCTCTGATGCTCTTGGTCTTTTCTGTTCAGCTCACTACGGCCTACTCTTGGTCTTTGCTGTTCAGCCTACCTCGGCCTACTGAACACCTTCACTCCTCCCCCTTCAAGTCACCTGACTACGGGTGTACCCAACCCACTCCTCTAAATCCACCACCCCTCAATCTCATAGAGTCTCTAATCTCAGGCCTGGATGTTACCTCTTCTTACACGTGGGTATATGGGCTGTGAGGGTGTTGGTGTGCAACAAGTGTCCTACCTGCCTGGTTGCAGTTCCCTTTGTGGCCTCCTGGATGCAAGGGCGCCACACTAGCAGTGAGGAGACTTTGAGCCACAATGCTCCTTTGGGAAATATGCAAACTGTCTCTTCAGTGAGGAACTAAACAAACTCTAGTGCCAGCTATTGGAAGTAGAAATCCAAAAGGCCGCTTCACACGCTAAGATATCGTTAACATTATCCTTGAAACATCACGGATTTGTGAACGTTCTAACGATATCGTTAGTGCTTTCTTGTGTGTAAACGAACAATGTAGGATGGAAAAATCGTTAAATCGTTCATCCAAAAGATGAGATCCTGCCCTCAAATCTATCGTTCATTGTCCAATTAACACTGCTTGAAGACACAACATCGTTCAGTGTGACACCTCTTTGAACGATGTCGTTTAAAAATCTCCTATTCCTGTCGCTTTAGGCCAGCTTCACATAGCGGGTTTGATCCGATGTAAACCAGACAGCCCCGGACCGGATTTTGGCCCCATAGTATGCTATGGGGCCGGATAGCGGGTTTGATCCGTGTAAACCGGACAGCCCCAGACCGGACTTTGGCCCCGTAGTATGTTATGGGGCCGGATAGAAGCTGGATGGCAGCTCTCTGCCCTCCGGTTTCTATCTGTCCAGGACAATCCGGGAGAATTCAGAATTCTCTCATGGACACAAAAAGGTTGCTTACAAAGTTTTTGTGTCCGAGAGGAGAATATCTCCTCTAATTGCCTACTTCCTGATTCTGCCGGATTCACCCGGATCCTCCCGGATCTTGGGCAGTCCAGTGCTCCCTAACATGGGAGCCTATGGGGCCGGCTTGCCTTGGTCCGGGAGGATCCGGGAACCGGACACCTGCGGCTGCACGCCGCTGTTGTTTCAGGACCGCAGCTAGCTCCCCGTGAGCCTCGGTCCTGATTCATCAACAGCGGCAGCTGCATGCGGCAGCACACCAGACCCGAGGGCATATTAGCCCCTCCGGTTCTGTGTGCTGATCTGGTCTCGGGCTGTCAGGTTTACACAGCCACGGATCGGATCAAACCCATTATGTGAAGCCGGCCTCAGAAGATCGTTCAGTCCTTGCTCTTCTATTTAACTGGTGTGTTGCTGAATGGGATATCGTTAACGATATCCTTGTGTGACAATGCACTAACGATGTCGGAGCGATCACTGTCACGTGATCGTTCTAAGGATATTGTTAACGATATCCTAGAGTGTAACGGCACCATAAGGGTGGAGGCACACTGGCATGAGAATTGCACAAATGCAAGGCGAGAAGAATTTGCATTGCACTCGGACCAGTATTAATAAATCTTTCTGGTTATGTTTTTGCGTTTTCAACGCACTGTACTCGCATTGCGAGTCAAATGTGAGTTCAATTGCAGCATGCTGCAATTAAACATGATTTTCTTGTGTGAGTGGCCAATGAAAGTATATCGGTGCGAGAAAATCTCGCACCCATACCACACACTGTGAGATTTGGTGGCATGGTTTTTGATATGCTGTTGTAGGTTTCACTAGACAGTAATGACAGATAGATATATACATGTATAGAGCGATTGGTAGTTATAATAGCATGATCGGGTTTACCGCTGCTGTCAAAGCAGCAGTGTTTGAGTTTGCCGGGTAGCTAGCAGATCACCCAATTGGGTATTAGCAGCGGTGTTTGAATTTGAACAAAGCATGCTACTAAATTGCACAACACTCGCACCACACACACATGAACACACACCACACATGCACCACGCACGCACGACCATACGGACAGCACTCATGACTGTCATGTATCAAAAACGCTCCATTTTTGATGCATGATAGTGTGCCTCCACCCTAAAAGTCATAATTGACTCTTTAGCAAGCCTTTCGATATGATTTAGGATTTATGCCACATCAGAGCCCAATCTGCAGACACTGCGTTTCAGGTTGATTGCTCTTGATCGATGCAAAGTATGAGATCTGATATGGCATATATCCTAAGGCTAGGTTCACACCACGGATTTCGGCTATCAGGTTCTGTCCGGTGTTTTGCAGGATGCACCAGACAGAACCTGACATCCCCAGACATAACAGAACTGGAGGGCAAATATGCCCTCCGATCCTGTTTGCTGTTGGAATCAGCGGCTGCCTCTGTCCTGTGCTGAAACTTCCTCATAGCAGCTGGAGAGGAGCTCTCCAGGTGCTGAAATTTCAGGTGGGGAGCCCTCTAAGTGATGTTTAGCAGCTGCCACTCTTTCAGCACCCAGCGTCCAAGAACTGGTCTGATTTTATGTCGGATCTGGCGCGATCCGGCGCCTTTAGACTTCCATATTATGGGGCGCCAGATTGTGCCAGATCCGGGAGGATCCAGGAGGATCCGATTTTGTCCGATTTTTGCATCGGACACAAAAAATGATGCAGACTCCCGTTTTGTGTCCAATGCAAAAATCGGACAAAAACGGATCCTGCCGGAAAAGCACCAATCCGGACGCCAAATAGGCACAATTCGGCACCATAGGGATACATGGGGCGCAAAATTGGATCCGGGGCTGACTTAGGCTAGGATCACATTTGCGGTAGCAAATGCAGATACTGATCTGGTTTTGAGCTGTAAAAATGCTCAAAACCAGATCAGGATCAGCAGCCCAAAGGAGCCCATTATAAAACCGGATTGCACTACATGCAATCCGGTTACCGCTTCCTGATTTGCAGCCTGCGGTAAAAATCATGCAGGCTGCAGTTTTCGGAGCCCATCCGGCTACCGCAAGACACGTGTGGAGGCCTGCGGTAGCCGGATGCTTTGTTCATCCCTGCTGCCGCAAGGATAAACAAAGGGTTGATGTTAATAATAGGCCATGTTCACACACATGCGTTTTTTTGCCCATCCCTGCGTTTTTGGGGTGTTAAAAAAAAACGCAGGTGCGTTAACGCAGGGTACATATGAGTGTACATGCGTTTTTCAGGACCACTTGCGGTTTTTTCCCATACCCCAAAAAACACACATTTTTATGCCATGCGTTTTTTGTTATTTGGGTGTTTGGTGAAAAAAATGACTAAGTCCAAAAACGTTTTTGGAGCTTTCACACACATAAGGCACATTTTTTGGCACTCTTAAAAAAACGGAAGTGCTTTTAGGAGTGCTAAAAAAAAACGCAAATTGTGTGTGAACATAGCCAATGATGTGGGCACCATGTCTCCAGGGAGTGCAACCCTCCCCAGAGACATGGTGACCATATGGGGCATTTTTACAGCTCAAATCCGGATCGGGATCTGCATTTGCTACCGCAAATTTGACCCTAGCCTTAGGCTAGGGTCACGATAGCATTTTGGATTGCATTCATGGGGTTCCGTTATAAAGATAGAATTTGGCAGCATTAATGTAGTGTTACCGTAATGGCCAATTACACGCTTCCGCATCATGTGGTGCGATTGAAAAAAGCAGAGGCTTCAAACTCCGGCACTTAATGATGCGCGATGGGTTCGGTTACCCATAGGTTTGTATTGGCAGCATTAAGGCAGCGTTACCATTACGGTAACACTGTGTTAATGCTGCCAAATTCTTTTTAACGGAACCACCTGAATGCAATCCAAAACGCTAGAGTGGCCGTAGCCTTAGGCTACTTTCACATCTGCGTTTTTGCAAATCCAGCAGAATTCCGCCTTTTTTTGCAAAAACTGGATGCAGCACACTCACAGTAATATTGCGTTCGGGCTAATGCATTTGGTATTGGAGTTCCTGACATGTGCGGTGACTTGTGTTTTCATCACGATTCAGCAAATCCGGCACTTCTGGCTTCTCTAAAAAACGCAATTAGTGGCAGTATTTGTCTGATGCCTGTATCGTGATGAAACAGCGAGTACCGCACATGTCCGGAACTCCCATACAAAATGCATTGGACAGAGTGTAATGTTGCCTGCCGCAAGTGTGCCTCATCTGTTTTTTTTTTCCTCAAAAGGCTTAATTCTGCCGAATTTCACAAAAACAGATGTCAAAGTAAACAAAAAATAAATGAAGTTCAAAAGTTTTAGGTATGCCTGAACTTCCTGAACTGAAACTTGCCGTAGATGTGAAAATAGAATCCCAGCAAAGGCTAGGGTCACACTTGGAAGGCAAATTGCGATTACCGCATCCAGATCCGGATGAGGTAATCTCATGTGCCTTCAGACACATTTTGTATTCAAAATGTGTTCCTAAACCCGCATCCGGTAACTGGATTGCTCATAATGTCAAATCCGGTTGCTGGATGCTTTGTTCATCCCTCGGCTGCGGGTTGAACAAAGGGTTAATATTAATATTGTATGTGGGCAACAAGTCTCCAGGGAGTGTCCACCCTCCCTACAGACATGTTGTCCAAAAACTGTGGCATTTCGATGGTTAATGTCTATTATTACATTATTGCCACTATTGTTGGCTTTATAAACTTCTCATGAAAGCTGGCGGCTCCTCGCTGTAAGGCAGGCTTACACATGAGCCTTGGCTTTTGGCTCATTTTTGTTCATTTTTTTTTCTAAGTCCAAAAACTGACAGAAAACGGATTGATGTAATAAACACCCTGTCCGTTTTTCTGGACCTCAAAACATTGCTCTGCCGTTTTTGAGCCAAACGCTGCTGCAACGTTTTGCATCGTTAAAAAGCGTTTACATGGGGCCTAAAACGTCGTCCATGGATTATGCCACTTCATAACGCATGCGTACGCACATGCGTTTAAGGAAAATGTACTGAGTATGTAGGACTCAAAGCACCTAAAACGATTGGTGATGAATCCTCCAAAACTTCTATGGAACCCCACCTAAGGAGGATTATTAGTACGAATGTGCGTAAACACGTGCAGGCAGTATCCTCAATAAGGAGCTGACCCTGCTGATTACGCAAATTGCGTAGTATACCCGCGCTATCCATGGTAGCTGGATGGGCTCCCATAGGAGCCCATTATAGAGCCCCACTGCGGTTTTCAAACCGCTCCGAAAAACGTTGCCTGCATGATTTTTACCGAATAGGTAACCGATTGCATTAGTGTAATCCGGTTTTATATGGGCGCCTATGGGCTGCGGATCCTGATCCGATTTTGACATTTTTACAGCTCAAAACCGGATCAGATCTGCAATCCCAACGCAAATGTGACCTAGCCAAAGTCAATGGCTTTTCAGTTTTGATGTTCAATAATGACCTGGTGTGTTTCATGACCTTTCATGACCTGGTGTGTTTTTTCCCTTGAAAAGTGATCCTCAAAAAAGTGAGCTGTCAATTATTGCTGCGCTTTTGCATATACACTTTTCACATTGAAACCAACGTTTATGGGCATAAAAAACGCACCAGAAAAACACAGCCAAAACAAATCAAAAACTGATGATCCATTTCTGATAGTTTTTTTTTTTTGAAAATTGGATCCAGATTTCCAGCTGAAAAAGAAAAAAATGCACAAGAAAAATAGATCAAAAAATGCAGACTGTGAACAGAGACTTAAGGGATAAGGGGACACATTTAGGATTTGATAAACAAATTCCTGCAGCTCTTGGCAAGAAACACAGTGGCAAAAAAGGTGTTTTCCTGCATTTTTGTTTTTGGTGCAAATTTTTAATATTATTAGAATAGGAGAAATTTCATCAAAAAAGCTGCAGGAATTGACATCTTGCAGATGTATGTCTTCACCAAATCTGCAAAGAGAGAATACTCGATATGTGCATTACCCTTCAGATCCTCATTGAATTTGAATGCATGAGAATTCCCTTCATGTTTCGTGACAAATCTGTATTCAAAAATGCATCAAATAACATAATAAAAATGCAACATGTGTACACAGCCTAAAGAGCTCAGCTGCTGCAGCTCCACAAGAGAGAGATAGCGGAAGGTTTGCGTTGCTGGTGTGTATCTGATCGAAGAGTCAAAACCAGGTGAAAGTATTAGCAATGCGGTTTGTACTTTTCACATTTTGAAGTATTAAAACTTCTTTTCTTAGGGTGGAGGCACTCGCACTGCAGTTGCACCAGTATTATTAAATGATACTGGTCATATCAGTGTGTAATCTAATCGCATTGCAAGTGAAATGTGAGTTCAATCGCAGCATGATGCGATTAAACGCGATTTTTTTCATGCGAGTGCTCACTGTAAGTATATGGGTGCGATAAATTTGCAGTCGCATCACCCTGTTACAAAACACGATTCAACTCACGATATCAATTGCAATTGACCACACACGACAGCCGGAATAAGTCAAAGTATATGCGGTAACCGCATTGCTCAGGATTAACACATCCGTCGCATTGCGGATGTTACAACCGCTCCAAAAACTGCAGCCTGCATTATTTTGCACGCAGGCTGCAGAGCGGAGGAAGAAACTGGTTTGCTTGTGAAGCAATCCAGGTTTTTATAATAGGCTCCTTTGAGGAGGTTTCCTGATCCGGTTTTGACTTTTTAAAAGCTCAAAACCGGATCAGGTTTAAAAAAAAACAGATGTGTGACCCTAGCCTTAGTGAGCTTATAGTAAACCAAAGGAGGGGGGATGGGCTCAGCTCTTAAGGCGGCCCCGTTACACGGCACGACATCGTCAACGACGTTGCTGATACATCACGGGTTTGGAGGCGTACCAGCGATGTCGTTGCAAACTCATTGCGTGTGACTCTGGCAAGTTGCAACGATAGGTCGTTGCATCAGAGTTGACAGGTTTACCAATATTTGAAAGGGATATTGTAACCCACAATAACCACCAAAATTAAGTGCACACAGCTGCCTCTATGAAAATACATCAAGGACTTGATCCTGAGTCAAAAAAAACCCAGCACAAAGAATTCACCAATGAAGAATTGACAAGTAAGATATAATGGAGGATAGGAGGTGTAACCAGTAACCCTGATGAGGAAGGCCACTTCGCATTTGAAATATGTCGGTTTACCTATACCATGCACTGAGACAGGACCACACGGCAGTTTATTTCCCTGACTCCACCGCTCCTCCCCATTTAGAATCACCTGACCGTGGCATAGCATTTGCTACAAACAGCTGACAACTCCCTGACAGTGAACGAAGTGCTGTGCGACCGCTGACCACAGCGCACAGTGCTGGCATTCCACCCAGGCGGAGGGTGCCTGAACTTTAACCAGACAACATCTGTGAGAGGAGTAAGGTGGTTAAAAGTGGAATTTATTACACTTAAGGTGGGTTTACACGTTGCGATATCGGCGTCCAATTTCAATGAAAAGTCACGTGGTTCGATCGTTGGAGCCGATATTGTTCCTGCGTTGTATGGTGTGAACGTCCAATACGATGCAGGAACGATGTCAATGCGATATCGGGGATTGAATGAGCGTGCTATTCAATGCTCCGATATTGAATGGAGATGGAGCCGGATCGTGCTGTGTGACAGCCCAACTCCGATGTGAAGTTCAACGTCACCCATTTACTCCCATGTTAAATGGTCGTTCCTGGGTTGGGGGGCGTAGACATCGTACGGACGTTGGATACAGAAATCGCAACGTGTAAACTTCCGATGCGATGCGGGAGAAACGTGCACTAAATGCGCGCTCCCGCGCCATTGAATTGCGATATCGGAACGATATTGCAACGTGTAACCGCATCTTCACTTTTTGGAGATGCTGGGCACCGCTGCAGTCCTCTTTCCCCGCTTTTTCTCTCCTGCCCTCCGTACTGGGGCTCACTTGGAGTCTGCTTTCACAGATGCTGCTTCACGCTGTTCTGCCGGCCTCCCGATCACGTGTGGTGCACTTCCCATATCTCCTTCCAGTGTCTCTTAGCAACCAAACAAACAAGGGGCAGCACTCAATGGTCACGGGGTATTCCTTTATTATTTCATACGGCCAATCTACAGTGGCTACATCAGGTGCATATTCAGGGTCAATAAATCACTAACAATATTCTAGAGTCCATAGTATTACATATATCATTAGCCGCATAATCTCACTATAAAACCATATAACCAGATAAAGATAAACGGCAATCTCTACACCAAATTTGTATATTAATGCAAATATTTTTATTAATTACTGGAAAACATCACACTCAAAAAAAAAACCCCTTCCCCTAAAAGCACCCCAGACAGTGTGTATGCAGGTATACATTTACAAGATACAGGCAAAATACCATT
Source organism: Allobates femoralis (assembly GCA_033576535.1). Lineage (NCBI taxonomy): Eukaryota > Metazoa > Chordata > Amphibia > Anura > Aromobatidae > Allobates > Allobates femoralis. The sequence goes on from JARQOC010000002.1 coordinate 79,917,600, forward strand.
ATAGATACCATCATTACTTAGTCTGCACAGGGGGAGTATAATCCAATCTCCACTACACCTACTGACACCCAATAGTTGTCCTAAGGGACAGGGATACGATACAGCACAGTATATTGTAAACATTATTGAACCTCACAGAGTGCAAAAGTGCTCAGTTTGAAAGTATCCATACCGCACCACACTGCCCAGCACCAACCAATGCACAAGCCCGACTTTGCCCCGTGGTTGGGTTTTCAATTGCTTGACCCTTAACCTGTGAATGCCACACATGAATTCCAAATGGAAATTCATTCATATACCTCACCATGTAGTAATGTGTATGTGATACGGTCAGGGCAGAAGGGGAACTCGTTCACCGGGTCTGCTGGTGATCAACTGGGTAGATGTTGATGATGGGGGATTAAGGGATTATTTACAGGGGATCGTGACGCCACCTGTAGTTCCCGGTAAGATGGTGCCGGCGCTGCCAGCCGGCCGCTGAGGTGATGGTTGGGGCAGCAAAGTGTGGTACAGCTCCCCACAGGTGGAGCTTTACCTCAGGGCAGCAATGAAGGAAGATGGTGAGGGAGGGCAGTGATGAAGATGGGGAAGCAGTTCTTACCCCTCCTGTTGAGGTACTGCTGAAGCTGAGCCCTCCAGGCTGCGGCGGGAAGAATAACGGAAACCAGTTCAAGTTTAACTCCACTTTACTCGGTACCGGCTGATGGCATAAACAAGATAAGGTACAATTTGGTTTACAGGGTGGATGTTGCCAGCTCAGGGTCCCCCTTATGGAGTCTCTAGATGTCCTCTCTCAAATTGTTCAGGGTCTAATCTCTTCTCTTCTAATCTTTCCACCCTCACAGAGCTCTCCAGCCAGTCCTACGGTCTGTGTCTAGAAGACAAGGTCTGTGCTTTACCGGTCCGGATGGGTCCCAAGGATTAACGCCTCTGCCACCGGAATTCTGCATGTCCCTTTTTGTCTCTTCTAGTGTCCTGAACCGGTTCTTAGTCCTGAGGGGTGAGATACCCTGTGGCGCTGTCAGCAACCCGGTTTCAAAGGGCCTGCAGCTCGTTGGTTTTGCGGTCAGGGCTAAACTCCTGGCCACCTCGGCTTTCCATGTTGCCGGTGCTCCCTCAACGTGACCAGCCGGCTCCTACCAGTCCTGGCCCATTGCCTTCAGTCCTGGGCCCCCACTTGAAGATGGGGCTCCCTCCTGTTGGCAGCGCTGTCAGACCAATCCTTCCTGAATGCCTTTCCAGCACTAACTAACTGTCAACTGTCACTCTCTTCTGCATCTACCCCTAGCCTCCACCCCCTTTTGGGACCTACCAAAGTACTGCTTTCCGTATACTAGTGGTCTATTCCTAGGTGTGTGCACTTTCAGACTCCACAGGTTTAAACCATGAACTAGCAACTTACAAAGGATTATACATTATGTTGTCATACTGTAATACCTCCCTGTGGCGCCCAGCCTCAAGGGCGCCACACACCCCCTTGGTGAAACACACTCTTCCTCGGGTGTTAAAACCAAACCGGGCGAGAGTTGACATTTTATTAATAGGTTAACCGGGTAACTTTCAAACATGTATAAACAATAAAACATTTACGTTTACTCACATTCTTCCCTTGCGGGAGGCTCATTTCTTGTAACGTTGCAATAACATTTTCTATAATCTAGTCCTTATCGGTCCAACGGGGACCAGGTAACACATCTCTGATCAATGTTCATAAGGAACTGCATGAAAAATAACAGGGCAGTGTAAGTAAACACATTTAAAGTAAACGTTTGCATTTTTGGCAGTGCAGTATCGTTTCAGACTCTTTATTACTCAACTTTACTGACCTGGATTGCAAACCACCCGCGGGGACCTGTGTGGTGTTCGTAGTTAATTATATCCCCACGGTACAGGTCTCGGTTCGGGTGGCCCTGGGGAACTGCAGATAGATGCACTGTCCTCTCTCCAGCCGCTGCTACTGTTGCTGGTACCGCGATCCTCCATACCTCACGGGGTCTGGCCTCCTCCGTACTACCGATGGCTCCTTTCTCCTCCAGATTCTCCTCTTCCTCCCCGACACTGACCTGGCCGCTTTCACTTGCACTGGATGAAGTTCTCCGCCTCGGTGATATCCTCCTCTCCGGGCTCCACAAGGGGTGCATAAACCGGTCCCAGGAAATCAGCAGCTGGGACTGCCTCACAGCCGGTTTCAGGTAACGGGTCCGGAGCCTGACCAGGTATATCGAGTCCGCTCCAGCCACATCCTGCTTAGTTTGTATAGTCCACAACCGGTGTGGGCTGGTGCTTGAGCCGCCCCCTTGATTGATTGAGAGCAAGGGGGCGGGGCGACTTTTTGGCGCTTCTTGGATGGCTCATGGATGCTGACCTACCAAAGTACTGGTTCCCCGTATACTAGTGGTCTATTCCTAGGTGTGTGCACTTTCAGACTCCACAGGTTTAAACCCTGAACTAGCAACTTACAAAAGGATAATACATTTTGTTGTCATACTGTAATACCTCCCTGTGGCGCCCAGCCTCAGGGGCGTCACATATGTGCCGGGAAAACGTATGACACATCTGTCTCTTGCCTTCAACACACCGTTAAATTGTGGAGAAGATTTACCCATGAGTAGGTGGCCAATAACACGGAGTCTTCTTTGTGGCAAACATTTTATTACAAAACCAAAACTAAAGTATAGACAGAAAAAAGGCCCTCTCCCCAAAGACAACACTGGGCAAAAAAAAAAGGCACATCACTATTGTTGGTAGCGTCCCCAATACTGGTGGTATGCAGCTGCAGGATCTGACGTGGCTTCTTCACCCACATCCCTTGCGGGAAGTGGGTGTGGTGATGCCGAGAGAAAGGTCTCCAGGATTCCTCGGCACCTCAGGATTTAGTCCAGCACAAACATAGCCAGTGACAGCGGCTGATGGACACTGACGGCTGCTGGGGGGCAGAGCCAAGATAGTCCTGCAAGTTCAGTGTCCCATTCTCTGACGCCTCAAGGCTAGTAGATGACCCTCTCGAGGTCGTACGTTGTTGATGGCCCAGCCGGACACCTGTTCACTAACTAGCTGCCCAATCCCAGTGCAAGGGATCCTCTCCATGTTAAGCAGCCCAATCACCCAGCAGGGTAGAAGGCGTCAATGGCCTCCGACGCCTCACCCCCCAGACTGGGCCGAGGGTGCTGCACGGCCGCACTGGGATTAGGCTCCACAATCCCCCCAGATGTTGTTGGGGGTCGTTCGCCAACAGGTGCCTTCCCCAGGCTGGACCCGATGTCTTGAGGGCCCTGTGAAATTAAAAAAAATATTTACTACATAATTTAACCATTGACATATCATCAATGCATTACTACTCTCAGGGATTTATTAATAATGAATATTATAAAATATTAATAATATAAGTTGCCTGCCCCTGTCCTGATTGATATGGACTGATGCATGCGATGAAAGAAATACACCGATAACACAATCAGGTGTAAGCTCTCCTCAGCCCTCCTCAAGGCACAGCTCCAAAGTGAGTCCTTTATTGATCACACATGGGTTTTAACAAAAGCTCTTTAAGGGCTCGGTTTACACACAAACAATGGGGACAAAAGGAATGCATTTATTGGTGGGACATGGTCTAGTCCATGGAGGGGGATTGTTCATGAGGTCATCAAGGTGAATTAGTTCTTCAGGTCTCCAAAAGTTAGTTTGATCCATGAAGCCATCTGATGAGGTGTCATTCTGTGATTGATCACTCTTTGTCTTGACTGCAGCTTTGTCTCAGAACATGTGGTGATGTGGCAGGAAATGGGAGCCATCTTTGTCTGATACAAACTTATGTAAGGTGGAAATAATACACTCTATAGATCATTTCTCCCATGCCCTTATAGCTTACAGTTAATCAAGTATTTTGATCCTATACTCTCCTCAACACTACCAAGCAGCTATTTGTAATGTTTGTGTGTGAAATGATGAGTTCAAGGTGTGCTCATTAGAGTGATTACTCACCTAAGTAACCACCATGGACATGCATATGTGTTCACACAAGCACACAATCTTTCCAATAGCACAAATCGGTGCAACAACACCGAAACATACTGTGCCAAACACCACACGCTGATATGTTTGTCAAGTTAAGCACAACACAAGTGTATCCAACCACCATTGAAGACTGTGAAGAGACAAAAAGACATTATGAAGTACCTCTTCTGGCGGAGCCGGGTCTTGGGGAGTGGCAGAGGACGATTGTGCTAAGTCCCTGCTGCACAGTGTAGTCAGAGGGAGATGCTGGTCCCAGAGGAAATGGAAGAGGTTAAAGTACCACAAGCGTGGCACATACACCTTCGCCGTTCCACTCCCAGACCTTGTTGATTTTTCAACTTCATTGAGCTCCCTCTTATACACTGTGCGCAGGTTCCGGATCTTCTTCAGCACAAACTCCTTATCCACCCTCTTCCCAGGGTGGTGCTGCTGGGAGAGGGTGATGAGCTGGTCATACGCCACTCTCTTCACCTGATGGTTCTTGTAATCAGGTGATGTGGTCCGCCACAAGCACTCTAGCTCCTGGTACTTGGCTATGAAGGCCCGGACAAAATCCTGGTTCTCTGCCATCTGCAAAATGAAATGTATGACATTAACACACACACATGTATGTATCATGTTGCTTCATGTGTGCAAACCAGGGTACATGTGGTCCTGTCCACACATCAATTGGCTACCACAAATATCTTTTATTACACCGTACCCAGGCAAGAAAACACACATTAGGCTAAATGCCACTACAGTCCATACATAGGCCTGTATGGTAATGGAGGAGGATAATGAGGACTTACGTTTACTTTTGCAAAGGCTCACAGGCAATGGACATTCTTGTAGGTATGATGTATAATTTAGAACAAACTGAACCATGATTTGGTTTGAGATACGTTACAAGCACATGCCCTTTATACGTTCATGCATCAATAGTGTGGGCCGCAACATATATGATGTTTACTCTGGTAATGTACATTCTGAGGAATATGCCATTAAGGGGATGCTCATAGCAGCTATGAAGGCACATGGCCCATTAGGACACATACGTAGTATGAGCTAACACCAACAATATAACCACATGAAAACACACGTTTTCATCCAGTGAGTAGTGGGACACCACCAAGGGCTGTGTCCCACTCCACAGGAGCTTCTCAAAACCAAGATTAAACATAAAAGATGAGTAAATGCTCCATTTTGCATAACCAGAAAATTCATATTATTTATTTTGTTGTGACAAGGAACAAGGAAGAGGAGGTGGGGTAAAGTGCCAATGAACAGATACCAATCTAGGAGTCTGATTACATGTTATTTAATGTTTAAATGCCTGGTAACATCAACACTTAGTAACATCCATATTAGGGATGGGCGAATCTACTCGCTAGGACTCGTTACTCGGCGAGTAGTAAGGGACTCGCAGGACTCGGTACTCGGCGAGTTTCCCAGTGATGACTCGCACGAGTCCAATGCAAATCAATATCAATCCTAGTTTTGTCAGAAACGCTGACAAAACTAGGATTGCCATTGTTTGCATTAGACTCGTGCGAGTCATCACTGGCTACTGTGCCAGTGATAGCAGGGAAACTCGCAAAGTAACTGCTGTTTCTTTGCGAGCCGAGTCCAGCTGTCTTCTCTGTGCAGCTCCAGGGTCCTAGAGCCCGCCTGCTCACAGAGATGATGTAGCAGTGCTGAGATTATTCTCAGTCTGCTCATTCCCTGTGCATGTAGCAGAGAGGACATCGCGTTTTGGACTACGTCGGACGGAAGAGGATTTTTTTAATTAAAGATGGAGTCCCTAATGGCTTTTTTTTTTATTTCAAATAAAAAATTTTCTCTGTGTTTTTTTAACCCTTTATTGGAGATTCTTAGTGGCTGGGTCAAACGTGGCCTGACATTAAGAATCTCGGGCTTAATACCAGCTTGTATAACAAAGCTGGTATTAACCCCTTTATTACCCAGCGTGCTACCGCCACCAGGGCCGCTGGAAGAGCGGGGTTCAGCGCCAGAGGATGGCGCTTCAATGAACGCGCCATCTTCTGGGGCGGCTGCGGGCTGCAATTTGCAGCGAGGGGTGCCCAGAAAGCTTGGGCATCCCTGCGCTGCGGATTCCAGCCCTCAGCTGCTTAGCTGTACCTGGCTAGACATAGAAATTGCGCGGAGCCCCACGCATTTTTTTTTTAATTATTTAATGAATTTCAGAGTCAGAGTCTCAGAGTCAGAGTCAGAATCTCAGAATTTCATGAAATAATTTTAAAAAAATGCGTGGGGCTCCGCGCAATTTCTATGTCTAGCCAGGTACAGCTAAGCAGCTGGGGGCTGGAATCCGCAGCGCAGGGATGCCCAAGCTTTCTGGGCACCCCCCGCTGCAAATTGCAGCCCGCAGCCGCCCCAGAAGATGGCGCGTTCATTGAAGCGCCATCCTCTGGCGCTGAACCCCGCTCTTCCAGCGGCCCTGGTGGCGGTAGCACGCTGGGTAATAAAGGGGTTAATACCAGCTTTGTATTATCAGCTGGCCCTAAGCCCGAAATTTATGGTGGTCACGCCAATATTAGACATGACCGCCATGAATTTCTATTATATTGTTTTAAAAAAAAACACAACACAAAGAAAATTTTTTATTAGAAATAAAAAAAAAGCCATTAGGGACTCCATCTTTAATTAAAAAAATCCTCTTCCGTCCGACGCAGTCCAAAACGCGATGTCCTCTCTGCTACATCCCCTGTGTATAGATATAGATCTCTATGCACAGGGAATGAGCAGACTGAGAACAATCTCAGCTCTGCTACATCATCTCTGTGCACAGACATTCATGTCTGTACACAGGGAATGTGCAGACTGAGAACAATCTCAGCACTGCTACATCAGGCAGCAGGCAGGCTCTAGGACCCTGGAGCTGGCAGCCAGCACAGAGGAGACAGGACTCTTATCTGTGCGAGTCAGCGATTACTTACAAAGTAAAGGAGCAATGCAAATAAATGACAAAACTAGGATTGCTTCAGGCTGAAGCTTCCGACACACATCTGCGATTTGTAAATCTCACACTACTCGCTATTACTCGCTTCCCCATTCATTAACATTGGACTCGCTAGACTCGCAACGAGTAGCGAGTCCTGGGCTCGGACTCGCTAGAGTCAAGCGATTCCGAGTAATTTAGGATTCGCCCATCACTAATCCATATCTGATTATTTGTATATACCTTCCCATATGGGTCTGGAAAGATTCCAACCATGTATTATCAGTATAAAAATAGATAGGCTTTACATCAGGTACATTACAACCCTCACATAACATATATCACTTCCATTAAGGGAATGATTAAAGTGCATATAAGAATACAGGGTTAATACAAAGTGCCTAGTGTTTATTGCCATCTGCCCAAACGGTTATTGCCCCCAGACCCTTTAACAGTGGGTTTAGGCATCGCAAAAGATACTATACTAGGGAAAATCAAATGACCAAGCACCCATCAAATTTAATAATTACCTGGTCCATCGGTGGCCATCTGTCCAGAGACACACAAAAAGGGGGTGGTGGCGTCGGACCGCAGGACCCCAACGCGTTTCGTGACCCTGCAAAGCCTGGGTCACTTCATCAGGGGGATAGAGATGATCTCACCGCCGAAGGTTCTTATACAGACTGCTTAATCGCGTCACCGGAAGTGACGTTATGTTGCAGCATCATGTGACCAGAAATGACGCACCATCCAGCCAGCCAAACCTCACAGCACCTCCCCTCACCAGCGCCACATCACAGGTGCGTGCACGGCAGCCAGGACGCGTAACCATGGCAGCCGCACGAGCCCTGCAACCCAAACACCAACAAGGGGCGACATAACATCCAGTCAGCAAGACGGCCATCAGATCCCTGGGCAAGCTCCGGCTGGTCAGATCCCACAGCACTTCCCCGCACCAGCACCACGTCACAGGTGCGCACGCGGAAGCCAGGACAGGTGACCATGGCAACCGCACGCGCCCTGCAACCCAGACACCTGCCCCAGAGTCAAATGGAATCTCCTCCACCTCAACTTCAACATCACAAACACTCCAGTCCTCAGAGGTGTCACCCCAATTGCATTTGCTTCCTCACAGCTTACAAGTCTCCAGCCACCCTACTGACTATAAGTTAACACAGATGGGTGAGTATGCAGAGCTGTTCACTCATACTATAGCCTGGGAATCAGAGGTCTGCTCCAAAGCTTCATTGAGCCAACATGAGGAAATGATCTGCACCGATGCCCAAAACCTTTGTGAGTCGGATCCAGGCCCAGATGAAGAAGGGTTCGAGCATAGACCGTGGGGAACCATTTTTCTACTGAGGTCCATTTGGAAATTTCTACAATCCTTCGGGGGCTGCACAAAATTATCAACTTAGAAATGACCCCCTATATTTGCTTAAAAAATAAACTCGCCCTTCTGTGGAGGCTGGAGCTGCATCTCTTTGTCGTGGCTGATGTTAGATGATATTGATCATGTTGCCTCTCAACTGCTTTTCCAGGTTTGCTAGACCCATAGACATCACAGGAGAGGCTTGGAGCATATACTTCATTGGGGAAACTGAGACTGGGCAAAGAGATCACTGGGTAGCTGGATTTAAAGGGCAGACAGTCAGCAAAACGTGTCTGCCGGCCTGAGCACTGCATTCCCCAGGAATCTGCCCAGGGGCCGCAAAAAAGGTCATCAAGGGCCGCATTCGGCCCTGGGGCCTGAGGTTCCCCAACCCTGATGTAGACCCTCATTCCCAAACTGTAACCCCTGTTGGTGGAGACAATGAGGCAGATGATGATGAGATGCAGATACATGATTGGAATGACAACTTGACTTGGCGCTCAGGGCAGGAAGAGGATGGCTCTGAGGACAACGAGTGTGAAAACACACTGGTGAAGATGATTTTGGAGATCCCACTTACTGTCAACCTGCAGGCAGTTAATGAGCTCAGCAGAAGAGGTGGAGGTGAATGCTAGTGACAAGGTTTGGTTGCGGCTTCCTGGACAGAGACGGAGTCCTGGAAGCACGTCAACAACTGCGTCCTCATCCACAACCAGGGGCGTAACTACAATAGGTGCAGGGGTTGCGATCGCACCCGGGCCCTGCAGCCTAGGGGGGCCCCAAACGTCCCTTTGGCCCATAGAAAAAGACTAATACTACTAAAGATTTGCAATAATTGGGGGCCCCGTTGGAGCTTTCGCATCGGGGCCCCGAGGCCTGAAGTTACGCCACTGTCCACAACTTTGACTCTATGCAGAAGCCGTGGTGGCTCTGCAGGTGACATGGGCGCTAAGACTTGCCAAGCCTGGGCCTTTTTTCAGATCGCAAAGGATGACCCAACACATGTTACAGTTGTGGCCAAAAGTATTGACATCCCTGCTATTCTGTCAGATAATACTCAGTTTCTTCCTGAAAATGATTGCAATCACAAATTCTTTGGTATTATTATCTTCATTTAATTTGTCTTCAATGAAAAAACACAAAAGAGAATGAAGCAAGAAGCAAAACATTGATCATTTCACACAAAACTCCAAAAATAGGCCAGACAAAAGTATTGGCACCCTCAGCCTAATACTTGGTTGCACAACCTTTAACCAAAATAACTGCGATCAACCACTTCCGGTAACCATCAATGAGTTTCTTACAATGCTCTGCTGGAATTTTAGACCATTCTTCTTTGACAAACTGCTCCATTTCCCTGATATTTGAAGGGTGCCTTCTCCAAACTGCCATTTTTAGATCTCTCCACAGGTGTTCTATGGGACTCAGTTCTGGACTCATTGCTGGCCACCTTAGAAGTCTCCAGTGCTTTCTCTCAAACCATTTTTAGTGCTTTTTGAAGTGTGTTTTGGTCATTGTCCTGCTGGAAGACCCATGACCTCTGAGGGAGACCCAGCTTTCTCACACTGGGCCCTACATTATGCAGCAAAATTTGTTGGTAGTCTCCAGACATCATAATGCCATGTACACGGTCAAGCATCCTGTGCCAGGGGCATGCAAAGCAACCCAAAACATCAGGGAACCTCCGCCATGTTTGACTGTAGGGACTGTGTTCTTTTCTTTGAATCCCTTCCTTTTTTCTCCTGTAAACTCTATGTTGATGCCTTTGCCCATAAAGCTCTACTTTTGTCTCATCTGAGCAGAGAACATTCTTCCAAAATGTTGTAGGCTTTCTCAGGTAAGTTTTGGCAAACTCCAGCCTGGCTTTTTTATGTCTCGGGGTTAGAAGTAGGGTCTTCCTGGGTCTTCTACCATAAAGTCCCTTTTCATTCAGACGCTGACAGATAGTACGGGTTGACACTGTTGTACCCTCGGACTGCAGGCAGCTTGAACTTGTTTGGATTTAGTCGAGGTTCTTTATTCCCATCATCCGCACAATCTTGCGTTGAAATCTCTCATCAATCTTTCTTTTCTGTCCACATCTAGGGAGGTTAGCCACAGTGCCATGGGCTTTAAACTTCTTGATGACACTGCACACGGTAGACACAGGAACATTCAGGTCTTTGGAGATGGACTTGTAGCCTTGAGATTGCTCATGCTTCCTCACAATTTGGTTTCTCAAGTCCTCAGACAGTTCTTTGGTCTTCTTTCATTTCTCCATGCTCAATGTGGTACACACAAGGACACAGGACAGAGGTTGAGTCAACTTTAATCCATTAACTGGCTGCAAGTTGATTTAGTTATTGCCAACACCTGTTAGGTGCCACAGGTAAGTTACAGGTGCTGTTAATTACACATACTACAGAAGCATCACATGATTTTTCTAACAGTGCCAATACTTTTGTCCACTCCCTTTTTTATGTTTGGTGTGGAATTACATCCAATTGGCTTTAGGACAATTCTTTTTGTGTTTTTTCATTGAAGACAAATTAAATGAAGATAATAATACCAAAGAATTTGTGATTGCAATCATTTTCAGGAAGAAACTGAGTATTATCTGACAGAATTGCAGGGGTGTCAATACTTTTGGCCACAACTGTATCTGCAAAATTTGTAAACAAAATCTAAAGTAGAGGCCAAAAAAATCAATAGTTTGAGTACTTCATGCATGAACCGTCACATGGACATGAAGCATAAGTCACAGTGGGAAGCTCACTGTGCTGCAATGCAGCCTGGTGGGCCTGGCCAACCACCGTCTTCCCCATCAAGTGCACCTGTGGCTTCTTCATCATCTGTGACTGTGGGGACAGCTGTCTACACAGGCCTTCGGCCGCAGAACATCGACACTGCACAGCGTCTCAGCTGTGTTTTGGAAGTGGAATCACCTGCCTGAAGAAAAGACGGTTGTCTTATCTCATTTTTTTCATTAGGACGCACTCGTTGAAACACTATAAGTTCCTATATCCACTTCCACGTATGTCCCTAAAGCACTCCGTTAGGTAAGGACATTGGGCATCCTTTATTTTACTATAGTTTGGACTCTTCCATTATACTTGATTGTTCTTGATGATACTTGTTACAAAATGGACTGTATCCGTTTATATTGTTCTGTCATGTCTAGATAGACTATGTTCTGTAACCATTTACCTAAGATAATTTTTTCTCTATTGTGTATAGATTAATACATTGCTGAAGAAGGCTTGTATATGCCGAAACGTTCATTGTATTTTCTGACCCGTGCTTCTGACTGCTGAACAAATAAATAGATACGGAAATCCTTCATCATCTCGCATCTTTGAGTCTTGTATGAGTGCCGAGGTTTATATAAAATATTAGTCACGGGGAGTGGTGGCCGCTCCTGACCCCGTGTCCAGGGCCTATCTTCCAAAAAGGGGTTCATATTTACAGGTGATTATGTACAGTTGTTGTCATGACGGCACCTGTAGTTTCTGGTGAGATGCCACCAGCGCCGCCACAGTCCAGGGGTAGATGGTACTGCGGCTAGTTGGTGAAGTCCTCGACAGGTAGGACTGGACCTCCGGGGCAGCGTTCCTGGATAGAAACAAGTTCATTAAAAGAAAAACAAGCAGAGCCCAAAGTCACTGTTCCTCCGGATATTTTACTGTCATTTGCATTAGTCACATACAAAGTCACAGTTCAGCACTCCTGATGGTATGAGGACAGGTCGCTTAATGGGTGGCTGCAGGCAGATCCTAGGTGGTATGGTGGACCCTTGGTGTGCGCCTCTGTGCTCTACCCCTGTCTGTTCCTTTCCTGCTTCCCAGTGGTGGTGTGAAGCCCGGTGACTTGAAGCTCACCTGACCTCCTTCCTTCTCTCACCCTCGCGGCCGTTGGTAACCTTCTGCTGGCTGGCCGCTTGCTCCTTGGTGGTGCCTGGTACCCTCTCTTGGTTGCTCAGGTGCTCAGGAGAACTGTAGACTCCGCGGGTCTCCGGATTTTCTGTGATCCTAAAGTATCCCACAAGTGCGGGCTCCGGTGCCCGGAAAGCTGTCTGGGATAAACTTCCTCAAGTTCCTCCTCCCTTCAGGCTGTCTACGCCTGGGAAAGCATCCTTTCTTTAAGCCCTCTCTTCTTCCTCCATGTCTCCTCCTGGTCCCTCAGCCGAGAGACCTAGCAGCAAAGACCTAACTGGCCGAAAACTTAGAGGCAAAGATCTCCTTGTTCCCCCTAGAGGTGATTTTATTCCCTCCCGGGTAACCTCCCACCGTGTAATCTAGTGTGGGAGTGCTGGTGAATGGGTACCACCCACCATCCTATGATCCCCCTGCAACTGAAGTATCTGCACCTCTTTTACAGGTGCAGTACCCCTCTGTGACACCTGCTTGGCGGAGCACCACACTGGCGGCAGGGCTCAATGCCATCAGGCTGTGTTTATGTTAAAATGTCTGGGAAATGTGAGTCGCGCAGCTGACAAGTTGTGGTCAGCTCTGGAGATCAAGCTTAATCAGTGGTTGTCTCCACTGAACCTACAGCCAGGGTAGGCCATGTGCGACAATGCTGCAAACCTGGGTGCAGTCCTTCGCCGGGGTAAGGTGACACACTTGCCTTGTATGGCTCATGTCTTGAACCTGATCGTCCAGAAACTACTAGCCCACTATTCCAGCCTAGATGCACTTCTGCAGAGAGCATAGTAGCTGTGTGCTCACTTCCACCGTTTGCATCTCGCAGCTCAATGACTTGCATCCAGGGGCTGGCTGGAGCCTCTATACCGGGTGGCAGATTTCCATTGCGGCCCTGTCTTGAGGAGCGGGGGGGGTGCTGTCAGCCTGACTTGAGGACCGGGGGGGGGGGGGTGTGCTGTCAGCCTGGCTTGAGGACCGGGGGTGCTGTCGGCCAGCCACAGCCCTTACCTCATCCGGACCTCCAGCGTCATGTGCTATCGCCGCACCGCCGACTCCCGACTCCCGCGGCCGTTTCTGTAGGGGCGGCCCGAAATGTGGACTATACCACCAGCCCAGGGGCACCTGCCCCCTGCCACCTGGCAAGCCCGCCCCTGCTTGCATCGCTACAGAAGTCTTTCGGCCTGCCGGTTCACCGCCTGAAATGCGATGTGACAACACAATGGAATTGCACTCTTCACATGTTGCAGCGACTATGGCAGCAGGATGAGCCCTGGTGCAGTATTTATGATGTATAGCCTGGGCCATCGCGATCCAGAGGTTTGGCAAATCACCCTGCTCGAGTGGTCTCAGATCAAGGACCTCTGCACCCTTCTGCAGAGTTTTGAAATGGCTACTAAGATGTTTATCGCTGACAATGCCATTATCAGCATGACTATTCTGGTCATCTACATGCTGGAGTAGATTTTAACCAGTATTCGGAGTCAGGTGGTTGGTCCAAGAGCAAGGGGAGGAAGTAGAGGAGGAGGCATATGCGGAAGGGATAACTCAAATCTCAAAGGTTCAGACGGTCGGCAGCACCAAGGCGGCTGGTGTGGTGCCCCACCTGGTCAGGCGTCACAATTGGCGTACTGCATTCATAAATGAGTGTGCGGTAACCTCTGTCACAGTAGGAAGGCAGATGTCTGTGGGGGGCTCCCATCCTAGAACTCCCACACACCCACCTAGAGTAGATGGTTTTGAGCCCGTACCCTCGGGGGAAAGTTAGGGGAGGAGGGAGGACACACAGTGAGTTTTAGTTGGCACTGAGGAAAGACAGAGAACGGGGAGCCTCCGAGTAGGAAAAGGAGACTTCCAGGGAGGGGGTCTGGAGAGAGAGAACAGGCAGCCCAGACTGAAAGAGGGGACCCCCCCCGATTGCCCATACTCAGGGAGAGAACCCTGGCCCACTTTACCGGAGTACTGGCTCCGAAGACGGTCAGGGAGTCCAACCCCTGAGCCGAGAACACCGGAGCTCATGGGTCTGTTTACCAGCCCCAACACCCTGTCTGGTGGGATTAGTCACACCAGGATAACCCACCGGGGTCAAGTCCCAGTGCAGGAGAGAGAGAGAGTGGAAGCCGGGATCTTCAGAGCACCTCAACGGGCCTGGTATTAAGCAGGCTACCCCAGGACAGGTACAAGCAGCAGGACACAGGTTAGTTCCAGGAAGGCATACCACGGGAGACTCCCAGAGACTCTGCAGCTCACTGTGAGTACATGGACAGATAAAGACTGTTTTGCCACTGTGAACTGTACTTCCATCAGCATTGTGCCAGTAAAGTACCCGGGTAGAGTGACTGAGTCTCTGTGTATCTGTTTCTCTGCTATTGCTATACTGTGCTCTGCTCCATTCATCATCAGCACCTCAATTACCTCCAGTGCATCCCTGCCCCGGAGGGCCAGCTCCACCTGCAGGGAGCTGTACCATCTTGGCTGCTATACCACCACCCTCCAGAGGTCTGAAGTGGTGCTGGTGCTCAATCACCAGAAGCTGCGGATGGCGTCACGATAAGTTTTATAAACTCTATTTTTCCCATTTCAACTACCCCTTTTCAAAGCAGACCACCAGGGCCACGGGTCTGGGCAGGCCACGAATGACAACCCCAACAGCAGCAGAGTACCAGACACCCGAGTCCCCATACCCTGGGCGAGTCACTGGCATGGGAGGGTGGAGGAGAGGGAACAACGAGGGCACATGGTAGCAGCCAAACTGTTGATGAAGATGCAGGACTGGAGAAAGAAATGGAGGACAAGCGGGCGATGGGCATGGAAAACTCAGCAGATGAGGGAGATCTTGATCACATTTCTATTAAGCGAGGTTGGGTAGAAAGGGCAGAGGAAGCAAGCATGAGTGTTACCCTTCCACCACCAACACAACAAGGACTTGGGCCTCCTGGATGCGCAAGACACATGAGTGCCTTCATGTTGCATTACCTGCAACATGATCCTCGGATTGTTAAAATTTGAAGTAATGCCAACTACTGGGTTGCCACACTGTTAGATCCCCAGTACAAGAGTAAATTTGGCCAAATGCTTCCTGCCCTGGAAAGGAATGGACGCATGCAGGAATATCAACAGAAGCTTTTAGACAATCTTAGTACTGCTTTTCCCCAAAACACCAGTGGTGCACATAGTGAATATTGCAGTTCTACCTTTCCAACCGGGGAACGTTGAATCGTCGTCACTCAAACGTTAAAGGTACCTTTACACGCCGCCACTGTGCCTAGCAACAGGTATCCACCGTACATGCACGCGCACGTTTTTGACGGTTGATACCGATCGCCAATGCCGCATGTCCATTGCGTTGTCAAATGAAGGTATCTTGGTGCCCCGGAACTTCCAACAGATCCTTCGGATAACTGCTTGATGAATCCCGTCGCCCCTTCACACGCCACAATCAGTAGGGGAATGTGAGCGTACATCTTTTGCGCTGCAAGTACATAGGCGTGACAGAGTTATGTATTCCGTGACGCTAAAATGCTGATTGGACAACGCAATAGCATCATGATTGGCCAGCCTGCGCAGGAAAGCTGGCTAATACATGCCGCCATTGCAATTGTGTAGTGTGAATGGTCAGCTCTTTAAATATGGCACCCTGTGAAGGGACAGCCAATCGTAACACAGTAGCCCCCACCAATGATTGCTGATGGGGCGCGGTATCCATGAGGCTGTTGCACGCCCCTGGGAATTCACTAGGCAATGGTGATTCAATCCCTGTGCCTCGTTTAGACACCACTACCATGGCAATTGTGCCTTTGTGTTGCCTTGGGTTTTTGAACACGGCTCAGAAACAGGTATCCGAGTCAACTGCAGAAAACCCGATAGCTTTCCCTATTACACGCCGCCATTTCGTAGCAATTTCAAGGCAACAGGCGCAAAATTCCCCATTGCCAGGCAGTTGCTACCTTGCAGTGATGGCGTATAAAGGTACCTTAACAGTAACAGTGTATGTGGTAACAGCAATTTTGTAGAATTGTTTCACCATTTTTTTTTAGACCATCCTTTGCAACGCCAGAAGTGAGAACAAGTTTGACATATAGTGAACGCCTAGAGAGTATCTAGAGCTGAATATCGATGCCATGACTATGGAATTGGACCCTTGTGCATTTTAGGCTTCAAAACTGGAAAAATGGCTTGAGCTCACCACTCATGCCTTGGAGATTTTGTCATGCCTCGCAGCCAGCGTTCTCTCTGAATGTATCTTCAGCGCTGCTGGTAGTGTGCTAACGGATAAGCGCACGCGGCTGTCCAGTGACAAGTGTAGACAGCTAACATTTATTAAGATTAACAAGTCATGGATCCGCAAGGACTTTTCCACCCCAGTGTCAGCCTGGGGAGACTAAACACTTGTGTACTTTTCAATGTGCTGCATTAAACTTCTCATTTTAATATTTCAACTCTGTGGCAATTGATGACACTTGCGTTGTGGCTGTGTCTAATTTTTTTGAAAATTGAAGACTGTTGTTGCTGTTTGTTGCTTGACTTGAGTAGGGCCCTCTGAGCTCAAAATACCTATCCCTGACGCTCCTGCCCCTGTTTCTGAATATTCAATCTTTTTGTCTATCGAACCAGTGATTAACAAATTTGCTGTATTCACATCCACTGTTTTTGGTTGCTTAAATCTTAATGTTTGCGTAAACTGGTTTTGGGCATCAATCCAGGTTTTGGAAAATGTGTTGCATACATATGAAAAATTGTTGGGCCCTTAAAAGCATTGTTTGGTCAATCTCCCCTGTCCATTAGGCCTATACAGGTCACTGAGCTACCTGGCTAGTTTTTCCTGTAATACTACACAAAATGTATAGTTGTCCCACCTGTGTGTGGTGCAGCATAACATTGATGGGAGCGCTTGCATGAGCTTTAAGTTTATCAGGCCCAGTAGGCCTAACAGGTCACTGACCTACCTATTATTTCCTGGACTACTCCACGAAATGTATAGTTGTCCCACCTGTTTGTGGCAGGGCATTACATTGATGTGAGCACTTGCATGAGCTTTGAGTTTATTCAGCCCACTAGGCCTAAACAGGCCACTGACCTACCTGACTAGTTCTATCAGTAATATTACATGAAACTTATAGTTGTCCCACCTGTGTGTGGCATAACTTGATGGGAGTGATTGCATGACCTTTGAGTTTATCCAGCCCACTAGGCCTAAACAGGTCATTGACCTACCTCTCTAGTTTTTCCTGTAATACTCCACAAATCTTATAGTTCCTGAGCAATGTTTAACCTTGAAATGCTAGGTCAGGTCCTGTTCCAAACCATATGCCATGCAGGCAGCCTGGGCCATTCAGCAATTTTTGGTCTGAGACAACTGGTGCCATTTTGCTGTGGTCTGACCCTTTGGGAAGAGTGAGGACTCTAGTTGGGGTCTTCTTGCTGTGTGGTACATGATTTGAGCAGGGCGTGACATGCCTATACCTATGTCTCATCCTCCTTTTACACCTCCAACTCTTTTTACTTAATATAAAAAACTGTTACCACTTTTCCCCTGTAACTCATCCATTTGTCAATTCAAAATCAGTTTCACTCACCTCTGAAATTTTAGGTGAAAGTTAACCACCTTCTATTTTGAAGTGCTTTGGAAGAGTGTGCAGACTGGCACAGACCATGTCTCGTACACTCATGCTATGCCATGAGACTACAGTATTTGTACTGTGGGTCGATTGTTGTCTCTTTCCTGATGTTTGTTGTCTATTCTGAGTAGTTTGGAAGCTTTTAGACACCTTTGAAGGTGTTTTCTATGTGTTTGCTGTAGCCTGCTAATGATTCCAACAGGGTTTGACAGTGTTCAACGAACTTTCGACGAACAATCCGTTGAACACACCCCAATTCAGAGAATCGAACCGAATTCGAACACTTAGGTGTTGGCTCATCACTATTAATCATTTCATTTTAATGCAGGTACTTGCATACATGTTGTTTAATAATTTGTTTGAAGATATTTCCTGGTATAGAAGTCAGGCTTGCAGATTTATAATTCCCTGGGTCCACCTTCTTCCCTTATTTAAAGATAGGGACACCATTAGCTCTTTGTGGCGCCCCGCAACGAGTGCGTCACAGGAGGGTATTGCATCCAAGACAGCAGCAGCAATATTCTCTGACTCAGCAATCACACAGTTAACTCAGAGATCCATCACCTAGCATAGAGGGCCAATAAGGTCCTGGTGGGCGGAGTGTAGTGGTAGAGTGTGAGGAGAAGGAGTAACAGCAACGTAGGAGAAGGAGCTAAACCAACGAGCTCTGCAACCTAGGAGAGGGGGCCTGCACAGGTCCGTGCAGCCCCCCTGACCGTCACCCTGGTCATCACCCCGTTTGAGCGCCATTATTCCCGGTGCCTTAACAACCGATCATCAGGGCATCAACATGCGGGTCCAAAATCATCCCGTGCCCATCTACAGCCGGTTTGCTGGTATCGAAGCTGGGAGTTGTATATCACTTCTATGCGAACCAGAGGAGTGGAGGGACCGCTTTACAGGAGCACCCCACCACCGCCACACACAGTCGTCTAGCCAGCGGTGTACCCACCAAAAGGACCCAAGGCTCCCCAAAGCACCCAGAACGTATACCCTGGGTAGGGCATTGAAGCAGCCTCCTTGTACCCAATCTGGCATTCCTGGGTGACACCGGCAACATAAATAGTTAGAATGGAGGAACACCGCGGATCTATGCGAAACACTGGTCATTGCTGAGTCCACCCGGTCCACTACCCGTAACTGTATGCCATGTACTGCCTGCTGGTTACAGTAAAGAACCCATTACAGAGACTTACAGTGTCCGTGCCTTCCTATGAACTGTCTATCCGCATACTAAGGTAACCGCAGCTGCCTCAGAACATCTTCTGCAGCTCCTGGCTCCAGGGATCATCGCTCAGCCTGTGGGGAGCGTTCCATCTTGCTGCATTCCATCCCCCGGAGGCCCTGCAGTGCCGGTAAAGTTACCGGAACACTCATAGGTGGCGTCACGAAACAAATTAACCCCTAATCTATTCAACCCATGACGTCTCTCTTTTTGATCTGTACCACCGGGCCCCACTACCGGCAGGCGCGGCACCCCGTGACAAGGAGGAAGACGAAACGCCTGTCCCTCGGAGTCCCGGCCACGGTGAGTCATCTTCTTTAGTCCTCTGGTACTCCTCCAGTTCTTCAAGAATTTTCAAAGATTATGGAGGGTGGTTCAAAAATTTCCACTGCTATCTTCTTCAGATATAATTCATGTGGACCTTGAGATTTGAATTCATTCAAGTTAGCTAAGTATTCCCACTAGTGATGAGCGAGTGGCATAATATTCTTAATCGCTATACTCATAACGAATACTTTTTGATACTCGCATATTCGTCGGAATAGAGAGTCCAATGTTAGCCTTTGGTCACACATAAGCCCTGCATCCGTTATTTTCATCAGTTTCCAACTTTAGAATTCTAAGTCCAAAAACTGATGCTGTTAACAGATCCTGGACTCAAGTGTGACTGTTCTGCTATGCGTTTTTTACAGGACCCAAAAACGGATCCGTTTGTTAACATGGGCCATATGGTAAACAGATCCGTTAAAATAAGGCACCATCCGTTAATGTATCCGTTTTTTCTAGCATTTTTTGGCAAAACATGGCAAAGTCCAAAAAATGCATAGCTGCACAGGAGGCTCAAAAAACAGCCTAAAAAAACGGATTTGTTAATGGGTCTATTAAAAAAACTCATTGGCATGTGTGACCCTAGCCTTAGTCAATTGGTGATTGGCTCCACGCGCACACATGCAGCTATAAAATGAGCATTTCCAGGACAGGGCAGGAGGGTGAGCTTTTTTGCATTTCTACTGCACAAAACACCTTGCAGTGCCCCCCAGATACACCCTACAATTCAATCTGCTCTCACTGAGGTAACAGCTCAGTTTGTGCACTGAAGAGAGCTGGTAATTTGTGTCAGATCGATAATGATCGACACATCACTCATGAGCACCAGTGATATTCACCAAGTAACTAGTATCGCGAATATTGTACTATTCGTGCGAGTATCGAATAGTAATGATTACACTCGCTCATCACTAATTCCCACACTATGTCTCTGTTTATAGATAGACTGGATTCCTATATTCCTGTAATAGTACAGTGAAGATCCTCCCATCTCTTTCCGATCTCTACCAGTTTTCTACAGTCGCTCTGCAATGGGTGGACTTTTTCTCTCATGAGACAGGCACACTTCACCACAGACTGCCTCCTAGAGGAACAATCTTTGAAGTGCTGGGTGAATTTTTGCGCTCTTCTCCTTCTTCAATACCCATGATGGGTGAAGTCTTCCCTTTGCACTGAGTAACTCTCTGCCAGGAACTGAACTTTCTGTTGACTGACTACATTTCACTCCACTGCAAGTCCAGCCCTCAATTCTGCATTCATCTGGTCGGCACCTAGATCCATAGCGTTGTACCACAGGAGGGAGGTATTCTTCCTCGCCAAGACCAGTTTAATGATGGGTGACTCAGAACCAGTTACTCACCAGCTTTGGACTGCATCTGCCCTAGCTACTGCCTCTTGCTCATGTACTCTAGCTTCTGCCCCAACTTCTTGAAGGGTTGTTCTAGGGTTATAATTTAGGCATTCCTTCAGGGCCCATTTCAAACCGGATCAGTGATAATACCAGTGCTGATGCATCCAGTTTCATCATTGCAGTGAATCCAGGAGAATCTGGAGGATGTGGGTTTCTCCCGCATTCCCCCCGGTTTCGAAAAACTCCTGTGTGAAACCAGCCTAAGGCTAGGGTCACACATAGCAATCCATTTTTGTAAGTGTTTTCCATGACAAGTCTGTTTTTGTTAGGCTGCGTTTTGTTCTTCCTGTGCCCCTGAACGTTTTTTGGACTTAGTCATTTTTGCTTAAAAAACGCATATGTGTAAATGGATGGTACCTATATGTACCATGCTTTAACGCAAGGGTCTCAAACTCCAGGCCTCGAGTGCCGCACACAGCCCAGATTTTCTGGATTTCCATAGTATTTGACAGTTGGTAATCAAATGACCAACTGTAAAATTCCAAGGAAATCCTGAAAACCTGTACTGTGTGCGGCCCTCGAGGCCTGGAGTTTGAGACCCCTGCTTTAACGGATGTGTTTCCCATAGGGCCCCATGTTAAAAAAACGCTATGCGTTTTTTTCCTGCACCCAAAAGCATTGCATGTAGCGGTTTTTGGGGGCAGGAAACAAACGCATAGTGTTTTTGTGCCGCATCCATTAACGGAATCCGTTTTTGGACTTAGAAAAATAAAAGTCCAAAAACTGCTGCCAATAATGGATCCAGGGCAAAACGGATGGCATGTGTGACCCTGGCCTAAGAGAGTAAAATATGTTATGTTCAGCTCAAAAGCTTAAGGATAGAGATACATCTATAGGTAAATTACTTACACATGTATAGACTTTCCTGCCAACTTACAAACCCAAGAAGGTGGCAGTGTTCGAGAGACATCTAATAATATTACAAACTGCGACAAGGCTACTGGAAGACATACAACTCCTCAAACATTTTGTGAATGTTCCAATTTTTTCAGCTGCAAATCGAAATGGACAAACTCATAAAAACATATTTCCTACTCAGTCTTGTGAATTTTTGAAAATAATATTGATATTTCCAAGAAAACCATAGTTTTATTCTTGTTTTAATTGTGGAAGACACCTCATCATTTCTCTGGGCTAGATTTCATTTTAAGGGCATCTAAGGTCGATATTTAGGTATTAATTTTATTATTCTTTAGCTGAATGTTCATGTTCTTGGCACACACTGACATTTCACATTGTTGCAGACATATTTGAAATAAAATACAGATACAGTTCACAAAGAGATTGCCCAAAATGGATTATTTAGTAGTTTTTTTTTTCTGTGATTGTCGGTATATAGAATCTTTGGTTTTAATATGTGCCCAAATATTCCATGGGTTCTGTTTTAAACTTTATGTCTCTATGAGTGTGGCCATGCAATATTTTAATGTATACGGTATGTAGGAATGTAGATGTCATGTGTAGGTGTCCAATTATATTCTTTCATATGATAAATATACTTACCGTATTTTTCGCACTATAAGGCGCACCGGATTATAAGGCGCACCCTCAAAAAATGACTTTTAAGCCGTCTTGGTCCATATATAAGGCGCAGCGGATTATAAGGCGCACCATATTACCATAAAAAAAAAAGCTCAGACTCCAGTATCCCTGTGTAGCCTCCCATCACCCTCCAGCATCCCTCTGTAGCCTCCCATCACCCTCCAGCATCCCTGTGTAGCCTCCCATCACCCTCCAGCATCCCTGTGTAGCCTCCCATCACCCTCCAGCATCCCTGTGTAGCCTCCCATCACCCTCCAGCATCCCTGTGTAGCCTCCCATCACCCTCCAGCATCCCTGTGTAGCCTCCCATCACCCTCCAGCATCCCTGTGTAGCCTCCCATCACCCTCCAGCATCCCTGTGTAGCCTCCCATCACCCTCCAGCATCCCTGTGTAGCTCCCCACCACCCTCCAGTATCCCTGTGTAGCCTCCCATCACCCTCCAGCACCCCACACAGTCAGACACACACACACTCAGACACACACACATACACACACATACACACTCAGACACACTCAGACACACTCAGACACACTCAGACACACTCAGACACACACAAACTGATTTTTACTTTTTATACCGGTACTTTTGCTTACTGTACTGTGTGGCAAGGCACTCTCAGCGCTGGAGCCCTCAGCAAATCACAGCGCTGGAGCCCCCAGCCAATCACAGAGCTGGAGCCCACAGCCAATCACAGCGCTGGAGCCCTCAGCCAATCAGAGGCTATGGGCTGACGTCAGCTGGCCTCGGATTGGCTCAAGGCTCCTGGGCGGAGCTGTGATTGGCTGATGGGCTCCTGGGCTGTGAGCGCGCGCGATACAGCGGCGGCACCGGACACCAGACAGTGGGGACGGCGGCTGGTGATCGCGTCCCCGCACAGTGATGGAGGCAGGCACCGGCACCAGCATGGATGGCGGGGACGGCGGCTGGTGATCGCGTCCCCGCACAGTGATGCGAGGCAGGCACCGGCATCAGCACGGATGGCGGGGACAGCGGCTGGTGATCGCGCCCTGCACAGCGATGCCAGGCAGGCACCGGACAAAAGGGGATGGCGGGGACGGAGGATATTGCGGCACAAAGGTATGCCTTATTTTCTGGGGGGTGCCAAATATTTGCAGGCAAATGGCACCCCCTTAGCACTCTGGGAAAAATCCGTATATAAGGCGCACTGCATATAAGGCGCACCTATGATTTCTGGGAAAATCTTAGTCTTTTAGGTGCGCCTTATAGTGAGGAAAATACGGTATATACCATTAAAAAAAATTGTTATCACTTTATATCACATCTACAAGACCTTTGAAATCCATAGACATTATTATGATGTTGGTCTTCCACATTGCAGCTATTAAAGCTCACACTTTTCTGAAATCGCTTGGCTTTCTACAAGATTTTGGATTTGTCTATGTAGAATTTTTACCCTTTCATCCAGTAGAGATGAAGATCAGATATTAAAATGTAGAATGAGATGACCTGGCAAGAGAAAAATCTCAATTTTAGGTGTTTAATGGGGGTTAGGGCCAAGGGCTCTGTCACGGTCTTCAACACTAAACTCACTCAACCCAACCATTCCTTTAGGGTATGTGCACATCAGTCGTTTTGTGGGCTGGTTTTGACCGATTTCCGTCGGCGGTTCCCGCTGAGTTTTATGTTAATTTATGTTAATCCTACCCACCGGTAGGATTAACATGCTACTCAATGGAGTTTAGAAAACGCTGTGTACATTACAACGATTTTCGTCTTGACGATTTCAGTTTATTCACCGGTTTCCGACCGGTTCTCAAAGATAGAGCAGGCGACTTCTTTTCAGCGTTTTTCCAGCGGTTCCAGCTGAACAAGTGCAGCAAAGACCAGTCTGGAAATCGCTAAGGAACACGCCGGGGAAATCGCCAAGAACACGCTGTACGACCACTAGTAACCCGATCGCAAATCGTTAGCAAAACGCTAACAAAACCAGGGACACTAGCGAGTGCAGAAAACTCAGTTTCTGCTAATCCAAAGATGCAGAAACGACTGATGTGCACTTACCCTTATGGACCTCTTTTTATGCACTGGATCTCAGTCATTCCGAAACAGAAAAGGGCCTTACCCAAAATGGAACCTATATTTGTTCAAAATGTTTTGGTATTCTGATGCATTAAGATTTCGTTGGAAGTAAGTAGTCTAGACCAAAGAAGCAACAGCACTTTCCCTCCAGCATGAAACTTAACAGTTGGCAAAATACATTCTCCTGGCATTCAGTAACCCAGACTTGTCAGTCAGATGGCAGATAGACACACACAGCACACATTTTCCACTGCTATAGAGTCCAGTGGCTGCGTGTTTTGCTCAATGAATCCAACGATCAGTATTGGCAGGGCCCGGCTGGACATCAGGGAAATTGGGCAAGTGCCAAATGGGCTTTTCCGGCCATGGACCACATTGGCTGCAACTCTGTTAACCGTATCTGTGACAGCAGTGACTCCGACACTTTTAACAGCCTATGGGTGTTTTGTGAGGACCATCAAACATTATTTGTGTGTGGACCAGCATACCCTATGGGTGGTTGTGTGGAGACCTGCATACTCTATGGGTTCTGTGGTAGGAATCATACTATATTGGGAGATTTAATGGATATCATACTTTGTGAGAGGCTGTAGTGAAAATCTTATTGTGCACATCATCGGCGCCCTGCAGTGCTACAGTAAAATGAGGATCCTGGCTGTGTATATGATGCTTTAATCATGGTGATAATCAGGGGCGGATGAAGGGTAGCCTGGGCCCCAGGCTGTTTAGACTCTGTGAGCCCCCCTAATGTGACGGGTCAGACTTTGCTGAAATAAATTAACAAATTTAAGTGCTGCGTTTTCCTTGCAAAAACACAGCACTAATAATGGAGCAAACACACCCAGTCTGAACATCGCCTTACATGTTGCCTCTTTAAAAAATGCTGCAAAAACCATGCTGTGTTCTATTTCAGTCAAAAAAAAAATAAAAGCAAATAAAAGAAATAATGAAAAACCATGCCAAATAGGTGCTGCGTCTTGGACACAATGCCTCCGGACCTGAAGGAATTCGCAGGTGAACGCAGGGAGACCGCAGCCGCCCTGTACTCAACATCTGCAGCGGGTGCAGGGCAGCTTCTCCCTGTGTGCACCCGATGATAGCTGCTTACTTCGCAGCATGAAATGAACATATTGCGGAGGAGAGGAATGCCGGCAACCTGCACCGCAGCTGAAATTACGCTGCAATCGGATGAAGCACAGTGAGGATGGGATTTCTACAAATTCCATCCACCGTGGTTCTACTGCACAACGCAGCATTTTGGGTGCCTTATCATGATTATGCAGCCTAAGGCTATGTTCACACAGGATGTTTTTTAATGTATCAACACCTGATTGCTTAGCAGTAAAAAAAAAGATTCAGCTTTTTAATGGCATTTATTTGATTAAGCCAATGAAAAAATAAAAAATCACAGCAAAAAAGCCTTGTGTGAACATAACTTAGCAAATACTGAGGTAAAAACTCACCAAATACTCAGCATGTGCACGAGGCCTTACAAATACTGAGGGAAAAACTCACCAAATACTGTACATGTGCACGAGGCCTTACAAAAACTGAGGGAAAAACTCACCAAATTCTCAGCGTGTGCATGAGGGCTTACAACTACTGAGGCAAAAAACTCACCCAATAGCGTGTGCACGAGGTCTTACAAATACTGAGGTAAAAAAATACTCAGGCCAAATTAGACCCAGCCACCATGAATTTCTAATAAACATTAAAGAAAAACACATCACAGAGAAAAAAATCATTTTAATAGAAATAAAAACACAACCACATTTAGGGACTTCATCCTTAAAAAGAAAAAACCCTCTATCGGACGTAATCCACAGGCAGAGCATGTTCAGCTCTGCTTCATCACTCTGAACAGACACACAAGTCTGCTCAGAGGAAGAAGCGGGCTCAGACTGAGCTGGGTGCATTGAAAAAGGTCAATCAAGTTCACAGCTGAGCCATGAACTCATGTGACTCCCAACTCTGACATCACGGCGAACAATGCAGTAAACTGAGTGGTCCTCGGCAGTGATTGCGGTGATGTCACTGAGTGCACAGCTTCATGAGCCTGTCTTCATTTACGGCAGCACATAACTGCGTGAAGACACACTGAGGGCTTCAGGGCATTATGAAGCTGCTCCATACATCCCATAACTAAAAAGAGTGCGCATGACCGGATACGACGTGACCATCGCGTCATACCCAGAAGAAAGGCACAAAGGATGACCGCAGGCAGCGTGCATGGGATGCAGGATATCACGCCCACTGTGGCGTGATAACAGTAGTGAGGGGGAAGATGGATGATTAGAGAACACCCACAGTGTCTACAGTCTTGCCGACACAATGAAGATTGCCATACAAAAATGTAAGAGATCAAAGAACTTTTCGAGTGATTAGAGGACAAATTTAGGTCAGATAGGGACGATTAGGGAAGTATTAGGAAGCTGCAGGGGCAGGTAGTAATAGGTTTGGGGACATAAACTAGGTGACAGGTTCCCTTTAGCGTTTATTACACTGATCGCTGGTATATTCCATTGCATTGTACAAGCATTGTAATGGATCATACCTGTCAGCTTTACACTCACAGCTGCCTCTTATACCATACTGTGGTGTGAGAGGCTTGCCGTAGCTGGGTGATCGAGAGGTCATCATGATGTCATCATCAGTTGCCATGGCAATAATGTGGCCCCCATGATAACGTTATGAGAGTCCCAATCACTTGAGATCACTTGGAAGAGGAGCGCACACCTTTCTCAGCCTCCAAAGCACCAGTAGTTGTGCCAGCTGATAGCCATGACGTACCCCGATTGTAACCCAAAGGTGCTACGCAGAATTTTACAACCTTGAGCCGTGAAAATAAAAAATCTAACTTTTTCCTACAAAACTGTTCTCTTTGCTCAAAATTTTGTATTTTCACATGGGTCACACAAAAATTTGCATCATACTATTTGACAATTTGTTGTGCAGTTTCTCCTTAGTATGCTGATACCCCATATGTGGTGGAAAATTACTGTTTGGGTGCACGGCCGGGCTCGGAAGAGGAGCATCATTCAAACTCAAAATTGGCTGGAATTGTTAGTGGACCCCAAGTTGTGTATATAGAGCCCCTGATGTGCCTAAACAGAGGAAACCCCTCACAAGTTACTCCATTTGAAAACAAGACCTTTAAAGAAACTTATCTAGATGTGTGGTGAACACCTTGAACCCCATGTGCTTCACAGAATTTTAGAACATTAAGGCATGAAAATAAGAAAAAATAATTTTCCCACAAAAATGTGTATTTAGCCTCAAAATTTGTATATTCACAAGTTTAATAAGAGAAAATGAATTATAAAATTTGTTGTATAATTTCTCTTGAGTACACTAATATGTCATATGTGGTGGAAAACTACTTTTGGGGTACAGTGGAAAGCTTAGAAGGGAAGGAGTGCCAAATTGGATTTCAGATTTGGGTACAATGGCTTCAAGGTGCCAAGTTGCACCCACAAGTGATCATATTTTGCTAATAAAACCCCTTAATTAATTGATTTAGGGGTACAGTGAGCATATTGACACCACAGGTGTGTCACAAAATGTTCCACTACTGGGTAGTGAAGTCAAATATTTAAATTTTTATTAATAAAATGTTTTCTTAAACCCAGATTTCCATTTTCGGCAAAGGGTAATAGGTAAAAAAAAGGGCCCCAATATGTGTTATACAATTTTTTTTGAACATGGCAATAACCACTTGTGACTATACAGTACTGTTTGGCCACACTCCAGGGCTCAGGAGGGAAGGCGCGCCATTTGACTTTTGGAACATAGATTTTCCTAAAATAGCTTATAGACTTCATTTGCGGAGCCCCTAAGTGCCAGAACAGCAGACCATATTTTGGAAATTACACCCCCCAGTGGAGTTCATCTATAGTTGTAGTGACGATTCTATGCCTGGAAAACTCTAATGGGGACAAATGCATTGAATATTGCAGAATTAAAAATTGTTTATAAATCCTTGTAGTGCCCAGTACATTATAGTGTTCATACTTTGTGCTTCTAGAGAAATACACCCTGTTAATTAAGCAGGCTTCCTCACTTTAGCAATGCCAAACATATGGACATTAACTGTGGTTTAGACATTGTGGGCTAAGAGGGGAGGGGAATATTTGGATTTGGGAGTACAGGTTTTTCTGGTTTTTGTTTGGGGTGGGTGAGAAGCCATAGCGCTTTTTCCAGAGCCTTTGTGCTACCAATAACGTGGAAGCCTCCTATATTTCCGTTAACAGATGACAAACCGGAGTGGAGACTTCTTTTTTTGTGGGTTGAGTTGCCCTTCCTGTCAGAGGAACTCTGAGGGAATTATTAATTGGAGGGGGCACTCTGGGGGCATTATCATTGGAGTTGGACTGGAAACATGACAAGTAAAATGTGTCTTGTGTTACAAACTCTGCAGACAGAAGTTATCATCATATCAACTTGGGCCAGATGAAAAATTATCAACATTCAGATATAAGATCAGCTGTAAGTCAATACACAGTATGTAACTGTACTGTAATCACTTATACAGTCTGTAGAACTGGTATCTACTGTTACCCATGTAACATTCCACATCCTATATAGACTCACTTCATTATGTATTAATGTCCCTCAACCTGCTTTATAAGGTCCTCCTCTTGGAATATGACCCTTATCCTGGTATATATGTCACCATCCTGGCTTATATGGTCCTCTTCCCGCCCCCATCGTCCTCCAATTTTTATAATGCACCTCCATATCATATTTTAATGTACCCCCATAGTCCTCCATATAGTATAATGTACCCCCATTATCCTTCATATAGTATAATGCAGCCTCATAGTTCTCCACACAGTATTATGCAGCCTCATAGTCCTCCATATAGTATAATGCACCCCCATATTCCTCCATATATTACAATGTACCCCCATAGTCCTCCATATAGTATAATGCACCACCATAGTCCTCCATACAGTATAATTCACCCCCATAGCCCTCTGTATAGTGTAATACAACCTCATAGTCCTCCATACAGTATAATACACCCCCATTGACCTCCAAATAGTATAATGCACCTCCATAGTCCTCTATATAGCATAATGCACAGGCATAGTCCTCCATATAGTATAATGCAGCATCATAATTCTCCATATATTATAATCCTCCCCCTTTCCTCCTTTCACCATAGCGCTCTTGCCATTGTGTACCCACTTATTAAAAAAAATAAATCTGGGCTTACCTCTCCTGGGTCACCCGCTGCTCTGGTTTCCTTGGCAAAAACTGTAGTCTCAGAAGGAGGTGGCAGTGCTGGTGTTCGTTCCACTGTAGAACGCATAAAGCAGGATGTGTCACCTACTCCTAGTGTGGAGGAGGTGACACCAGCCTGCTATGTGCATTCCACAGTGGAAGGCAGGTGGCGAGGGAAAGCGATGGGCAGGGGTTGTGGCAGTGGACAGATATGCCATCCCTAGGATGCAAGGGGGTCACTTACACACAGGCCCCATAGCGGATGTGTGCTCTATCGCGCAATGACATGGATGTGCATCCTTAGGGACGCACATCCATGTGACGCAGGTGCTGGGGTCAAAGAGCACAGGCCCCGTGCCTCCGGGCCCTGTCACAGTCGCAACCCCTGTGACCCCTATTGTTACACCCCTGCATTTAGTCCTGGTATAGCAGTATCAGTGTTAACCTCTATATATATAATTGAATATGTACAATTTTATTTTAAGTGGCGGGGATGTACTGGGAGATATACCGCTTGGGGCTTAGGCGCCTGACGTTTTAAGACTTGGCAACACCCCTGTTTAGGAGGGAAACAAAATTAATGGTCTCATTAGAGGACTATACTGGTATCAGTAAGTGCTTTACAACGAGCCAATCTTTCCAAAATGTTAATAAAGGCATACTGCATGGGATGCATTACATGTAAAAATTTGGAAACTTTAGCCATTTTAATACATCCAGTGCTGGCACCAACACATTTTGATTTCTGCATTTTAAAATAAAATATTTGCTCATGCAAAATATAACTTAAGGCAAAATCTTAGAAAATCTCTTGGGGATTAAGGATACAAATACTAGATATTTTATAGAAATTAAACACAAAGTGAACCGCATCTCCACTTGGAAGGTGTATGTGAATCACTTTAGAAAATATGCAAAACCACAATTGCTTCATAACTGTCTAAAAAATATTTAATCAAATACATATTTCCGTCTTAAAATCACAACCATGTATGAAATGTGTAGCTGTAGCTCCCAATGGACATTTTTTAATCAAGCAATGTTTAAAGAAACTTTCCGTAGAAGTGGAAACGATCGATGTGATGTGTAATCATAAAATGATCTAACACAACTTGCCTCCATTTCCCACTCACTAAACTACAAACATATGTACATTGGACAGCAATATCTATTGTCATATGTGTTACATTTTTTACCTATGCACTAACATAAAACATGACAGATAGCACATATACAAAACGTATGAATTCTTTATTAGTATATATCATAATAAATATAGGACTACCCCACAAGATAATACATAAAACCTAAAAACAGAACAGGTAGCCCCACGTAAAAAAGCCCTGCTCATAAAGATCATCTAACCTAAAATGGGAAACATGGAATAGGAAACTCTCATTTTAGAATAAAGGCTATGCTGGCTTTGTATTAAACTTAGGCTAGGGACACATTTGTGGTATTTTTTTACATCCGATCCGGATTTTAAACCAGATCCGGATCCGCAGCCCATAGGTTGTAATAGAAAAACCGGATTGCCCAAATAGCAATCCGGTTACTGGATCCTGTTGCAGCCTGCGGTGAAAATCATGCAGGCTGCATTTTTCGGAGCGATTGCAAAACCGTACCCGTTTTTTTTTAACATGGGCGCCTATGGGAACAGGATCCGGTACCACAAGATACCTAAATGCACCTTGCGGTACCGGATCCGCTTCAGGATGCGGTTTTAATATTGTAATGAGGTGAACAATTCAGACTGCCGCATTGAGATGGACATAGAATTGGACTTTGTTTCCGCACTTGTCCACCAGGGGGCATTAGTGGACTGTACAATCACAGAGGGTGGAAATCCCCCACCATCTCTTTTGTTTACCCAGGAAGAGAAAGCAGAAAAACAGAGCTGTGTAGACTCAGAGTTCAGCAAGGACAGACCTGTGTGTGGTGTCTCCCGACATAGGGCTCTTTGCAGCCAGATTCTTGGGAAGAAATACCTCGTGAAAATCGTTGCTGCAACCCCCGGTCTGCAGTACCTTGTCTTACCAAGGGTCCAACTCAAATTCAGGACATTGCCTCTGGAATTCAGGACATTGCCACCGGATTACATGTGCAGGGGCTGTGACCGACATAAGGGAGCCATCTGTGCTACTGTGATCTCTTTCTGGTGATCGGTGTGTCCCGGGACAAAGAGAGAGACTAACAAAAATCTGTTACCTGCGGAAGAAGACCGAAGAGGAGGACTGAGGAATTTCCCCCTTCAGCGCTGCACCGGGACCCGTCATCGTGAGACCCCAGGCCTGCCACGTGGGAGCGACATCTTCTTCCGTGATAGACTGGTACGTGATTTGAGGGAAAGTTAGGGAAAGATATCTCCATTTTGTGTGTTGTCTTTTTCTTCTTCTTGCTGCGCACCCGGATAAAGTGAAGATCCAGAGACTCCACCGTATACATGTGTGCAGCTAGATCAGTTGACTGTGTTATAGATATGTTTTACAGTAAAGAAATGTTACTACCGGTTAAATCTGAGTATGGGGATTCTGTTGAGAAAGATCATACACACACACACCGCGGCCTTACCACCGGTCGCTACATCTGGCGTAGTCGGCAGGATGTGTGATCAACAGAATCTCCTCCCGGTAGTAACTTATAACCGGACAGCTCCCCCGGCATCTATTGTCAATCAGGTGAGGAAGTTTAACGGACGGAACTATCCCATAACTGAATGGACCGAACAACTTAAGATAGTGGGGGAGATGTATAACATTGACCCTAAGACCTTAGCAGAAATGGCCATGCTAACATTAGAGGGGGAAGCGTGGACAACAGTCAGGCTGGAGACGGTTAGCGGCCGGCGTACGTTGGATGACTTGGTGCGGGTGCTGGAGAACACCTATGGGCCGACCACATATGCGGGAACATTACGGTATATGTTCTTCCGGCGTACTCAACTCGAATCGGAGGACATCCCTCAATATGCCAACGCCCTCCAAGTACTGCTTGAACAAGCCTGCAGAAAAGGAGAACAGATAGCTAGTACGGGCGCCCGTGACCTGGTGTTGAGAGATCAATTCGTGACTGGATTAAGAGACCCGTACCTTAACCGCTCACTGCAAGATCTACTCCGGATAAATCCGGCCCTTACGTTCGCTGAAGTTAAGCAAGAAGCGATAGAACGTTCGAGAGGACCTGTCATGGAGGCCCAGACTTATACCGCGGCTTGCAGGTCCATAACTGGTATCAGAACCCCGAACAGTGACACGGAAGAACTGAAGCAGATGGTGGCAGAATTGCAGAAACAGGTGTTGCAGCTCACCCTGGACCAACAGGCAGACAGGCAAGCGAGACAACAACCCGGCCGGACGATGGGAAGATCCTGGACATGCGGTGATCCCCGCCATAGAGCAAACCGTTGCCCCCAGAACGTTCAAGTCCATCCACGGGCCAATATACCAGAACCAGCAAGTCATGCCCTACAACAGCGGCCACCTTTAAACTAGACGCCCCTGCCAAAGAGGCTCACTCGGCAGGGGAGGCCAAGGAGAGGGGTGTAGGAAAACAGAGCCAGCAACGGAACAAACTTGCATCAAACAGCCCTACCCTGGAAGTATTATTGGAAGGGACCACCGTGCAAGGATTAATGGATACTGGGTCTCAGGTATCCACCATCTCCGAGCAGTTTTACGAAGAGTATCTGAAGCCGCGGGTTGCCTATGACCCTGATACTACTATCAAGATCAAAGCAGCCAATAATCTACCCATTCCGGTGACGGGAGTTGCCTGGATGAACACCGAAGTGTGTGGGCAAGGTCTCGGGAAGAGAGGGATAATCGTGGTCAGGGAAGGCTGTGGATCAGAAACGCCCATGATTATTGGGATGAACATCTTGAAAGACCTGAATCTTGTGTTGGTTACCAAGAGGGGGCCCAAGTACTGGCAAGAAGTGACCACACATAGGGCCACCCGCCGAGCCTTCCAACAAGTGGTCCGGACCTGCAATCTCCAGCGAATGAGAGAAGAACAACTGCCGCTGGCCACGATCACCGTACCCCGCCATACTAGGATAACTTTACCTGCTTAGAAGGAGACCGTTATCTCGCTATCCCTTAGAACCACAAGACAGCTCGAAGGCGTGGAGGTGCTGATTGAGCCGCGCACCCCAAAGGAAGGGAAGCTGAACCCCCTAGTTGCTCGAACGCTAGCCGTTGTGAGAAAGGGGAGGATTCCTGTCAGGCTGGGTAACACGGCTAACGTGAGCGTTGACCTAGAGGCTGGGACACAACTCGCCCGAGTTTACGCCCTAACCGAAGAGGTGAACCCTATGAACCCCCTCCAGTTTGCACTGTCTACAGAGGGAGATTGGACAGTGACGGTCTCTGCCATGGTAGCTGTCGCGGGTGACGTCAACGCGGGGCGAGAACTACGAGAAAAGTGCCAGTTGGACATATCCCAATACTCCAACCAAGAAGTGTCCCAGGTAGAAGAGTTACTTCAAGAGCACCAGGCGTCCTTTGCCCGGCATGACACTGACTTTAGATGCACCCCCAGTATCAAGCACGAAATCCCCACCGGTGATACCGCTCCTATCCGTGAAAGGTACCGCCAAATACCTCCCCAACAATACCAAGAAGTGAAAAATCTCCTGAATTCCATGTTACACGCTGGAGTGGTACGAGAAAGCCAGAGCCCCTGGGCTGCACCAGTGATCATAGTCAAGAAGAAAGACGGGTCCCTGAGGTTCTGCGTGGACTACCGCCGTTTGAATGCTTGCACCATCCGAGACTCATACCCTTTACCAAGGATCGAAGAATCCCTGACAGCCCTGAAGAAAGCTAAATATTTTTCGTCATTGGACCTGGCCAGCGGCTATTGGCAGGTACCCATGCACGAGAAAGATAGAGAAAAGACTGCTTTCATCCTACCCATGGGCCTGTACGAGTTCGACCGGATGCCCTTTGGTTTGAACAACGCGCCAGGGACCTTCCAGCGACTGATGGAGCGCTGCCTGGGGGACTTCAACTTCGACTTCACCCTTATTTACCTAGACGACATCGTAGTCTATTCGGCCACATTTGAAGAACACCTGCAACAGCTGGGCCGTGTGTTTCGTAGGCTGAGAGAACATGGCCTGAAGTTGAAACCCAGCAAGTGCCGTCTTCTGCAGCCCGAGATCAATTACCTGGGTCACCGGATCTCGTCCGAAGGTGTACAGCCGTCTTCGGAGAAAATATGCCGCCGTGCGGGACTGGCCACTGCCTACGAACGTCAGAGAGGTCAGGGCCTTCCTGGGGTTGGTCCGTTACTACCGCCGGTTCGTAAGAAACTTCGCCCGGCTTGCTGCACCCTTGCACGAACTGCTTCGAGGGACCACCAACGGCCCCAGAGGACGACCCATCAGCTGGGGACCCAGCCAGGAAGAATCCTTCCAAGCCCTAAAGGGTGCCTTGACTTCACCTCCCATCCTTGCATATGCAGACTACAATCTCCCTTTCCAACTACATACCGATGCCAGCCTACAAGGTCTAGGGGCAGTACTTTCACAAGTACAAGAAGGCAAGGAGCGTGTCATAGCCTATGCCAGTCGATCCCTACACGAGGGCGAGAAGAACCCCACCAATTATAGCTCGTTCCGGCTGGAGCTGTTGGCCCTAACGTGGACTATGGCGGAGAAATTTGCAGGATACCTCACAGGTACGGAAGTACTGGTCCTGACCGACAACAACCCATTGGCCCACTTAGAAAATGCGAAGCTCGGAGTCATGGAGCGGCGTTGGATGGCTCGACTCTCTAAGTTCAACTACAAGATCAAATACAGGGCTGGGGCTGAGAATCAAAATGCGGACAGCCTGTCTAGAGTGTCATACCCCTTACTCACCAGAGATCGGGATGAAGAACTAGAAGAAGACGAGACGCCCGACTTTGCAAGGTTTGCCCAACAGATGATGGATTATCTCCAGTTCGTTGTGGGCGAAGTTGGAACTCCAGTGGGGGTCACACCGTGTCCCCAAGAGTGGTGCAGGCTCCAGGACCAGAACCCTGAATGGGCCCTACTCAAGCAATGGGTGAAGCAACAGCAGAAGCCCTCCTCCGAAGCACGGTCACGACTGTCTACTGGAACCTTGACCCTGCTCAGCCTGTGGGACCGGCTGGTTCTGAGAGAAGTACTATCCCGGAAGGTTCTCTTGTCTCACATGCTGGAGGAATGCACACAAGTTGTAGTACCTGCTCAGTTAGCCCGTGAGATGGTGGCCGAAGCCCACAAAAGGAATGGACACTTCGGAGTAGATAAGACCTTTCGGTGGATTCAACAATCTATCTATTGTCCGGGGCTCCGCAAGCTGGTCGAAGACGTCTGCAGGACCTGTCGCACCTGTGAACTGCACAAGTCCACTGAACAGCGTGCACCTGTCCAGACGATTAAAACCTCCAGGCCTCTTGAGCTGTTGATGGTGGACTATCTGCTGATCGGGACGGCGAGCAGTGGCTATCAATACTGCCTAGTCATGGTGGACCACTTCACAAAATTCGCCGTCGTTGTTGCTACCAAGGACCAGACGGCCGAATCAGCTGCACAGGCCATCTGTCGACAGTTCATCCACGTCTATGGATGTCCGGAGAGGTTACACTCCGACCAGGGGGCTTGTTTTGAAGGCAGAGTCATCGAGGAGCTGCATCGGATGTATGGGATCCAGAAGTCGAGGACCACTCCTTACCATCCACAAGGGAACGGTGCATGTGAACGCTTTAACCGGACCCTACTCCAGCTGATCCGCACCTTGGCCGAAGATAAGAAAGATCGATGGCCCCAATTCCTTCCAGATCTAGTATGGGCCTACAACAACCAGGTCCACTCCGTGACTGGCTACACCCCACACACCCTTCTCTTTGGCCGCCCAGGAAAAGGGGTCCATGACCTGAACCTATTCCGCCCAGAAGAAGATGTCTGCCATAACTACACCTCCTGGCTAAATGCTCACCGACAGAAGATGGAGACTGTACACCGGCTGGTGAGTCAACAAATCCGGGGCCAGATACATGCTGACCCACTCCCCGTGCAAGAGAAACCCTTAAAGTTGGGACAGCTAGTCTTGCTCCGTATTAGGAAGCCTCAAGGGAAACTTCGAGCCAAGTGGGAGACTGAAGTCTACCGGGTAATCGAACGCCCTTACCCCAATGGACATGTATACCGAGTGCAGGGTGAAGACAGCCGCAGCACCCGCACTGTGCACCGAAATATGTTGCGCCCCTGCCGCTCCTGGCCTGACTCCCCTCCCACAGTAACCGGAGGGGATGACGCTGCTGACATGACTGACGTCACGGACATTTCCCAACATAGAGATCACATCGACTCTGAGACCAGTGACCCACCTACACAGACCAGTCCCTCTCCCGGAGTACTGACTGGAGTGGGGCGTAAAGACAGTGACGAGGAGGGGAACAACCGACCCTTGCGACACACTGACCGCACCACTGCTGGGATCCCGCCCGGACGGTCTTACAGGGACCAGTATGTATGGCCCACCTCTCAACCAACCCCTGCGACATCTACAGCCATCACTGCCTTGGAGCCGGCGGTTGTTGACAGGGACTGCCAACCTTTAAGTGGGGGGGTATGTAATGAGGTGAACAATTCAGACTGCCGCATTGAGATGGACATAGAATTGGACTTTGTTTCCGCACTTGTCCACCAGGGGGCATTAGTGGACTGTACAATCACAGAGGGTGGAAATCCCCCACCATCTCTTTTGTTTACCCAGGAAGAGAAAGCAGAAAAACAGAGCTGTGTAGACTCAGAGTTCAGCAAGGACAGACCTGTGTGTGGTGTCTCCCGATATAGCGCTCTTTTGCAGCCGGATTCTTGGGAAGAAATACCCCGTGAAAATCGTTGCTGCAACCCCCGGTCTGCAGGACCTTGCCTTACCAAGGGTCCAACTCAAATTCAGGACATTGCCTCCGGAATTCAGGACATTGCCACCGGATTACATGTGCAGGGGCTGTGACCGACATAAGGGAGCCATCTGTGCTACTGTGATCTCCTTTCTGGTGATCGGTGTGCCCCGGGACAAAGAGAGAGACTAACAAAAATCTGTTACCTGCGGAAGAAGACCGAAGAGGAGGACTGAGGAATTTCCCCCTTCAGCGCTGCATCGGGACCCGTCATCGTGAGACTCCAGGCCTGCCACATGGGAGCGACATCTTCTTCCGTGATAGACTGGTACGTGATTTGAGGGAAAGTTAGGGAAAGATATCTCCATTTTGTGGTTGTGTCTTTTCTTCTTCTTGCTGCGCACCCGGATAAAGTGAAGATCCAGAGACTCCACCGTATACATGTGTGCAGCTAGATCAGTTGACTGTGTTATAGATATGTTTTACAGTAAAGAAATGTTACTACCGGTTAAATCTGAGTATGGGGATTCTGTTGAGAAAGATCATACACACACACCCGCGGCCTTACCACCGGTCGCTACAATATTGCAAAAATCCTCATTCCAAAACTGGATGCATTAATGGGCAGACCTCCGGGGTTGTTGGGATTGCAGCCTGATGTTGTCGCTCCCTGTAGGTGGAGTAGTACCCCGGGGCAGATGTGCTTAGTTGCTAGGGTGTGTAAGCCCGTGGTTATGCTGAGTCTCTGTGTCTCGTCAGCCTTTGTAGTTGGCGGCTCGGCAGGTGGGAGTATAAATCAGTCTCACACAGCGTTGGAATTCTGTACCTGGTTTACTCACTGAGGTTGCAACTGACCGCCAGGTGCTTCTCTCTACCAAGTTCCAGTCTGGGCTGTCCACAAGGAACCGGGATAGCTTGCCCCCCTTTTTGTGCCTCTCTGTCCTCTGGTCACTCTCTCAGTGCTACTTCTTCGCCTCTCCTGTCAACGCCTTTGCATACAGTGCCCTGATCTAGTGGCCATGGGCCTTCTCGGACAACTGGTACCTGTCTCCCGACCCTAGTCCAGCTACATTCTCAGCGGGTGCATCAGCTGCAGCCACCACTCCTGCAGACTGCATGGCCTCCGGTTCAGTGGTTCGGGCATACAGTGTCCGTGCCACGTTCAGGGCCAGGTCCCTGGTTCTTAACTAACCCCTCTGTCCGACTATCCTAGTCCCAGATCCGTGGGTCCAGATTGCTTTCACTCCACCTGTGCCCGTGGGGTTTTCTCTGTTCCACTTCTCAAGCCTGCACATTTTGCTTCCACCTCCTTCACTCTTCCACCACCTACTCACTAACTCTTCACTACCACCCCCTCCACCGGTTCTTCCCCTGGCCCCATTGACTGGGCCCTCCCCCCGGGTTTGCGCATGGTCCCCTGGGTCCTAGGGTGTGTGGGAGTGTTTGATGGGGCATTAGTTCACCATCCCATTTCCTGTACGACTGAGACACCACACCTGTTCATTGAGTGCAGTACCCCTTTGTGGCTACCAGACCGGTGGGGCGCCACAACAGCAGCGAGGGGGAAGATGGAGCCCTTGAGACCGCCCATGTCAGACTACAGACTAGATGCCTCATTTGCATTCGAAAATATAAGTCATAAAGTCTTTTTTTCACAGCCAATATAGGACAGTTTTAGGTCAGACAAGGATGGTTAGGGAAGTGCTAAGAATTTTCATGGATAGGTAATGATAGGCTAGGGGGTAAAAATGACCAGACAAGTTCCATTTGATAAATACAGATTATGATGAATAGAAGGAACCAGGTGAAGAGGAAGACCAGCAGTCAGATGGCTTAATACAATCAAGACAGCGGCGGAGAAGACCCTGGTGGACCTACCTAGGCTTGCACAAGATCGATCTTCCTACAGAGCATTCATCTATCAAGTTGCCATGGCCCGAGATCAAGCTGAAGGCCGTTAAAAAGTAAATAATAATGCCATCTTTGGAAATTTTCTTATCTTTCTATATCTTAGTTTGCCACATTGATAAATCTCTCTTATTTACCAGAGCCACAAATTATTAAACAACGCTACAATACAAGCAAAAATGGAAAGGGACAGCGAACTGATATCCAACAGACAGATAATACATTGCACAATGCTACCAGGGTCAGCGGCCTGCAGACAATACTCAGCTGCTATCGCCTTTCATTGCTATTTGTTTTCTTGGATTATCAAACACAGCTGTGCTCGGGGAGGACATTTAA
This sequence comes from Allobates femoralis, assembly GCA_033576535.1. NCBI lineage: Eukaryota > Metazoa > Chordata > Amphibia > Anura > Aromobatidae > Allobates > Allobates femoralis. Next base: position 79,957,339 of record JARQOC010000002.1, read on the forward strand.
TTACTCAAAAAGAGATGAAAAGGGTCACAAGAATGTTACAAGCTGTTACATCATGGCAGTGATAGGTCAAAATGGAACATGCATGTCTGCTCCTTCTAATCTGACGGCAAGGTGAGAACACTTGGCATATTTAACAGCTTACTTTAAAACTCGGGCATAAGACTCATTTCTTGAAGTAAATAGTCAAAAGTAAATAAAATGACTTGTACCAAGAAAGTTTTAGTTTTCGATCATGCATGCTGCAGGTCTACCAGGGCAAGACTGGGACTGACATTGAGACATTTGAAATCTCACCTATTATGCCCCATTACATCCACTTCCTCAGATATAGGGGCCTATATTACAAATTGGACTCACCCTGACAATGAAGAAAATCAAGATTTACTGCAACAGCAATATTCAATAAAATACTGATATGTAATGTTAAATGATTCTAGTACACAGAGATGAAGTAATATTATCATATTATAGATGAGAGAATTGATTTGATGTGAATTGAACTTGCAAAGAATTTGATGAAATTCGCAGGTCCAGATAAAGTCAATTTTAAAATTCAAATCTCTTAAAAGGTTTCTGCCTTTTTACACATTGCACGAGATTGCAGAAACCCGAAAGGCTGGTATAATCTCATGTGCAACAGCGAAGGCTTCTCATTCCATGGTAAAGCTCTGCTAATCTGAATTGACTATCATAGTCTGTACAATAGCCTGAGCAGGGAATGCAGCAGCCAATCTAGGGTAATTGAGAATAGTGAGACAACGTCAGAGTTCACAGCTCAGCAATAGAGATAGGAGGAGAATACTAATATCTTGAACAAATACCCCAGACAGTAATGTGTTGCACAACTGAAGCACTAAAGAAGATTAGTAGCGTAGTATATGAATAATATAGATTGTATTTCCTACGTTGATTCTATGTTTATTGTATGTAACTACTGTTCTGTATTACCTACCATTCTGTATCGTATATTTTTCTTATATGTGCCATTGCACTGTAAAGCGCTGCGGAATATGTTGGCGCTATACAAATAAAGTTTTATTATTGTTATTTAATTGACTATGGAGAGGGAGATAGAAAAGTGTCAGCCGCAATGACAGACTAAGGCCCCTTTCACATCTCTGCGATTGCTGCGTCTTGCTGCGTTTTGCGTCATTTGCGTTTTTCCGCGTTTTTACCGCAAAAAACGCATGAAAACACATGCGTTTTTGTCCCCATTGATTTTAATGGGAACGCATGAAAAACGCATGCAAAAACGCATGTCAAAATGCATGTGCGTTTGCAGAAACGCATAACGCATGCGGTTTTGCAAACGCAGCCCAAAACGTTGTTTGCCACGTTTTGAGCTGCGCTTGCAAAAACGCATGCGTTTTGCGTTTTTGCAAACGCACATGCATTTTGACATGCGTTTTTGCATGTGTTTTTTATGCGTTCCCATTAAAATCAATGGGGACAAAAACGCATGCGTTTTCATGCGTTTTTTGCGGTAAAAACGCGGAAAAAACGCAAATGAAGCAAAACGCAGCAAACGCAGAGATGTGAAAGGGGCCTAAGTTTGATTCATCAGTCATATTGTATACCAGGCATTAGTTGAATTACAATTTCATATATTTCTTTGTTCTTAATCCCCTACAAAGCAGAATCAAGACAGCACGATATTTTTGAAAGGAATAAAACAGATTCATTGTAAGTCACAGACAGTGCGCTATTCATAAGCAGCTGTACTTAGTTTTTGTGTATGTTATGCAATTATTTTTGTGACGAGGGAATACATGTTTTTTAACAATGCAAAAATGTATTCCCAATTTCTAGCTATTTACCTGCGCCTGTTTTCCTCACAAAGTGTGGGATTGCAAACAATTTTTTTTACTAATTAAATTTTACATCTGTATTCCCTACCCCAGTACAACATTCTGTTGCAGGTGCTGGCTTTGTGGAGATGTACCTACCTCACATTTCTTATCACAAAATGTTTGGGAAGAGGGTTGAATTTCGTTAAAAAAGTGGAAAAAATATGGGGAAAAAGTGCAGACATTTAACGGTGAATGTCTGGATTTTGTACCTAGTCCAAAGTGGCATTTACGGTACATACGCCACACTTGCAATGTGGCCTATCGTCACATTTTTCTTTCTTTACATATACCTACCTTACTAGAAAATCTTGTTTCATCTTTTTTGGAAAGGGTTGATTAAGTGGGGTTGAAAAGTTTGTAAAAAGTGAATTATAATGATGTCCAAAGTGTGTGGTAAAACAAAAAAAACACCACCACCCACATTGGCAACCGCCATCCAAGCAGAAGTACAGCTAAGCGCAGGCTACCAGGTATAATTGGTCTCCTTTGATTTTGACGAGCATACTATTGGGGAAGGAGCTATGCTTAGCTTGGAATATATGGCAAAATTCAGGAAGTGACACGCAGCACTCATTCAGGATATCCAGGGCTAGCAACTGTATAGGAGACGGGATGGCAAAAACTTGGTGACAGAGTCCCTTTAATAATATTGACTGCTAGTATGCATCCTTATTATTGCAATATCCTGCTATATAATCGTCTAATTCTGTCTGTCTGTCTCTCTGTAACAGAAATCCCGCGTCGCTGATTGGTGGCGCCTGGCCGACCGCGACAAATCAGCGACGCGGGATTTCCGTTATTAGAAACAGACAGAATGAGCTGCAGATGGCCCTGCCCACTACTCCCTGGCAGCTCAGTGGTGGAAAATGGTGGAGCGGTGGCACGTTATTTGTGCTACGCCAGCTGAGAAACACGAAGCGCTGCCCAAACCCAGGGAGGTGATTGCGCCAGGGAGAATGGAGGGGGCCCGCCTGTCAGCGGTGAGTGCCCCCTGAGCATGCGGGGGGCGGCGGACAGGCTGAGGGGCCGTAGCAGGAGGGGGACTGGAGCCTGGAGGAGAGAGGGGGAGGGAGGGGAAGAAGTGGGACTGAAGCCTGGAGGAGAGAGGAAGAGCAGGGGGGCAGGATGGGGACTGGAACCTTGAGGAGAGGGGTGAGCAGGGAGGCAGGAGGGGGACTGGAGCCTGGAGGAGAGAGGGGGGGGGGGCAGGAGGGGGACTGGAGCCTGGAGGAGAGAGGGGGAGCAGGGGGCAGGAGGGGGACTGGAGCCTGGAGGAGAGAGGGGGAACAGGGGGGCAGGAGGGGGACTGGAGCCTGGAGGAGAGGGGGGGAGCAGGGGGGTAGGAGGGGGACTGGAGCCTGGAGAGAGGGGGAGCAGGAGGAGAGGGCGAGGGGGCAGGAGGGGGACTGGAGACGCTCCATCCCACTGTTCACCCCAACTGCTCCCTCTCACCCCCCAATGCCCCACTCACCACCAATGCCCCCGCTCACACCCCACTACCCCCGCATCGTGATCTCACCACCCACCCAATGTGATAGCATCGGGATCCCAGTCCGGATGCAAATTGGTGCTGGATTTGAACGACGCACAGCACCGCTACCATCGGGAGATCAGCGGCACTAGCCGCTGATGTCCCGACGGTAGCCGCGAGTCATCTCCTGCTGCACGGAGGTCAGCGGTGGCGTAGCCGGGAGATGACCAGTGCTGTATCGTTGCTGCGTCACTTGTGAGATCTGACTGCTTGACATCTCACCACCGATCATGTAGCGACGCACCATCGATCCCTACCAGGTCGTATAGTTGTCGGGATCATTGCAGTGTTGCCAAGTGTGACGATACCTTACTGATCACTCATTGCATTATTCTTAAATCTTTGTAAATAAACTACATGCATATTCTAGAATACCCGATGCATTACCAGCGGGCCACCATCTAGTTGCTTTATAATTGTGGCAAAGAAAATAAAAAAATAATACTTGCCTAGCCCCACTCACACACTGAGCGGCGATGCATAACTCTTCCAGTCTTCGACCCAACACCAGCGTAGAGGGACATTGAAGTGATGTAATCCCGCTGTCTGATGTGGCGCCCCGCTGGTCTGGTCGCCACAAAGAGGTAACACACTCACTGAACAGGTGTGGTGTCCTAGTCCTAAAGGAAATAGGATGGTGAACCTAGGCCTCCACAAACACACACACTCAGGACCCAGGGGACCATGGGGAACCCGGGGGGTCGGCCCAGTCAAAAAAGGAGACAAGGGAAGAACAGGCAGTGGGGAGTGTTAGTTAGTTAGGAAGAGAGTCAGTAAGAAGTAGGTAAAGGAGGTGGAAGCAAAGTGTACAGGTGAGAACAGAGAGAGAGAACCCAGGGGCACAGGTGGAGTGAGAAAAGCCTGGGCACCCAGATCCAGGACTAAGATAGTTGGATGTAAGGGTTATCAAGAACCAGAGAACCGGCCCTGAGGTGGCACGGACGCTGCAAGCCCAAACCACTGAACCGGAGGCCACGCAATGTACAGAAGTGGTGGCCACAACCTGACACATCAGCTGAGAATGCAGCTTAACTAGGGTCAGGAGACAGGTACCAGTTACCCAACAGGACCTGTGGCTACTAGATTGGGCACTGCGTGCGGAGGTCCCTCAGAGAGAGAGGCGAAGACATAGCGCTGGGAGAGTGACCAGAGAACAGAGAGGCACACAAAGGGGTACCAGGCCAAGCTATCCTGATTCCTTGTGGACAGGCCACACTGGACTTGATAGAGAGAAGCACCCGGTGGCCAACTGCAACTGAAGTGAGTAAACCGGGTACAGAATTCCAATGCTGTGTGAGACTGTTATTCCCCCCTGCGGAGCCGCCAACTGCCACAATCCACGAGACGCAAAGGTCCAGCGTGATCACAGCCTTACACACTCTTTCTACTAAACACGTCTGCCCCAGGGTACTGCTCCACCTACAGGAGCGACAACATCAGGTTCCCATACTAACAACCCCGGAGGTCTGACCTGTAGCGTCGGCCCACACTAACAGAGTACCGTAGGTGGCGTTACGAACATTCTCCCTTTAAACTTTATTCCCATCCAACACACTCCAGAACCTGATTCCCAGCCAGACAGTAATACCGAATCTCCAGGGGTCACGGAAGCTTGGTCTCAACCCCTGTGACTCCCCCGGCAGAACTGTTAGCCCGTTCTGAGTATCCCACGGCCCTGGGGTTGGGCGAGTCATCTCACATTCCATGTGTAGTACTAGCCTCTTGAAGGCCACATGCTGGAAGCTTCCTATGACTTGATTGAGTAAACTAAAAATAAAATCCAATTTGCGCCATACTGTGTTTGCAAAAATTACCCTCGGTATATTTTTGTATTGCTCACCTTAACAAGTTGTGCCGTCCACACAAATGGATTAACTTGCACACTTGCGAGGTCTTTGAAATAATGAATTTCACTCTTCTGGAATGATGTGAAAAAATGGCATCTTCAGCGTTTTCCTCGGTGGCCAAGGATCACGTGACAACTCAGGAGGATTATCTAAATGACGAAGGCCAGGTCCTGTAGCCCAGAGCAGCTCCACATCCCACTCCCCGCAGGCAGGATATGTAAGGTAATGAAGAAAGGATAGAGTATGTGGTAAGCTCTAGGGAATAATTACAGCTCCACGGCCAGTAGTAAATTACCTTTAGGCTTTAATAAAAATGTGTACAACACGCGGGTCCATTAACCACGATCATTTCAACGCAGTTGCGTCTTTCGCAAGACTTGAGAAAGACACATACTGCGTTGAAATGCATCGGGTTAATGGACCCGCGTGTTGTACACATTTTCATTAAAGCCTAAAGTAATTTACTACTGGCCGTGAGCTGTAATTATTACCTAGCGCTTACCACATACTCTATCCTTTCTTCATTACCTTGATTGAGTAAACTGGCAGTCTACTGATCCAATAAATTTCTTTGCTCCGCTACAGTTGTTAGCAGTGTCTGCATCCTGCAGGACTGGCCTATCTGGCATTTGCCAGACTTGCCAGAAGGCCAATGAGCCTCTGATGTCTGTTGGTTGCCTTTTCATGCATGTAACTGCTGCATAAATTACAAGAATTTTGCAAAATCAGGAATAGATTTGCTCTTTTGGTGCTGAAACAGACAAAATTATTAAAACACTTATGCCTCCTAATGAGTTTGACTCATTTTCCTGCAGTCCACTCTGGACTTATCACAAACCAGGAGTGGGTGATTAAATATAGAAATGTAGCACTTGTTTCTATTATAATTTTCCTCTTATTGTTCCACTCCTGGTTTGTAATGAGCTCCGGCGTAAAAAAATGCAGCAAATATGCAGCATGTTAACGCACCTAGACCAGTGAGTAAATTCTCCATATAGCCCTAGATGGTGTCTCATCAGGATGATTCCTGTCCATTTGCATGTTTGACATGGAATTTTAAGCAGATCCAATACCTAATTGATGTAAAAAAAAACCTCTAAATTGATAAAGACTTAGGTCGGCTTCACACTTTGATTTTTACCTGTCAGGTTGTGTCCTGTGTTTTGCAGGAGGCACCGGACACAACCTGACAGCCCGAGACGAACAGAATCGGAGGGCAAATATGCCCTCCGATCCTATTTTGTGCCAGATTCGTTTCTGCACACCTGTGCCGCTGTCCAGTGCTGAAATTCCAGCACCTCAGGTGCAGGGAGCTGGCCGCAGTGCTTTAATTTAAAGCTGTGGATCTCTCCAGATGCTGAACTACAGCAGCGGCAATTTCAGCTGCGCTGTCCAGGTGCTGAGCGAGCGCAGCTTGAACTTCAGAGCGAGCTGCCACTCTTTCAGCACATGGCATCCGGAGCTGGATTGTTTCTTTGCCGGATCTGGCGTAATCCAGTGCCCATAGACTCCATGTTATGGCGCCAGATTGCCCTGGATCCAGGAGGATCCGGTTTTGTTGCTTTTTGCCCGGTGTGAGACAGTGCTGGGGATCATATGCGAGGGGCGCTATGTCTCCCCCAGAATGCGCACTGTCACATATTGAACCCGGTATAGGGTGTAGAAAGAGGGACGGTCCACTTCCTTCGCTCCGGGTTTCCCCGAAGGAGACAAGGGATTAAAAGCCTGGTTAGGAGACAGGGTGGGGTTCCCTGTGGACAGTTTTGGCCTCAAGCTGAAGCAGCAGCATCTATCGACCGGACAGGTCAAGAGCTCGGTGCGACCTCGGCCGAGAGTTCATAACCGGAAGGGACCGGTTACTATCTGTGAACTGTATCCATTGTACCCGCTGTGACCCGGATTCCGGCATTTGTGCACCCGCTGTGTTTTCAGCAATAAACCCGGGGTCCTGTATGAACTATTACCTGGCTCAACGTTTTTCCTGTCTTGCAATCTCGGCGCTGCCCACACCGGACACAAACAATGCTGCATGCTCCAATTTGTGTCCAAGGCAAAAAGCAAAAACAACCGGATCCTCCCGGACAGACACAAAACCAAATGGCAATGACTGCCATCCAGCAACATAGGGACACATTGGGCAAAACCTGATCAGGTTCTGTCCGGTGCATCCTGCAAAACACCGGACAGAACCTGAGAGTAAAAATCGTGGAGTGAAGCCGGCCTCATACGCCTGAGGAATCCACTAGTTGAGCCGAAGTTTACAGCCTCCACTCTGGCATGATGAGATTGCCTCGATTAAGCATGCCTCACACATACATAGAGAATTTTGTTATCGACTGGCTCACCATAATGATAATTAGCTCACAATTTGCTGTGCATGACTGTACTACCATTACAGAGGAGATTTCACTAAAACTCATCAACACTCTGCAGAGAAAATAACAGCAAAATATGGTTCTATGGATTCCACAGGTTGTGGATTGTCACTACAGTGTTAGCCAACAGTATTGCCAATACTTTTGTCCAACCCATTTTTTATGTTTGGTGTGGAATTATATCCAATTTGGCTTTAGGACAATTCTTTTTGTGTTTTTTTCATTGAAGACAAATTACGGTAAATGAAGATAATAATACCAAAGAATTTGTGATTGCAATCATTTCAGGAAGAAACTGAGTATTATCTGACAGAATTGCAGGGGTGTCAATACTTATGGCCAACACTGTACATATTTAAAAGGAACTTGTCAGCTACTTTAAGCCCCCAAACCTATCACTACCTGTCCGTGAAGCTTCCTACTACATTCCTAACCCTCCCTGTCTGACCTAAATGTGAAGTATAATGGTTGAAAAAAAACCTTTTTACATTTTTCCCCAGTTATGAGGCATCATCTAGATGTGTAGGTGTTCTCTCAGGGTCCATTTTCCCCCTTCACTCTGTGGTTATCACACTCCGGTGGGAATGATGACATAAGTTCCAATCGCGCTCCTAGCGCTTGAAATCTCTGTGGGCTCCTTGTATATATGACGCCATGGTGCGTCATTTCTGGTCCTGCGCATTGTAGGGGTGTATCAGGTGTTCTGGCCCGTTCCAAACCATGCGCAGTACCCATTCTGAAGCAGGCCAGTACACCAATTACTCCCTTGTAATGCGTAGGACCAGAAATGACACAGCCGGCTTGACATATTAGGAAGCAGCCAACAGATTTCAAACTCCAGGAGTGCTCAAGGGAATTAGGTTATCACGCCCACCGGGGCATGATAACTACAGAGCGAGGGGGAAAATGGAGCCTGAGAGAATGCCCACATTTCGGCCATAGGTCGCTCATACATCTAGACATTGGGGGAAAATTTAAGTTATGAAAAGCTTATTTACAACCATTATATTACACATCTAGCTCAGACAGGGATGATTAGGGATGCTGTAGGAAGCTGCAGGGACAGGTAGTGATAGGTTTGGGGGCATAATGCAGCTGACAGGTTCCCCGTAATCTTAAACTATACAAAAGCGGAAATATTTAGTAAATCTGCATAGATTTTGTGATTGCAGATAAACTGTAGATTTTCTTCTGTAAAAACTAGTTTGTGTAAATGTCCCTTGTGGAGTTACCTTAAATCTTTCTTATAATATTGGTTTTTAGCAAAAGACCAGTGGGGCCAGAGATTTTTTTTAAACTAATTAAGGCCTTTAGGTCTGTTCTAACATGTTCCTGACACATTTTCTTAGGTCTGTGATTATTACTAGTAAGTGTTTGATGTGTTAAAAAGTTTTAGTCTTCCATAGTAAAATACCCGTCTGAGCGTTTTTTGTTTCTTTTTTTTCCTTTGGACCATATATCTGCTTCCTTGGTCCTTTGTATGCCTCTTTAAAGTATTCTAAGGTCACAGCAAAGATCTCTCGAGCATTCCAAGGAACTCACAGGTAGGTAAAGAAAACACAGCTTGTTTCACATATTATATTTTGGTCTGATATGACCTCAATTCTGCTTCTGTTTCTCGAGCTTCTGAGAGATAAGTTCTCTGCGCTTTGTTTGCACAGTGCATCGGATTGTAAATTCCACAAGTAAATAATACATATGGTGTATTGTTACTGGATGAAATACATGTATTGATCTTCTTCTCCCTCCTCCTCCTTCAGACTATGTTAGATCAGAAGTTACAAAATTCCATTGTAAAGAGAAGCTTTTCGAAGCTCATATTTGGAATTCTTGATTCCCTGGCATGGTTCTTGCTGAATTTAGCGGACAGAGTGATAGTGATTGCAATGTTAGGAACTTCCGGTGCTAGATCTCAGAGTTTGTCATTTCCATATTAGTTCTTTCAATAAAAGGAGAAAACCACTGAATCCTCCTGCAGTTTGAATTCTTTCAGACGACTGTCTATATGAAGTCAGCCAAAAAAATAAATATTTCATTTGATTTGCTTTTAATAATTTGCAGGATATTTACCCAGCAACTGGTGCAATGTACATTTTCTATAAATTGCTGTGAGGTGTCCCCTGACCTGACTGTCTGACAAGCCCTTCTCAGTCTGCATATTTTTGAGAAATTTATATTGCAGAATAGAAGATTCCTCATTTTGTATCTATCAGGGAAAAGGGATAACGGCCAGTGGAGTAACTTGAAGCTCATGGGCCCCGATGCCAAAGCTCCAGTGAGGTCCAATATATTGTAAATCTTTAATAGAATTAGTCTTTTTCTATAGGCTAAAGCATAGGTCCCCAACTCCAAGCCTCGAGGGCCGCCAACAGTGCATGTTTTCAGGATCTCTTTAGTATTGCACAGGGGTTGGAATCATTACCAGTACATTTGATCAAGTTAACACCTGTGCAATACTAAGGAAATCCTGAAATCTTGCACTGTTGGTGGCCCTCGAGGCCTGGAGTTGGGAACCTATGGGCTAAAGGAATTATTGGGGCACCCTGGGCTCCCGGGCCCAGCTGCGATTGCAACCCCTACACCTCTTGTAGTTACGCACCTGATAAGGGCATTGAAATTGTAATATTACATATTATTAAGAAAATGATTAAAGCATAGGGTTACAGGGAACCTGTCACATGAGAAAGCACTAGTTACCTGCAGACATAATCTGCAGGTAAACAGTGTTACAATGCTGTCTGTCCGCCTTAGGCCACGTGCATGTGTTAAGTATTTGGTGAGTTTTGTACGTCTGCATTTGTAGCTAAAGCCAAGTGTGGGTGATAAATACAGACATGTTGACATGTTTCTATTATACTTTTCCTCTGATTTTTCCACTCCCGGTTTTGGCTACAAATACTGAGGTAAAATACTCATTGTTTGTACGTGACCTTAGGAAGGGGTTATCTTGCTTAAGGACTCTTGTTATAAGGCCATGTGCACATGCTGAGTATTTGTTGAGTTAGGCTGGTTTCACATCACGATTTTCGGTCATCCGAGTGTACCCGTTTCAAAACGGATACATTCGGATCCGAAATCGGATCCCATGTATCCCTATGGATCTCGGATCGAATGTGTGCCTTTTGCCATCCGATTTTGGCACCATCCGATCCTGTCAGATTTAAGCACGGACACAAAATCGCATGAACATCGGATCCGAGTTGACCTCATGTCCTCCCTGCTCCTGCCTCCCCGCATCTTCCTCCACTTCACTTCTCTATCCTGTCCTCTGCTATTCTATGCTGTCCCCCGCTATTCTAACTTCTTCCCTGTCTTATTCCCTATCCTTTTCCCTATTCTATTGCCTCTGTTTGTTAAAAAAAAAAAAATCCCTCCATGAGGATACATTACCTTCCGAGACTGTCACCATCTGTGCAGAAGGGCCTGTGGTGATGTCAGAGAGCCGGTCAGCTGACGAGTCAGGTGACCGGCTCTGTGACATCATCACAGGTCCTTCAGCCACCAGATGGAGACTGTCGCATGAAGCCATCGGAAGGTAATGTATCCTCAGGGATGATTTTCTTTTTTTTTTTACATACTGGAGGGTGAGATGACAGGGGGGAGGACAGGAGGGAGGATAGAGGACAGGGAGAGCAGAGATAGAAGAGGGACAGACAGGGACAGATAGAGAAGAAGCAGGGACAGACAGGGACAGACAGGGAGAACAGGATCCACACGGATCCTGCATAGAATCGGATTGGATGGCTATTTGCCATCCGATTGCAGGGATCTGTGTGGATCAGTGCCTGTCCGTGGGATCCTCCTTCAAACTCAGATCCCACGGACAGGCACTAAATCGTGATGTGAAACCGGCCTTATTTACCTCAGTATTTGGTGAGTTTTTACCTCAGTATTTGGTGAGTTTTTTACCTCAGTATTGGTGAGTTAATTACCTCCGTGTTTGGTGAGTTTTTTACCTCAATGTTTGTAAGCCAAAACCAGGAGTGGAACAATCAGAGGAAAAGTATAATAAAAATACGTCACCACTTCTGTATTTTTAACTCACTACTCGTTTTCACTAACAAACATTGAGGTAAAAAAACTTACCAAATACCCAATGTGCCTGCATTTGGTGAGTTATGTGTTTCAGTATCTGTAAAATAAACCCAGGTGTGGGTAAAAAACAATACGACCTCCCAAGTGTCCCGGATTCACCGGGACAGTCCCGGATTGCTCACACTGCCCCGGTGTCCCGATCGGGATCTTACATTTCCCGCGCTGTGCACTGAATCTCCGGGCCACGCCCCCCTCTGATGCAATCATGTCTCAGTGTCTGCCGACCGTGCCTCTCTTTCCAGCCACGCCCCCTCTTTCAGCTGCCCACACACTCCCTCTCTGGAGATAGTGCTTGCCTCGCTCATGGAGGCCACGCCCCCTCAATGCCGGCCACGCCCATATCGGCCTGGCCAGACATGCTGAAGATTAATTCAATGGGCCGGCCTCTCTGCTGCAGGCCAAACCCCATGTGTGTTATGGCCACGTCCCTCTGCCTGCCTCCACTGCTGCCCAGGAAGAATCCTCACACACACAAGTGACCCCAGCTCATCTCCACATCGCCTCAGTGAGAAGTCTCCAGCAACCTGAGGTAATAATCTGACTGAGCAGCAGCCAGGTCCTGTCAGGTCACTGTGTCTCTGGCCGGTCACTGCAGTGTCAGGTCACTGTGCCTCTGGCCGGTCACTGCAGTGTCAGGTCACTGTGCCTCTGGCCGGTCACTGCAGTGTCAGGTCACTGTGCATCTGGCCGGTCACTGCAGTGTCAGGTCACTGTGTATCTGGCCGGTCACTGCAGTGTCAGGTCACTGTGTCTCTGGCCGGTCACTGCAGTGTCAGGTCACTGTGCATCTGGCCGGTCACTGCAGTGTCAGGTCACTGTGTATCTGGCCGGTCACTGCAGTGTCAGGTCACTGTGTCTCTGGCCGGTCACTGCAGTGTCAGGTCACTGTGTATCTGGCCGGTCACTGCAGTGTCAGGTCACTGTGTCTCTGGCCGGTCACTGCAGTGTCAGGTCACTGTGCATCTGGCCGGTCACTGCAGTGTCAGGTCACTGTGTATCTGGCCGGTCACTGCAGTGTCAGGTCACTGTGTCTCTGGCCGGTCACTGCAGTGTCAGGTCACTGTGTCTCTGGCCGGTCACTGCAGTGTCAGGTCACTGTGTCTCTGGCCGGTCACTGCAGTGTCAGGTCACTGTGTCTCTGGCCGGTCACTGCAGTGTCAGGTCACTGTGCCTCTGGCCGGTCACTGCAGTGTCAGGTCACTGTGCCTCTGGCCGGTCACTGCAGTGTCAGGTCACTGTGCCTCTGGCCGGTCACTGCAGTGTCAGGTCACTGTGCCTCTGGCCGGTCACTGCAGTGTCAGGTCACTGTGTCTCTGGCCGGTCACTGCAGTGTCAGGTCACTGTGTCTCTGGCCGGTCACTGCAGTGTCAGGTCACTGTGTCTCTGGCCGGTCACTGCAGTGTCAGGTCACTGTGCCTCTGGCCGGTCACTGCAGTGTCAGGTCACTGTGCCTCTGGCCGGTCACTGCAGTGTCAGGTCACTGTGCCTCTGGCCGGTCACTGCAGTGTCAGGTCACTGTGCCTCTGGCCGGTCACTGCAGTGTCAGGTCACTGTGCCTCTGGCCGGTCACTGCAGTGTCAGGTCACTGTGCCTCTGGCCGGTCACTGCAGTGTCAGGTCACTGTGCATCTGGCCGGTCACTGCAGTGTCAGGTCACTGTGCCTCTGGCCGGTCACTGCAGTGTCAGGTCACTGTGCCTCTGGCCGGTCACTGCAGTGTCAGGTCACTGTGCCTCTGGCCGGTCACTGCAGTGTCAGGTCACTGTGCCTCTGGCCGGTCACTGCAGTGTCAGGTCACTGTGCCTCTGGCCGGTCACTGCAGTGTCAGGTCACTGTGCCTCTGGCCGGTCACTGCAGTGTCAGGTCACTGTGCCTCTGGCCGGTCACTGCAGTGTCAGGTCACTGTGTCTCAGGCCGGTCGCTGTCTGTAGTGTCAGGTCAGTCTCTCATGCCAGTCGCTGTCTGTAGTGTCAGGTCAGTCTCTCAGGCCGGTCGCTGTCTGTAGAGTCAGGTCAGTCTCTCATGCCGGTCGCTGTATGTAGTGTCAGGTCAGTCTCTCAGACCGGTCGCTGTCTGTAGCGTCAGGTCAGTCTCTCAGGCCGGTCGCTGTCTGTAGCGTCAGATCAGTCTCTCAGGCCGGTCGCTGTCTGTAGTGTCAGGTCAGTCTCTCATGCCGATTGCTGTCTGTAGTGTCAGGTCAGTCTCTCAGACCGGTCGCTGTCTGTAGTGTCAGGTCAGTCTCTCAGGCCGGTTGCTGTCTGTAGCATCAGATTAGAACGCACAGGAGGAGAAGACAGCGCACAGGAAAAGACAGCACAGGGAAGGGGGCAGCGCACAGGAGAAGACAATGTGGGGAGAGGAGACAGCGCACAGGAAGAATAGACAGTGCGGGGAGAGGAGACAGCGCACAGGAAGAATAGACAGTGCGGGTAGAGGGGACAGCGCACAGGAAGAATAGACAGTGCGGGTAGAGGGGACAGCGCACAGGAAGAATAGACAGTGCGGGGAGAGGGGACAGCGCACAGGAAGAATAGACAGTGCGGGGAGAGGGGACAGCGCACAGGAGAAGAGGACAGCACACAAGAGGAGAAGACAGCACACAGCAGGAGAAGCCAGTGTAAAGGGCAGAGGACAGCACACAAGGCAGAGAAGACAAAGTATGGGGGTTAGAAACAGAGTGCACAGGGGTAACACATCGGGCATTGCATGAATTAAGGGGTTAATTGCCACGACACTTATCCTGATGTATAGGAACAAGAATATGGCTATGTTCAAGGCTATGTACAACTAAGGTGGCATATATGATAATGGAACACAGTAAATGCTTCTATAGAATATAAAGAAAAAATGAGAGTCTTAGTAGCTTCAACAATGGCCATTGGGGAAGAGCCCGGTAACTGCGCCAAAGTGCTCTCATCCTACCGGGTCCTAACGCACTGTTGCTTCATGCGGTCTGCAATTGCTAGTCTGGGATTTTTATGCAGGTTTTAATTGCAATCCACTGGTATAAAAATCCCAGACCAGCAATTGCAGACCGCATGAAGCAACAGTGCGTTAGGACCCGGTAGGATGAGAGCACTTTGGTGCAGTTACCGGGCTCTTCCCCAATGGCCATTGTTGAAGCGAAGACTCTCATTTTTTCTTTATATTCTATAGCAGCATTTACTGTGTTCCATTATCAAATATGCCACCTTAGTTGTACATAGCCTTGAACATAGCCATATGCTTGTTCCTAGGTTTGCTCACATGTCAGGAGGAATTTTGCTCCGCTCCTCTGTGCAGATCATCTCTAAATCATTAAGATTTTGAGGCTGTCGCTTGGTAACTCGGAGCTTCAGCTCCTCCACAGATTTTCTATGGAATTACGGTCTGGAGACTGGCTAGGCCACTCCATGACCTTAATGTGCTTGTCTTTGAGCCGATCCTTTGTTGCCTTGGCTGTTTTGGGTCATTATCATGCTGGAAGACCCATCCACGACAGATTTTTAATGTCCTGGCGGAGGGAATGAGGTTGTCACTCAGGATTTTACGGTACATGGCTCCATCCATTGTCCCATTGATGCGGTGAAGTAGTCCTGTGGCCTTAGCAGCTACCCGGCTGGACACAAAATTACGGCGAAGCCCATGTCAAATGCGCTCCCCGCTCACTGATGCCCCCTCCCCGCCTGATCCTAAGTTAGGACCGGGTGGGGAGTGAAGCACCAGGCAGCGGGGAGGGGGAATCAGTGAGCGGGGAGCGCAGCATAGACCGGGAAAGCCGGCGGTGAAGTCTTCTCACCGCCAGCTTCCCCGGCCGGCTCATGCACTCCCCGCTCACTGGTGTTGCACTCCCCGCTCGGTCCTAACTTAGGATCAGGTGGGGAGGCAGCGGGGGGGAGCGGAGGATCGGGATGGGAGGCAGCGGGGAAGCGAGTAGGGAGCTTAATGATTGCTTAAAACCCAGCAGCTTTTTACTGACGGATTTTAAACAAACATGTGGCCATTGCAGCCTTTTCCTCTGCTGCCAGACCTCTTTACAGGGTCCGGCAGCTGAGGAATTACTCGCATTTCCCATTGACTTACATTGTACTCGTTACGTAGCCAGTAATCGCAAGGAAACTCGCAGAGTAACGAGTAGCCCGAGTACCGTACTATTCGGCAAGTACCGAATAGTAACGAGTATACTCACTCATCTCTAGAGGTGACTGATTCATTGAGTGTCTCGACAGGAGTCTTTATACAGGTGACAATGTAACACAGCTGTGTGTAATGCAGGAACCAGGGGATCAGGAGCCGATAACTGCTCTGTAGGGGACAGAACTCCTAAGGGCCACTTTGCACACACCAACTTATCTGTCCAACTTCTGACCAACTTGCTGGTTGCAGTGAAATCATGGACACATTGCAACATTTTGTGACTGTGTAGAATGGAACAATGTGTCCGTGATTTCACTGCAACTAATAAGTTGCAAGTGAAATTGCATGCAATATTGACACGTGTGACGGTACCTTTAGAATTGACAGGCAAGTCTGTCTGTCTGTTCTGCCCGCTGCCGATTTGTAGTCACAGACACTCCAGCCGGTCATTCTGTTTAATTTGAACTCGCTGTTGAGAGAGGTGAGGGTAAGGGCCGCTTCACACTGCGGTGTGATCCGGTCTGGTTCTGTCCGGGATGCCCCAGATAGCCGCGGACCGGATCAGCACATAGGACTGGGGGACTAATATGCTCCCCGGTCCGGTGTGCAGCCGCACGCAGCTCCCACTGCTGATAGGTGAGGACCGCGGGCGCTGCGGTCCTGACCTGCCAGCGGCTGCAGCTGCGTGGGCTGCACACCGGACTGGGGGGCATATTAGCCCCCCAGTCCTATGTGCTGATCCGGTCCGCGGATGTCTGGGGCATCCCGGACAGAACCAGACCGGATCACACCGCAGTATGAAGCGGCCCTAATGCTCCTCATGATTTCAGCAGATATACAGAAAAATAAGTCAACTATTCTCTAATTCCTCCCATTAACCAAAAGCACAAGATTGTTAAAGATAATTTATCTAATAGAGTGGAGCTGTTCTGTAATTTGCAGCTTCTACATTCTAATTTAAAAGAAATATTTTTACCAAGTTTGCATTAATACTTTAATTCATTTGTAAATAAATTTATTTTTTTCTGTTTATAATTATTGTTTATGAAACAGTGTGACCAGCAGTGCTGAATGGGTGTGGTTTGGGTGTGGATATGGGTGTGGCTAGTTGTGAAATGGCCGTGGTCAGGGGTGTGGCCTAAAATTTGCCGCGGAGCGCGCCGCACACATTGTCCCTCTTTCTCATCTTCAAAAGTTGGGAGGTATGCAGAAGTGGTGATGAGTTCCTATTATACTTTAAATCTGATTGAAAGATAAAACCAGTAGTGGAAAAATCGGAGGGAAAATATAATAGAAACTCATTACCACTTCTATATTTTTTACCCACACTTGGGATTATCTTACAAATGCTGATAAAAAAAAACTCACAAAATGCTCAATGTTTACACATGGCTTTATAGCAAGAGTCCTTGAGAAAGCTAATCCCTTCCTTAAGGCCACATGCACATGTTGAGTATGAGTTCTTTACCTCAGTATATGTAGCCAAAACCAGGAGTGGGTGATAAAATACAGAAGTGGTGACGTGTTTCTATTATACTTTTCCTCTGATTGTTCCACTACTGCTTTTGGCTACAAATCCTGAGGTAAAAAACTCATCAAATACTCAAAGTGTGCACAGGGCATTACTAAAAACGCAGCTACAAGGAGAAAATGAACATATTTTCTCCCAGGAGTCGCTGGTTTTCAGTCATGCAGTGGCATAACTTGAAGCTCAGGGGCCGCAATGTGAAAGCTCCAAGGGGGTCCCCAATTATTGCAAGTCTATAGCAATAGCAATAGTCTTTTTTTATAGGCCAAAGGGACTTTTGGGGCCCCTTAGGCTTTCAGGGCCCTGGTGCGATTGCAACCCAAGCAACTATTGTAGTTATGCCCAAGGCCACAACATAGCTCTATGCTGCTGCTACATTGCAGTGTAATGCTGGTGAATTGGATCGCATTGCGACTTGCATGGCACCACAATCACAACAAGCAAGTTAAAAAAGATGGAAGCATTTTGATTATTTTATGACTTGCTTGTTTTCATCACAATACCTTTATGGGTTGAGGTAAAAGCAATTCTTTGATTTTGTGTTCTTTCAATAAGATAGACCATTGAATTACTTGACTATTGTGGTTTAATGGTCACCCATGTGTAAAGTTTTGGCGATACCATATGCAGAAAAGGATATTACCGTTGCTTAAACTTCACACTTGGGTGACCATTAAAACAAACTACATTTAAGGACTTGGTTATTGTACTTGTTTTTTCATGCGCACAATGCCCTTATGATATTGTAACAGCATGCATTCTCTGTGTTGGTGGGGAATCTTTTAAATTGTTCAAGAATTTAATCCCAAAGCAGGAAGACATAAAAGACTGGGAATTTCTAGCAAAAAAATACATGGTTTGTGCCAAAAACTGGCACATTGAAAACATTATTACAGAAAACTTCTTTTCATTTGAAGATATTTTCAACAATGTAACAGATGAGTTCATTTCTTCAAAGCAGGGCTTCATTTGCGTGGAAAATTTATTATCGCGGTGCACCGCCATGGTAGCGCCGCGTTTACACTGCCCATAATCATCTATGGAGGCCCCACCCCTAACACAACATCAACGCCGACATCAGATGATAATCTTGCAGTATTTCCAAAGGCGTGCAAAGACGCTGTGAACAGGGGCCTCCATAGGTGAGTATGGGCAGCGTAAATGTGGCGCTACCATGGCAGTAGCACCGCATTTATGCTGCAAAACTCAAAGTTTTTAGCGCGACCCCCCGGGCAGTGCGCCATAACAAATGTGACCCTAGCCTAAAACTTTACTTGAAAGTTTGGTGCCAAAACGCCCACAGGAAGACCTGGTGGCTTAGATTACCCCTAAGAAAAAACTACAAAAGGACATACATTCAGAACATCAATCAAAAAAAGCTTCAAAAAGTCAAAAAAGCTTACCAAAAGTCAACTATCCATTGAACTCTGCAGGATACAGTAGGCCCAATGAGAAAGGCAACCAAGTGCATTATACCATTTCAACAATTACATTCAATCTGCCACACCATGTGGGAGGTGATTGGTGGTATTTTTATATGCACTTGGTTGCCTTTTTCATTGGACCTACTATGTCCTGCTGAGTTCAGTAGTTGACTTTTGGTAAGATTTTTTGACTTTTTGAAGCTTTGTTTTATTGATATTCTCCACTTCGTAGACGGACACAAAGCTGACTTCACACTGATTGACAGCCGACTCCCACAATCAGGTAACGAGGAGCCTTCTGTCAATCCGCCTGACATCAGTTATGCGCCCACAGAGCAGAGCAGAGCATAAAAGAAACCTCTGCTCTTCCGATTTGCTCTGTTTACCCTGTCATGATGTCTATTGTGACATTTCCGGGTGTGCTTCAACAAGCGCATGCGCGATGACAGCGGGAGATTTCACTCGCGCTTCTGGGGTTTCAGAACGCGCGCTGCCTATACAAGATAATGGAGAGGAAGGGGCAGGGCAGCGCAGAAGGTCACAATCTATGCGCCTGTGCACTAGGCAGCAGCTGCTCCTAAATGCACCTGCGCTTGCATTTGCACTGGCGCAGGGCGGCCAAGCGCACAGGCGCATTAGATGTGAAACAGGCCTCAGTGTTTTTGTTTCTGTTCTCCTGAATCTGCCAGTATTCCAATTTATTTCACATAATTCTCCATTCCTGAGATATGCTCTCCTCGTCCCAGTATATAAATTGAGTGTGATCCTCAAGAAAACTCCCATAGAGAAAAATCTCAGGAAGGGAGAGAAAGAACAACTGATTCAGGAGAACAGCGGCATAAACACCTAGATAAAATGACACATCTATGGCGTTATGGGTCCTCATTAATTCAGAGAATCTCTGCCAATCTATTTTAGGAGCCTTAACACATCGTAAGTTTCAAACTATGAGGAGAATGTACAAAGCTTTACTATTTCCATCCAAACATAAATCTTAAAAAGTAATTTGCAAGAAGTGAGAACTTTAACAATTATGATCTGTTATGCCTATGGATTTACAGTTATAGCCTATAAAGTATATCAGAGCCTAATGTTAGTGTGTCAGTGAACACAAGTAATCCAACAATTCGACAATCCCAACTCACTGAAGAAACAATTGCTTATTCTATCCGATGGACCAGAGGAGAATTTACTGATATAACAATGACCCATACCAGCCTTAAATATTTGATTAGTTCACTTCCCTTCATGGATGCTCAGAAGATGACTGAAATAGTGAGAAAATGTTGTAGGTTATTATTGTAGTTAATTAAGATATAAGATATTCTACCCAGCGTGTGTTATTTATATTATCTCTGAATATTGGCATGGTCTAGAGACACTTAATAAACTGAGGAACTGAAGCGAGATAACTCTTCTTTTTCCCAGGATTTCTGCTGATGCATTCTTCATATCCTTTTGCTAGTGTTATGTAATTCTGACATGTTTCATGGAAATATACAAAGAACGGAACATGTCATTCACTAAATTCTGTAGCCTTCATGCACCACTGGGAAACTTGGGCTTAACTAACTATAAAAGGGCAAAGGCAGATAACAAGTCAGGATAAAGTATAAAAATAGTATAGTTATTATGGTGGTGATCCTCAATGAACTGGCATATTAAAGGGTTATTCCAATCATCCTAGAGGGATGTTGTTGGATATTGTTTGTTAAAAAAAGCAATTTTGCAATTTACTGCTTAAAGGGAACCGACCAGCAGAACTTAGAGCCATTAAGTGAAGCCAGTGCCTTAGGGTACCTTCACACGCCGCAATCTCGCCTGGGAATCCTAAAGGCAATATGTCGCCCCAGAGCAATCGCCGTGAAATTGCCTCACAGTTGCGGCGTGTGTTTGGGGAATTTCACGGCGATAAATCGCCTCTCGGCCATCGCCTGATTCCTGAACAGTTGCTCAGAAATCAGCCGCAACCATGATGGCGATATTTCCGTGTTGTGGCTTGTGATAGGGCAATAGTGATGGAACAAGCGTTGCCTAGAATTTTCCATAGGCGTGCCTCAACCATTCTGTAGCCACGCCCCGTCTGCGATGATTGGTGTTGGCTACTGTGTTCTCATTGGCTGTCAACTGACAGGACACCATATTTGAAGAGCTGTCCATTCAGCAACACACACATCTTCAATGGCATCATGTATTAGCCAGCCTTCCAGAGGAGGCTGACCAATCATAACGCTGTTGCGTTGGCCAATGAGCGTGTATGGGGCGCGGTGTAAACCACTGTGGCACACCTATCTCCTTGCAACGCTGACCTT